>CM035194.1:6855360-6886006 GCA_020233015.1 Callinectes sapidus
CTCTCTCTCCATATCCATGTGGTGAGTGTAGTCTATAGTGGTGAGTGTAGTCTACATATTCTTGGTAGTATATGGCTAGTGAGGATATGATCGCCCTCAACCTACACAGATCGAAGCCTTCGGAGGCAGGGAGGTGGATGCACTTTTCGGGCAGATGAATTCTTTAAGAGTGAAATGGTCGAGAAGTGCAGCCGACACGCGCTTGACTTTAGCTTAGCTGAGTTCTGTGGGTGTGGGCATATTGCTAACCCAAGAGCTTGTGTGATTGGGGGAAGAGTTGTGAAACAAGTAGAAAAGTTTAAATATCTTGGTACGCTTTTGTCTATGGATGGATCGTTAAAAGTGGAGTTTGAGGAAAGGTTAAGGAAGGCGAATCAAGCGATGGGCATGTTAAAAAACTGTGTGGAATAATAATAACTTTTCAGTACACACTAAAATAAAAATTTATAAAACTATGGTTAGAACTATTTTGATTTATGGGCATGAATGAATCGTGGTATAGTACAGTAACATCGGATAAGAAATTCGTGGTTTTCGAAAATAAGGCTTTGCGAAGGATTTTAGGAGTTAAGTGGTGGGATAGGGTTTCAAATGATAGAGTGAGAGAAATTACGGGTGTGCAACCGGTAGATGAATATGTTAGATTGCCTCGATGGAAATGGCTAGGACACGTCTTCAGAAGGGAGGGAGTGATTGTACGGGGAACACCCGGTTGGCAAGTGCAAGGTAGAAGAGGGAGAGGAAGGCCGAAGGAGACGTGGATGCGCACAATGAGGCGAGAAGCTGGTGGAGAGTGTTGGGAGGATTTGGAGGAGTTGGCACAGGATAGATGGTGGTGGCGTGAATTCATTGAGGCCCTATGCATCCCTCAGGGTGCCACAGGAGTTGATTAAAAGAAGCAAAAAAAAAAAAAAAAAAAAAGAGAAAAGAAAAAAAGAAAAAAATATATGAATAATAATAACAATTATATTTTTTCATATACTAAGAGTAGCAAAAATGAAGCTTTGCATTATGTTCAAAATGTTAATTTTATTCCGTGCTCTCGAGAAAAAAGTTCATTATATACAATTCTCGAAATAGTAAAAATCAGAAAATGAAAAGCTTTTCTTTAATCTGCTTCATCACTTCTTTGATGTTTTCCCCAATAACAAAATCATAAACACACACACACACACACACACACACACACACACACACACACACACACACACACACACACACACACACACACACACACACACACACATACCGTAGTGTAGTGGTTAACACGCTTGGCTCATAACCACGAGGGCCTGGATTCAAGATCTGAGCGACGTGAGGCAAATGGGCAAGCCTCTTAATGTGTGCCCAGCCCGCTGTTCACCTAGCAGCCAGTAGATACGGGTTGTAACTTGAGGGGTTGTGGTCTCGCTGTTCCGGTGTGTAGTGTGTGATGTGGTTTCAGCCCTACCCGAAGATCGGTCTATGAGCTCTGAGCTCGCTCCATCGGGAAAAGGCTGGCTGGGTGACCAGCAGGTGACCGCGATAGTGAATACACACACACACACACACACACACACACATAAAAAAAAAGTCCCTATACACACACCTGCATTCTTAGTTTTCACCACTTTCGCATGTACAAGGTCCCCCCTAACATGAAACAACATAAAACGCCTCATTTTCTTACAATCCTTCAACCATTTCCCTTTTCACTTTCAACTGACCAAACCTTTCCAGCCCGCCACATACGTATACCCTTTTTCCCTTTGTAAATCCCTACCACCTGCCTTACCTTCCTCAGAGCCCTAACTAGCTCCCTACACACGTCCTTCTCTCACCCTCTCTATCACTCTCCCCTCTCACCCGTGTCTCCCCTCAGCGCCAATAAAACGCCACCAATACGTATAGAGTCATAGAAGAATTTTGTTTTTTTTTAGAGCTGATGTGGCATTTTTTGTCTTCCTTCCTTCAGCCTATTAGCTCATAAGGGGATAGGAGCGGCGCCCCAGTCCCCAAGTTACTTAGCGGAGCCGTAATTAAGACGCTTCATCAATTAGGGGCCGCTTTAACCACGAGGAGGAGGAAGTTGGGCGAGCAGCGGTGGGGCCCGTGGCGCTAATCGGCAAAATTCGTTATCGGTTGACAAGCAAATCGCCGTCGCGGAAAACAAGATTTCACTTTGTGCTGAATATTTTAATTTCTCTCTCTCTCTCTCTCTCTCTCTCTCTCTCTCTCTCTCTCTCTCTCTCTCTCTCTCTCTCTCTCTCTCTCTCTCTCTCTCTCTCTCTCAACTCCCCCTGCCACTCCACTGTCTAAAGAAATTGAGTTAATGACAATCAATAACTCGCTCAGTGGAAGATTTTTTTGTTCATCCCTCGACTTTATAAATTCCAAACCCGTGTTGCGATACAGCGCGAGAACAGTAGACACTCAGGCACTCAGACAGCCAGTAAGGGCCGGCCATTAGTCCTGCACACAATATAGACACGGATGAACAGATGATGTTTTGTTTCAGCGAGTTAGTCAGGCAGTCTGTGAAGGATATGGAAACTGGACTGT
Source organism: Callinectes sapidus (assembly GCA_020233015.1). NCBI lineage: Eukaryota > Metazoa > Arthropoda > Malacostraca > Decapoda > Portunidae > Callinectes > Callinectes sapidus. The sequence continues at coordinate 6,857,902 of CM035194.1, forward strand.
TTTTCTCTCCTTCTGACTAGTTGGAGAGTCAGTTACTTAGTGAGGTTTCATTCGTCCTTGTCAGTCATTTAACTAATCAAAGTTAAGGCGATCTACCTTTCTTCTCAGTCATCTAACGAACTAACTAATCAATCAGTTTGACAATCAATAAAACCGCTCTCTTCTCTCTCATCCAGTCTGTCAGTCACTTATTTAGCAGACTAATTAGGCAGACTGTTGGCCGGTCAGTCAGTGTGTCAAGCAGTCTAAGCCAATCAGACAGTCAGCGAGGCAATCAGACATCCAGTAAACCAATAAGGGCACCAGTCAGTCAGACAATCGGTTAATAAGCTCCTCAGCCAGCCAGCCAATCAGCCACTCAGACTGTCAGGCACTCGACTACAATCAAGCGTTTTTTTCTTTATTCTGTTTCTCATCCCCCTTTTTTTTATATTTCCTTCTTTTTCTTTCTTTATAATTTTCCAGTCCAGTAACAGGATTTGCAATCTTAAGTTCTCTTATTTTGCACTATAAAGTAAATACAAGCTACAGCATTATGCATATTTTTCTTTCAGTCTGACACACACACACACACACACACACACACACACACACACACAGAAAACGCAATGTTGGTCCAAAACAAACACATTAGAGTTTGCCCACACCAGGAACAGCCGAGCCGCCTCTCCTTGACTTTAAATTGATTAGTCTTACAAAGGGAACATTTTTACTTAGCGAGAGATGATTAAACAGCGGCCACCCCGGACCCGCCTCATGAATACAGAAACGAGGTGGCTCTCTCTGCTCTGCTCTGCTCTGCTCTGTTCCTGCTCCTGCTCCTACTCTGCCTCCACCTCCGCCTCTGCGTGCGTCTGTTTTTAATGCCTGTCTCCTCCTACTTCTAGAACCACAGTCATCACTACCATTGCTGTTAATGTTAATGTTAATGATGTTGATAATGCTATGCTATTGTTTGTGGCAGTAGTAGTAGTAGTAGTAGTAGTAGTAGTAGTAGTAGTAGTAGTAGTAGTAGTAGTAGTAGTAGTAGCAGCAGAAGTAGCAGTAGAGGTAGTAGTATTTGTACTACTACTACTACTACTACTACTACTACTACTACTACTACTACTACTACTACTACTACTACTGCTGCTGCTGCTGCTGCTGCTGCTACTACCCTCGCTACATCCAGTACACCACATTTATAACTACCACCATTACTTTAACTTCCTCTTATCACCGTCACCACTACCACCACCGCCACTGTCGTTTCCACCGCTTGAAAACCGTGATGTTATCTGCGCATTACGTATCTTCTCCGCGACCCTCAAATGGTCCTGGTTCGTTCCCTATGCCCCGCTCTGCTCAGGTCTGGCTCTGTGGCGGCCGTGAGGAAAGATATGAGGCGCAGTTATGAAAAGTGCAGCAGACGAGGTACGAGATGATGCCTGTGATATAGTGCGATGTGAACTCCTGCCCGTGGTGGGTTAAGGTGTAATATGTTTTGGATATGCAAGGCAATGCGGGGTAGATGTATGTTAAATGGATTTTTTTTTTTTTTTTTTTGGGGGGGGGGAGCAGCTGGGCCAATAAAGGGAAAAAAAGGAAGGAATGAAGGAAAGAGAAAAAAGGCAACACAGTCAGTCAGTTTTGCAGAGGTTATAGTGTTCAATGCGCACATTTCGTTGTTTACCCGCGTTTGTGGCAAAAGAAAATTCTTCATTTCTTTTCGTTATATTGTGAAGTTTTGGAGAATTGCGATCCCGAATAGAAAAAAAAAAAAAAAAGGATCTCGTATCAATTGACAAAATCGTGAATCCTTAATACATAAGCATCACCAGCAGCAATAACAACAACGACGCACTTATTCAGACCTTTTTAGCTTGACTCAGTAAGCACCTTTATTCGATGGTTATCTGCATCTTTACCCCATCAAATGTGAATATCATCGTATTCTACGGTTGATAAAAATATAAACCCCAAAAGCAACACTCGTTAGACCCTCAATGGGAACACTCATACCTTCCATTCTCTGTCATCCACTGAATAAAGTTCAACATAATGATAACGTTGATGCTTTATATAAAAAAAGACCTACTCCATACCTATCTTTCATTCCTTCTCCCTCTCCTTCTCTCCTCTGTACTCCTCTCCTCTCCTCTCCTCTCTCCCGTGTCTGCATCAAAGCCTCCCTCACGCTGTGAATGAGGGACGCCACTCACAATAGTGTGCTGCACGCTCTCTTGGGCCGGACAATGTGACTTACTCAACTCAACAACGGGAGTGTTTTGGCCGTCTTTGGGCAGGCCGTGAATGTGATTACGCCTCCCCTCGCCGCGCTCCTCCTCCTCCCCTCGGACCCTCAACACTCACTCACTCTGAATTCACGAGGCGCTGCGCTGCTCCTGTTTCAAATACTAAATAACCACGTTTCCTCAGAGTCGTTTCGCCACCTAACAAAGTCAACTGCACGAGGAGGGAGGAGGGAGAGAGGAAGGGAAAGCCACCAACGAAATCCTCTCTCCCCATACCTTTCCCTTCCGTCTCTCTTTCTCTCTTGCCAGTTCAAGCAAAAGTATTCACAGCGCGTTAAAACTGGCACGGGATGGCAACCGAACGCATTTAATGAGCGATTCCTGTGAGGGTATTAAGGCTGGCACAAATGTAGATACTCCGCTAGCCTATTTTAATCTAACACTCGAGTCTCAGTGTGAAAGCCAATTAGTGCGAATATTTACCCAGGACTCCCCTCCAACATTGATCGGGAAAGACTACGTACGTTTTCTATCATTTCATTCGGGGGGGAGACTTAGCCATACATGCCAACGACACTCGATCCTGAATAAACTAAGGAATCTAATGCCATTTCGACCATGGACCTTTCCTCGCCAGTTGCCTTAATGAACAAAAAGTAAAAGAACCAGACACATAGTTACCAAAGAATGAGGAAGCTCACTGGGATCGCAAATCAAACCTGGTCGAGCAATGCAATCTGAAAATGGTTCGGAAAATGGACGAAATAGATAGAAGAACAAGAAGAGGAAGAAGAGGAGTGTCCCTAAGTTATCCCTCAAAGCAGTGATTATATGAACCAGTGTAAACCCTTTTGATTGGGGCCAGTGAGCCTTTGAGCAAATGAGTAAGTGGGATTTGATACCATATCCCACATAATTAATGGGTGTGTGAGGGATCAGTCGTGTTGTGCTGAGCGAGGCGACTCTGTCCTACCACTCCACCACTTCGCCAGCCAGGATAAGTTTAGTAATTGGGAGAACGATCTTTTAGATTGCAACAGAAGGAGGAGGAGGAGGAGGAGGAGGAGGAGGAGGAGGAGGAGGAGGAGGAGGAGGAGGAAGGGGAGGAGGAGGACAAGGAACCATCCACAGAAGGCAGCTATGTTTACTTTCATCTTCACCAGAGAGAGAGAGAGAGAGAGAGAGAGAGAGAGAGAGAGAGAGAGAGTGTGTGTATGTCTTATCAGTTGTTCAATTTGTAACGAATACCATTTTGGGTTAGTTTTCGTATGAATATTACTGTTTTATTTTTTGTTACAGTTAATGTTGCTTATTGTTGTTATTGTTGTTCACACTATAACATATCTCTTCAATCGATAGACAATGGAAGGTGGAGGGAGAAGACGAGGAAGAGGAGATAAACGAGGAGCAGAAGCAGGACGAGGAGGAGGAGGAGGAGGAGGAGGAGGAGGAGGAGAAGGGCAGACACGGCTAAAGGTAGGTGGGTGTTAAGTTTAATCCAGTTTGCAATTAACACTCCGATTTAACTTCCTCTTCATCCGCCTCGCTTCCTTAAGTCTCCATTGCCTTGCCCCGTCCTTTGGTCTCCCTTAGTTTCCTTGGTTCCTTCACGCTGCCTTACTTCCCTCGCTTGGCATTAGGGCCTCACTGACACGTCTAGGCTGACCAAGGCTCTGATAATAATGTACAGCATGTAGCACAGCTTTTTCGTACTGTAATACTTGGAATTGAAATATCACAATCATCATATACCAGAAAAGGTGTCATCCACGTGTTAATATCATTGTATCGGTAAAAGAAAAGGAAAGAAGTCAGGGCACTAGCGCATGATGCTTCTTCTTTCGCCGTTTCCCTTGAGTCAGAGGTTGGAACGACCGTAGTGGTAAGTTGAGTCTGGTGTCTGTCTGAGCTGACGCTATAGACTCTGGTGGCACCTTTCAATCCTTACAATATCTCATGTAAAGTAACAGCGATATCTTCTGCTACGTGTGCTACTATATGCGTATCCATATATTCAAAAGTGTAATAGCCAATCTCAAATCTGGATTTACACAACCTGGGGGAAAAGTGTTCTTCTTACTCTCATCCCCGTACTCTGAAACACTGCTTTCTTATCACAATTATATTCAAATGCCACAAACATGAGCAGCCGTTATCAAGAGTGTTTCTCCTATCTATAATGTAGGGCTCCTGTTCATCTGTTACTACAGCATGACAAATTTCTTTAAATATCCGTGTAATTTCCAGTTGGGCTGTGGCGTAGAAGTGTTTCAGAATGTAGTTCAATGAATAACTGGACACGAAAAGAATGGAGTCACTTACTAATTTCGTACGTAACAAACGCGTCTGGATTACCGTTTTGTTCTCCCGACAACTTGTTACGGGAGCGACAGGAGGAAACGAGGCGTGAAGGAAGTCTGCTGAGGAACATAAAGTAACGAGGAAGCCAAATGAAGTGAAGCTCTGATGCAAAGAATGGATGAACGACAAAAAGAATAATTATATGCAATCCAATTGAGGTTGGGAACGGAAGAACTTGCCGTGACGAAGATAACGAAGATAACAAGTAAGAATGACACGCATAAACACACACTCATGCAAAAAACAAAACAAAAAAAACAAAGGAAGAAGGAGAATAGGAAAGAACATATTCGTAATATGGATTTTGGGAACAGAATACAAGACACATATAACGATGTAAAAAAAAGAAAGAAAAAAAAAGATGAAAAGGATGGCAAGTAGAAATATTCACACGCAAAAAACTCTCCCAAAGGAAATAATGAGATAAATAACAAAGCCCTCATATAAACGATATCTATGGGACCTGAGGAAGGAAGGGGCGGCAGAGGGAGGGAGCGGCGGTGGCAGGTGGGCAGTGGGAGGCGGCGTGCGACAAGCCATTAGTTCAACAATGACAAACAATTACATCGGGTGACGCGGCGCACTAAGCCATGTTTATGTAAAAATGTAAATCGCGGCACGCATCCTCACTAACGAGAATTAGTTACCAGAGCTTAATGTTCCACTTAGAGGTCAATCTGGCGGGTAAATGACTCGGATAACGACCATTACGGCCGCTTGGTCCACGAGGCTCCCCATCACGGCCTCTCCCTCCCTCTCTTCCTCACCTCTCCCGCTCCCTCTCATCCCTCTCCCTCCCCGCTCCCTTTTAGCTCCCCAAGCGGCGTGGGAACACTGTTAGGAGAACGAGAGCGTGAGGCGGGAGTTAGCTAGTCCTGGAGGGGTTGTGAGGGGACGAGGCCGTGTTTTGATGGGGTTGGGAAGGTGAATGGCGTTGTTAAGTTGGTTTAGAATCATTTTTATGTGGTTGGAAGGCTAGCGAGGTATTATAAGAACATAAGAACATAAGAAAATGAGGGAAGCTGCAAGATCTATTCGTGGCAGTCCCTATGTAACACACCTCTGCCTATTTCCACCTGTCATCCTCATCCATAAACTCGCTCAATCTTCTTTTAAAAGCTCCCCAATGTCTGAGCTCTAACACTGTGATTATTGAGGCTGTTCCACCCATCAGTTCCTTCCTAGTTGTGGTGGGTTAGGATGGTGGTGAATGTGGTTAGTTCAGGAGAGTGGTGATGAGTTGTGGGGTGCGTTAATGGTGGTGGTGAGGAGTCATGATGGTACTGGGAAAGTGGTTGTAAGCCGCGATGTGGGGAAAGGGATAAGGATAAGGATAAGGGTAAGGATAAGGGTAAGGATAATGTTAAGGATAAGGATGTTTTGTAGGTCTATGGGGGAGTGAAGTGTCATGAGGATGTGTGTGTCAGCTATTAAGATGTACAATATTGAGGAAGACATTATATACGCCCAAAAGAAAAATATATACATGATGAAAAAAAAAAAAAAAACATAAATAAGTGAATATAAAAATAAATGACAGAATAAAATTGCAGCTAATTTGAGAAAATGAGGACAATATATCAGTCTATTTAGTTATCATATTACGGACCCCAAGACCTCTTTATATTCACGATTAACATTCATTCAAGGCTCATTAACGTCCCCGGAAGATTTGCTCCCGATAAGCATATTGAGGCTCGCACGCTGTTGTCAAAAGGAAGAGGAACACATTAAATTTGGTTATAGCAGCCTCAATATTTACGTAAAGAGAGAGAACCAAAAATACTACCAGAGAGAGAGAGAGAGAGAGAGAGAGAGAGAGAGAGAGAGAGAGAGAGAGAGAGAGAGAGAGAGAGAGAATCATTAATCGTGGCTCATTAATAAGCATGAATATTGGAAGTTTTTTTCTTAATGCTATTGGGTACTTAACGTCTTTGGCCATGTGTGTGTGTGTGTGTGTGTGTGTGTGTGTGTGTGTGTGTGTGTGTGTGACGGAGTGCTCTGAACACACCACTCTGGCCAGCAAACACCACAGCAGATCGTCCCGCCCCACCCTGGCTTCCTCAAAGTTCACCACACCACCATCGCCCTAAATATTCTTCACATCGCATATTTTCCTGGCAGGGTGACACCTCACGCCCCGCCGCCACCAACCTGTCGCCGCCCACTCCCCCTCGCCTCGTTCCACCTCACGTACTTAAAGCTGCTCTACAAAGATTATTTTGAAAGAGCCTCTCTCTCTCTCTCTCTCTCTCTCTCTCTCTCTCTCTCTCTCTCTCTCTCTCTCTCTCTCTCTCTCACACACACACACACACACACAGGGAGAGAGAACAGTGCACTACAGTACATAATAATTGGGAGAGGTTGACAAAAGTGGCGGGGCGCGCTAGGTGGGGCAAACATTTATTACTACCCGCCTTGTGTTGGCTAACAATCTCCCGGGGGACTCGTACGCCCGCCAACTCCGCGCCTGGCCCATTTTATCATACAATGATGGTATTATTATGGTAAATATAGGTTGTTTGGGGATCTTTTCCACTACATCAATATAACTGGGATAAAACACTGCGAGGTTTATGATAAGCGAAGGAACATCATGGATCCGAGTATATGTGGACGGTAAATATTTGGTGCAGAAAAGACACACCACCTCGCCTCGGGTTTCCCTCTTATTTCTCGATGAACACACAGCCTCTTGCAGCCACACAGCGCACCACACCAGCCACAACCACAGCCACACTGTATACCACAACACTTCAGCTCAAAGGACAACCACACCAACTAGAGCCACACATATGTATACCACATATGCTCAGCGTGGTGCCACACTACACCAGTTAGAAACAACTGGGTGCCACTTGAACCTTAGGCACATCACACACCTCACTCCACATCAGCTGAAACCACAACCGAAGACTTCAAGAAAAGGAGATACACTCACACATAACGTCATACTCAACCCAACGCACCCTATTTAGAGATCGTTTCCTCTACCTATAATGAAAGCTGGTGACGCACAACCTTCACACCTCTCTTTGGAACTGATGTGTGTGGGTGTGTGTGTACGAGAAGTTCTTACGTATTTATCTCTCTGGTTAAAAGGGTATACTGGGTGACAGTAAGAGACGTTTACTCGTGTACTTGCAACCTCCTTCATGTCTTCGCTAATCACTGTGCGAGTCTTTCAGTCACTACTTCGTCTTCTTTCTCCTTCTTGGTCAATGCTTGATGCCTCAAAGGTGAATGGGGTGTTTCCAGTCTATCCTTCATTCAAGAATTCTGGCTGTCGGTAAGTCTCCTAATTAGAGCTTCTCTCTCTCTCTCTCTCTCTCTCTCTCTCTCTCTGGCAGCGCGGAGTGTGTGTGTTGGGTGGGGTGGGGGGAAGTTTATGTGTTATCTATGCTGTAAGCGACTGTACACACGTACAAACGAGATTATACTTATTGTAAAGAAAATATGAGGTGGTTGATGGTTATTATTTCTCAAGGTTACAATGAATCTTAATTTTGATCACTACTACTACTACTACTACTACTACTACTACTACTACTACTACTACTACTACTACTACTACTACTACTACTACTACTAGCATTATTCGTCGTCTTCCGATTATCATATGTGAATAAATACGATAATGTTCATAAAAACCACCACAAAAACAATAATATAAATGACAATAATGATAATGGTGATAATGATAATAATTAATCATATTCCTCTCCCCTCACCACCTCCTTCCTCCTTCCCACAATCCCCATTCCCCACCTGTCACCCAAACTCAGCTTCATTCCCCCGCCACACCACACACTCCACACCGGCGACAAGTGGAGAGCAAACACCACCACATTTTTTCCCTCCCTTCGTTTTTTTATACTGAATACGCGATGGAAATTAAATGATAATCAAAATAATTTAACGAGTAATTACTGCTACTTCGCATTTAATACGCTTTAATGAGGCAGCCGCGGTGATCACCACTACCACTACCACCACCACTACCACCACCACCATCATTATCCTTTCCAATCACCATTTTTTTGTCGCTATCGTCGCAAGCATCACTAAAACTAGCATCACTTTTACCACCAACACCATTACCACCACCATGACTATCACCATCGTCCTTTCTTATCAATGCTTTTTTGCTGTCACCACAACAAGCACCACTAAAAACATCACTATCATCAAGATCATTTGTACACGCCATTTCTGCTTTGTATCATTATCATCATATTGCTATCATCACGCCATCACCACCACCACCACCACCATCTCATCATTGTCGTCATTATCATTATCATCATCATCTCTTGTCACTATTCTTCGTTCTTACCATCACAGAATCATTAAAGCCAGCATCACTATCACGTACGGTATCAATGCACCATTACTATTATCATCATCTCCATCATCTCAAATATTGCTATCATTTTCCGCCACCATCATCCACTTCCACAAGGACCACAAGAGCTACAATCACTACCACTGTTCTTACTGTCATCTACACCAAAATCAACCACCACCATCACCACCGTAATTATCACACATTCAATCATTACTGCATGCGACCACACCACCACCACTATCACTATCACCACTACCACCACAACACCGTCAGCATTACCTCACCTATCACCACCACTGCCACCATTAATATCACCACCACCACCGCCGCCACCACCACCACGGACACACCATCCACCAACACGCCACCAACATTCGCTCTCAACAAATAAGTGAAAAACTAACAAATGTAAATTGAACACTACACCACACTGGGAGTTCTGACGTTACAGCAATTAAGTGACTGCCACCACCACGCGCCCACCGCCACTCGCCATTACGACTCATAGTCCTGCAGAGGCGTGGGGTGTTTCCAGCCCTAACGCCATTGTTGTAAGGCATTGTCATCCTACACGCGGCTCAATTGTTGGTCGTATGCAGCCAAAAGTCATCGGCGTGATCACTCTGGCTGAGGAACGACAATTACATATGAAAAACGAGCATGACGGATCGCTGACCACTGGGGTCAGGTCATTTATCCAACTTTTATTACGTATGTCGTCATTTCCACGGGTTAATTGTTTTGATTGGGTGATACGCAACCCACTGCAGCTCACTCAACTGGTGCATTATGGATGTATATATAATCATCATACTCACTGTAAAATTATCGTGGCGCCGGTCGTGCCCTCGTGTAAACAAGGCGAACATAAGTTAATCAACTTTAGGTTAACATGCCATATGCTCCGCCATTTCTTTTGAGCAGCGCCTCCCGCGAGAGTCTGGGCCTTTGTAGGTCTGGCAGGAGGCAAGACGGTGCTCTCAGGTCCACGCCCTCCAGCAGGTTAGCGGCGCCGTCAGGAAGCTCACTAAGGACCAGGAAGCGTCACCAGTACCATATGGCAACTGTAGACCCTCGCGCCCTAACACACCCGATCTTCTTTTGTTTGCTCACCATTTAATTTCCCGCCCAAATGTGTCACTTGACTCCCCCTCCCCACCCGTCGGCGGTCCCTCGCTGACTCTCCCCTCACACTGTTCTTGATCCTGCCGCCGGTGGTGATCTCAATAGTTAGACTGTGCTGTACTGGACGTCGCCAAATACAAGTTCCTGATGACCTGAGAAAGTATCCTGAGAGCATATGGTGTTGGCTGAGGAGGGGATAGAGAGCTCTGGAGGCAATGAGGGCGGGAGCAGGGAAGGGCCAGGCAGCCATTGACACGGACCATATGTTTGTCTTTGTTGGTGCTGTGATTACATTCCGCGCTACGGCCCCCACTTGAGGCGCGGACAATAGTGATTTTAATTGATTTATTAGTGTTGAGAACAAGTGTTGTAATTGGTAATCTTTATGACCGTTTATAACAAGTCTCGTGGCACAATCGCAGGCAGATGCTCTTCTTGTGGTGAGGGTTGGCACGAGCGCAGCCTCTGATTCCAACAACTGCATTGCACACACACTCACTATACAGCTTAGAATGTTACCCGCTGCATTGAAGACCATTGTACGCGCTAGTTATCCGCTAAATTTATTAGTGCACTCATAATCAATACACCCTAATGAATACTGAAAAGGTACTCATAATTTCCCTCTCTCTTCCCCCTCACCGCATTATTATGAGCTGCAACACACATAAACAACTCTCGACACAACGCGCCAATGCACCACTAGTTACCACCCATTGTTCCCAGTATAGACATGCATCACCTTCCCAATCTCCGCATACCACAAATGTACTCCCAATGCAATTCATCCATTCATAACCCCTTTAGTATAATGACGCATTCTAATATTCATTTTGGTTACTTTTGGGCAATTTTATATAGCTGAAGAGACTTGTGTAGGGATTAACACGGTGAAGACTCTGACCATTAATCTTCTGAACTCCACTGACCCTTCCTGAGTCAATAAAATCGTCTTATTACATCTAAAACTCCTGGTAAAAATGCACCCCAGTACTGAAGGGGTTAAGAACTAATTACCAGACATTGTTTATCAGTCCCATATGCATCCTCCCCACCTCCCTTCCCTCCCACTCCCCTCACTGGTCTACGAGTATCCCCCACTTGCATTTCATCACCAGTACAGCTGCTCAAGGTGCCCTCACACTCTCTGGAAGGGATGCAAGTTGAACGTATGAGGAAGATGAATCTATGTATAAATATCACTTCCTGTCAGAGTCGCTGTAGATAGTGAGTGTTCCTGAGAAGATAGTGAGAGAAGTAAAAAGTTTAGTGTCAGAATGTTATGTTAAGAATAATTTCCCCTTTATTTGTGAGATTATTAAAGCAGCAGGAAGGAGAGTATGCAGATGATGAATATTTGTGAATATGAATGTGAAAAATGCTGAATAAAACGTGTCAGTTTAACAGAGCGATGGAGTATGTATGATTTTATGCAGTGTCTCATCTATTATGCTGTTTGTTTGTCTATCTGCCTGTCTGCATGTCAGTCTGTACCTCTACACACACACACACACACACACACACACAAACCCATCAGCTCTCAGTGTTCTACCTCCCATTTTTTTGTTAGTTCTCTAATTCAGTTTGTTCTCTTTCAGTCTCTCACTCTCTCTAAATGTATATGTTTCCCTCCCTTCCTCTGCTCGTCTGTCTGTTTTCCCTCTACCATCCATCTCGCTCGAGCTGCCTCGCTCCACTGGGGGACTTTTCTAATAATTAATCTACAGTCACTACAGAGTTAAGCGACACATGGGCTAAAATTAAATAGACTCCACGCCTCTCTGTCACGGGCGTCGGGCGGGGGTGACGCGTTTCATAATGTATCGTCTGCCATTCAACCCACAGCCTGCCGCCATTGCCGCTCCTCCACCCACAACCCACGCCTACCTTGCCTTCATTACCTCAGTGCGTCGTGGTCATCGCGGGGAAAGGTGGACGGTCAGTATTTTGCACTCTGCGAGGAAAGGAAGGGAAGACGAGCGAAAATATTGGAGGGTGTGTCAGTCGAGCTTAACTGCCAACCGGGGCGCTCGTTCCCCGCCTTTGTGGAGAGTGTTTGCCGGACGGTCGCCGGCCGGGGACGAGGGGAAGCAATCTAACCCGTAAATAGCGCTTCGTGGGGCCGGAGGATGCTAACCAACAGCTGTCAGTAAGTCTTAGATTGAGGGGTAGAGGTGCGGCGGCCTGGCCTCTATGAAGGGCAGCCTATGTTGTCTTAGGTGTGGGTGGCAATCTTTTTCATGTCTAGTTACATTTATGTTTTCATTCTCAAGTTTAGAAAAGCTTTAGTTAAACGTTTTTTATTTGCTCTCACAAGAGAGATTCAACACATGAATGACTTTCAAAAACCCTCAAATTACATAAAATGCGACCCTTTTTACATTTCACCCTAATGTTTGATCCAAGTAAATATCCCAACAACGTCTCCCTATTTTGCAAAGAACTACTTTATTTATTTATCTTTCCCTTGGAGCCTGTCTCCTCATCCCATAATGCTGTTGGTGTTGTTGCTGTTGTTGCTAGTACATTTTTAGCCCTGAACATTACCAAGGCATGTATCGTCAAATAAGGCTAGAAAAAATATATATATATAACAAGGCTGTTTTCTTTTCCTGGAACCCTTAAGCTTCCCTTAACTGGTATGATAACGAATGACATAAACAAATATAAATAGTTACAACTATGCGTAAAATAATACACACTGAGTGACGCTGCGTATGTTGAGGTATCAGATGGAACCAGGAGCAGCAGCAGCCCTGTTCACTACAGCACCACCAGCACCCGCAGTAGCGGCATTGAGGGAAAAGTGTGTGTGCAGCAGGGCAGTGTCCAGTGTCCAGGGATTAGCGGCGAGGCTTCCCAGTGGGATCTGCCTCAATGGCGCTCGTCTCTGTTGAAAAGGTTAATCACTTATTGAGGTACCTCGCTGCGGATTACGGCGGACCGCTCGCTCTCCTCGTCTATTTTGTCACTCTTTCATCACCGGAGGAATTATGCCGCACATACAGTTACTCTGATCAGACTTCCTCCACACTCGCGTCTTTCAGTCCAAGTAACGCCTCACTCAAGGCAGTGCAACTTCTATGGCGAGTGTTTCGTGCAGGATTCAAACATTTTCACGGATCTTTTATAGGAATTTAGTGGTATCGGCTATTGAGTTTCCCGATGTCATTACTCCTCTTGCACTATAATTTGGTAATACGGCGCTAAGTGATCTGCGTGTTATAAAAGAGAATGGTTTCATGATATTGAAAAAAATCACACAAAAAAACATCGTATACACCTGAACAAAGAACGACCATAACAAACAGAGAGAGAACAAGGCAACCACAATATAGCCACTATTCCCTCCTCCCCTCTCGCTCTCATTGCGAAAACGTGTCATGTCATGCCTCACACACATACACACATGCACACACACACACACACGTACGTTCCCAACCGGCACTCACTATAACCGTAACATGTAAAACAAGCTCTTTAAAGATATAGTATTGTCAGCAGCAGCGTGCACAGCTCCCACCACCGCACACCAGCATGTCCGAGCGAGCATTTTTCCCCCGAGCTGAAAGGGGAGCAGTGCAGAATTTTAGCGAGTGTGTGCGTCCCTTGTATTGCGGGTGGTGGTGTAAATATTCACCGGCGATAATTTAATCACAGACAACAATCAACACCTTTTAATCCATACCTCTGATCAATCATCCCCAAACCAATTCACTTACAATCCAATCATTCAATTCCATGACAGTTTTCGAACAAATCAATGCATATCAAATCTCCAGCCCGGGTGTCCATAGGGGCGAGTGTGCGGCCCTGGCGTGGCGGGAGTGAGCCTCGCGCCCTCCCGGGTCCCGCAAGTCAATCTATGGTACACAAATATGCTGTTTCACTCACTCTAATGGGACAAATGGCGACGGATCTCTGGGGACGCGGGACTATTAAGACATCACTTTATCTGCACTTCCTTTTTTCTATTCCCTCTTTCTCTTTTTTTCCTCTCCCATTGGTTTGCTTCTCGCTGTTGCCAATTACCCGTTGATCACCAGAGCAAGTGTTGAGGCGGCGAGGCGCGTTCAATTGGTGCTGTGTCGCTATGGAAATGCAGCGGCTCCTTCTCCCTAACTTAATTCACAGGAAGAGGGTTCGACAGATTGTAGTGAGACCCTGCAAGACTACAAGACGGGGAGGCGCGGGGTTTCCTGCACCTGCTCTTGTTCCTGCAGCGGGTGTTGTCATGTATGATTGACACGAAGGGTGATATGTAAATGCAAGACCAACATGTTACAATGTAATACAATACGTTGCGTTGACAAGGTGAAATCAATGGAAATGCCTTACTCTTATTGCAAAAGTATATCTGTGTACATTTCCTTGCATAATTACAGAGGTCGTCCAAAAGTTCAATTCAATGCGGTATAGTTATCACCCCTTCTTGTCATCATTCAGTACCTTAACTTCCATAACCAAATCATTTCCGATGCAGAGAGGCTTCATATCCTTAAGTTCACACACACACGCACGCACACGACACAACACAACACAACACAACACACACACACACACACACACACACACACACACACACACACACACACACACACACACTGGCCTATAGTTATACCTCATCACGACCTTGCCTACGTGTGTACGTATCCGTGACAAAGTCTACACGGGCGTGTGCACATAGGAGGGGGCACCACACTCCCCCGCGACGCCCCACTTCGGCTCCACCCAGCAATCACATCGAATTAATTAATTGAAGGGACCATGTGAGCAACACCACCCTGTCTATATTTACAGGTGACCATACACAGCCCCTCTGACGTCCTGTCTAGTGACTCGCCAGGTATTTACTACTCTTAGGTCTTGTGTTTAAGCTTTTCACTACAGCAGGATCTCGCTACCGCCGAAATGAGACCTCTCAGTGATCTGTTATACCCTAAACAGTGCAGTACATGAAATAAATGTACCTTCCTTAAATGAACGTCCTTGCTCTTGATACCATGAGCAGGACTTAATGTTTAGAACTTGATTGATTAGTTATCATTGTGAAGGTCATTATGGTGAGTGAAATAGAGAGAAAAGCATGAGGAAGAGCTGTAAATGACGGAAGTTACACAGGAAGATGCAACTGAACGCGAACAATTTGAAGGGAATCGTGCTTGGCGTTTACAGGTGACACAAAGGAAATATAAAAGACATCGAAAAGGACAAGGAGTGGCGGGGAAGAGTACCATTATGCTCTAGTCTCCTCCTGAATGCCTGAATAAAAACACATCTTTTACATGACTTGCTTATACGCACAACAATAACACACTTCCCTCACAAAAATCACAATAACTCTTTTCTTTTTTTAATCTTTTGTTTAAGGACACGGTTGCAATCAGCGTGGCACGCCCTCGGCCACTTGACTCTGCGGAAGGGTTGGGAGGAGGGCAGAGGTGAGGGCGGGAAGGGCTGGGGGACTTATCGGCGTTCGGTTCATATTGACGAATCCATTTGTTTTATCAAGACAACGTTCCCGCGGGTGGATAATAGCAATTGGTGTTCCCCCGGGTCACGTGTCGCCGTCAGACACGCCCCGCCCTCCCCTTCAGTGTGAGCACCGTCGCTCTGTTGACGTTCCCCACGCTCTCCCTCCCGCGCCGTCCTTCTCTCCCTTCCTCCCTTCCTCCCTCCTACCTCGCCAACCCTACAGCAGCTTACAATACTTTCCGGAAATATTTTATGAAGGAATATTTATCAACATATGGATTATGTGTTGCTCGTATAAACTTCTCCCGTTTTACTAAAAAGAAAATAATGTAATCGCTGTCCAACCACTTTTATACGTCGAAAAAATGTGCAAAAAATAAGAAACATAACTTTTATATGGAGTAAATTTTAATGTAGTAATGTGGGTGTATTTCCAATGAGCATATTTTGTGCTTGCTGGGGTTAAGCAGTGGCGTTGGTGGGAAGGACGTGACAAGGGGAGAAGAGAAATGAGGTAAAGAAGTATGAGTGGTGTGGATCTGTTTAAGAGAGAGGAAAGTGGAAGAAAAGTGTGGTGGAGTGAAAGGTACATGAAAAAATACAAGAGAGAGAGAGAGAGAGAGAGAGAGAGAGAGAGAGAGAGAGAGAGAGAGAGAGAGAGAGAGAGAGAGAGAGAGAGAGAACGAAAAACAAAGCGGGACACAGATAACACACACACACACACACACACACGGGGGCACACAGATAATTCAAGGGAAGTGAGGGCGTACAACAGACTGACTCATCAATATCCTCAGCTCACGTAATCACTACAGGCGGGGAACGTTCGAGGTAAATCCGTTTTGTGGTCACTGCAGCCGAGGAGGTTGTTTCTTCGTGACCAGAGAGGCGGAGCGGCTCAGGGGGCATTGTTATAATTATCCTGAGATTACGAGCAACCAACCCAGGACTTACGAATGGTTCTTTTCTTCGTATTATTTTTCCATCTCGTTTTCCAGGGATTTTTTTTCTCTCTTTTCCTTTTTTTCTTTTTGTCTTTTTTTCTTTGATCCTTTTTAATGCTTGAGTCAATGGCTTTCATAGGAGGGCTCTTTGTTTGGTTCTTGTGTTTCATTATTTCTGTTTGTGTTTTGTGTGTTGGTTTCTTTCTATCTGTTTGTCTGAGAGTGAGTTTTGCTCTTATTTTATTCTTTCATGTTTAAGAGATACTTAAGTCTGCTTTTTTTTAGTCTTATTTAAGTTATCACCATCCACCAAGAGATAAATTTTATGTATGTGGAATTGAATGAATGAGTTAAATAAATGAATTGATAAAATGATACACTGATAAACACATATGAATAAGTGCAGAGGGACATACGATACACACTCACACACACATACCCAGACATAGTTCATTGACTACAAAATATATGTTAAAAAAATCATACACACACACACACACACACACACACACACACACATTTTTCTAGGAAATCTATTCATCTCTCTGCCTGTCTACTTCTTTTCCTCCCCCCCTCTTCCCCCCCCCCTCTCTCTCTCTCTCTCTCTCTCTCTCTCTCTCTCTCTCTCTCTCTCTCTCTCTCTCTCTCTGTGTGTGTGTGTGTGTGTGTGTGTGTGTGTGAGGTAGCAGGGGATAAAGATCAGGCGAGTGTCAGGGTTGATGGCAAGGTGACGGTGTGGGCTGCAGGAGTGGAGGATGGGTGGGTGGGTGGGTGGGTGGGTGGGCGGATGGATGGGTTCCCTTCCCGTTAAGCCTCAGGTCGCCAAAACTCACGCTAATTGGATCAGTACCTGTCACACGGTTAACGAACTCACCTGCTCGTGTGCCTCGGCTGAAAACCCATATTTTTGCGGCCATATTTACCAGAATTAATTAAAAGAGATCGAAATTAAAGTCAGCTCGGCAGCCACCAACTCTTTGCATTGTAATTAATTGCCACTAGTTCTTTTTTCACCTGATTTTTTTTTTACATATATTTTTTTTACCGTCAGAGCACTACAAACTTTTCCACTGTGAAGGAAAATGTTTACTTCATTAAACATAACCATTAATATATTCCTTTTTTCTGGTATCCGTGAGCGGAAAGAAAGAATCCTCAAAGCTCGTGGACGGTAAGAATTCCCCGCTGCGCCACTGCTCGCCTCGCCTCGCCTCGCCATCAGCGGTGAAGTGGCATTAGTTGGGGAAGAAGGAAAGAAAATACTCAGCTTGGTTGATGCCAAACAAAAAGAAGCAGTCCTCTAATTAGAACAGGTATTCACGCACGCACGCACATATATCCATGCCGTTTTGCATACATGCGCGTGGTATTACACACACACACACACACACACACACACACACACACACACACACACACACACACACACACACTCATTGTACCCATAACGTTTAATTTTTCTAAGACATTTCTAGCATCCCACCACCACTACCACTGCCGCCGCCACCGCCGCCGCCACCGCCGCCTCTCACATTAGTCAAATGGCAAAATGAAAATCGCACGCCCCGGCTGGCAATAGGAACTGATCTCCCTTCCCATCACGACCCTTGGGCGCCGCGGTTACTACTGCAGACACTTTCTAGTTAATCGATGCACTCAGGTGGTGGTGAAGGTGCTCCAGGCGGCGCGAGGCGACACCTTTTCTTCAACGACTCCTTGCGCGGTCATCAAACTTGTCCTCAGCGCCTCAGCCCACAGCCAAACCTGCCTGACATTGGGCTGGGGCGAGAGTGGCACGACTACGAACAACAAGGACATGAAGATGGAGGATGAGGATAGGATGAGGATGGGGTTGAGGACTAGGAGGAGGAGGAGAAAAAAGCAGGAGAGGAGGAGGAGGAGGAGGAGGAGGCGGAGGAGTAGGACAGCAATGATGATGATAGTTCTTTATGTGTGTGTGTGTGTGTGTGTGTGTGTGTGTGTGTGTATGTGTGTGTGTGTGTGTGTGTGTGTGTGTGTGTTACCACTACCCATACCGTAAATGATGTGCAAGAACATGTGGGTATTCCTCAATGACATTATTCA
Source organism: Callinectes sapidus (assembly GCA_020233015.1). NCBI lineage: Eukaryota > Metazoa > Arthropoda > Malacostraca > Decapoda > Portunidae > Callinectes > Callinectes sapidus. The sequence continues at coordinate 6,876,474 of CM035194.1, forward strand.
AACTTCATTGTATATATAAAAAACTAATCATTGAGATGGTAAGCTACTGCGGGTGTTATTTGATTACTTAGTCAGGTGAACTTTGGAAGCACTTTTCTTCCTCCCTCTCCTCCTCCACCTTATCTTCCCCGAGCCGAGACCTGAGCGTCGTGCCTCCCTTGTGTGGGAGAGACAAAAACAATAACAACTAAGGTCTCCCCCACGACCACGCTCGCCGGGACACATCTTGTTTTTCGCGCGTAATCTTTTCGCGGCCGACTGGTTCGATCATTCTCCGAAGTGGTTCAGGAGAATGGAAAAGCGATTAAACGCCACACAGGAGCGCTCAGACTCCGCGATACCAACCGTCAATAATAGGATCCAGACCAAATAAAAGCGCAATTGGTTCCGTCTTCGCTCCCATTTCGGTGCTGAGAGAATAATAACCGGATTACGGTGTTTTCCTCTTGTTTTGCTCATCTTTTGATGGATTTGAAGCTCTCGTCTCTTTCCGAGATAGAATCATGCGGAAAGAAGAGGGTCTTTTTTTCTTTCCGAAGCTTTGATAGAGTTGGTTTCCTCGAAGAAGCACATTGCCAGTCCAAATCCTATCTTCTCCAGCAGCAGCGGAGAGCGGCTCCCCGAGCAGCGAGCAGCAGGAACAGAGAAGGGTCATTGTCTGCTAAGTAAACAACAACGGTGAAACCAATAATTTGGCACACACACAAAAACAAGAACTTTGATATTCTTTAGAAAAAGCATTCATCATAGCCTCTGTTTTAAAGCGACTCGGAGTACCTAAGGAAGGTTTCAAGAAATTTCTCAGATTTATAGATGATGGGCTTTTGACTGTAATTTATTGGGACTAATACCTTCAGTAGATCTTTTACTTCACAGTTTTGTTTTTCAACGCCACAGCACATCTTTTACTTCAGAAGAAAAAAAAACAAAACGCACTCATTATCACAACGTTCGGGTAGCAATTCCCAATCACTGACTATTGCAACATCACAAGCAGCTCTCCGTAACGAGTATCCAAGAGGCAACAAATAAATATCCATCCGGTTCTACTTAAAATTACAAGCCACAGCATATATGGGGTGCAAGATGAAGCTGCCACCAAGACCTCGGGAGGAAAGGCGGCAAAGGGGAGGATGGGGGAGACAAAATGACTTAGAATGGAGGGAGTGGTATGAGCAAAAGACCCATTCTGTGAGGAACAACTGGGATGATCTGAACAGGGAGGAGGAAAAGGCTGACGATAGATGGGTTGAAAAAAAGTGATGGCGCTAATGACAGAGAGAGAGAGAGAGAGAGAGAGAGAGAGAGAGAGAGAGAGAGAGAGAGAGAGAGAGAGAGAGAGAGAGAGAGAGAGAGAGAGAGAGAGAGAGAGAGAGAGAGAGAGAGAGAGAGAGAGAGAGAGAGAGAGCACAACATAGAACACGGGTGACGATAGTGACAAGGTAAGGTCTTAAGGGGAGTGTGGGAGTCATCAGTCAAGGTAATGGATGGAGGAGGTGCCCCGTACACAGCGCCCCGGGGAGTCGTGCCAGGTGCTACCGACGCCTCATAATGCCATCAATACAAACACATCGTAATTATACTTTCCTCCTCAACTTTTCTTCGTTGGTTCCTCCTTTCGCCAGTGTCTCAGGTAACCCCGTCTTGTGCTGCCCTTAGTGCTTCTTTTTATTACTCAAGGAAGTGAGAAGTTAAAATGACAGGTGTAAGAATATGATTAGCTAGAAGATAAAGGAGAAGTGTAGTAACAAAAATAAGAAGAAATGTGTAATTGATATGTATAGGCTACTAGAAAGAGGAGGAGGAGGAGGAAGGGAAAGCGGGCGAGAAGGTAAGAAAGGAGGAAGATGTGGGAGAAAAGTAGGAGGAAGTGGAAGGGATTACGACGAAGAGGAAGAGGGGAAAATGGAGGAAAAACAGGAAAAAGCAAGAATAAGAAAGAATAGGAGGAAAAAAGGAATGTTGATGTATATCAGCAAATACTACAAACCACACACAAAAATGATAAGTTTACGAGATATGCAAGATAATTACCAACGGACGTTGGACAATCATCATATGCTACATGTGGGTGAGTATCATCAAAGATGTTGGGAAAGGGAATACGAGGGCATACGAGACGGTAAATCATTCATTATTTCTCCTCTTCTTGTTCCCTTCCTATGTTTGTCGGTTACTAGACTAGACTACTAGAGTTGAAGTGAAAAATTTTTGATAAAAGGTGAAGGGAAGAGAAAGTGTGTGTTATTTCTTCTTAGTGCAGATTAAGCAAGAGACAGGCGTGAAAATATATTACTTCAAAATAATTACAGTACCCTCGACCTCCAGTAGGTTTTCCCATGTGCTTCATAATGAGCAACTGGCACCACTGGTAAGACCGGTAATGGCACCACCACCACCACCACCACTGACGCCTTCAGGAAGCTGCAAACAGCACCTGCAGGAGAAGGCCACGACCCGCACGTCGCTGCTGCTCTGTTCTCGTAAAGCAGAAGACGCCGATAAACTCGGCTATCCAATTCCAAGTCCCAGTAAAACAAAAGAAGCAATTGTCGTTTAATCAAAATAACTGGCGTCGTCCGGCAACAACAAGGGTCGTAAATCCACGCATGGCCACGAACAGGCCAACTAGGTGGTTTGATTGTCCCGATTTGTAGCGGCAGGAGGGGCGGCGGCCGCGGCGGGGGACAAATTGTCGCCCAACTGAGCCACGGCGTCGTTTGGTCCCAGGGCCAGTTTTTATGTGTTTGTTGTTTAGCTGCAGCGTGTCTTGTTCCTCCAGCGGCCACCTACTGGTGTGTGTGTGTGTGTGTGTGTGTGTGTGTGTTCACAAGCGCGTGCCACATGAAGACTCAAGTAGATGGTGTGACAAGTGCTACGTTTAATTCGACACGCACGTGCATCGTAGCACGCACGTCCGAGTGCTGCGCGCTAACCAGGACTTACGACAGGTACGCGTCTGTCCCCTCAATTGCTTGGACGGCGCGGATGATGGGAGGCATCGAGTGACGCTAAGAGTCTGCCAGACAGCCCTCAAGTCCCTGCAGAGCCTGCTGATCTTGTTTGATTCTATTGCTAATTTTCAGCCGTATACGATACAACAAATCCACAGGAATCCAGATTTTCAGCACTGGTTCGTGCAGGGAAAGAATGGACGCAGAAGATAACAGAGAATGGCTTCGTTGTATCAATGCTTTCATCGCAGTCTTCGAATGTTACTTATCATTGCAAAGTGATGGCGCTCACCACTGGTTAAAGGACACCCTTGCGCCTTGCCGTTTGTTTCCTCAGTGATATAAGGGACGGCACTCACTCCGTGGGGGTAATGAGGAGCGCCGCGCTGGGCCTCACGCCATCCTTTGGGGACCTGGATATATGGTGCGTCAAATCAACCCACCTTATCATATGTTAGGGTGGCACAGCGCTGCGAGCCTGCACTGCCTCCCTAACGGACATCAGAAAAAGAGACAAACGCTAGATTCCCTTATCCTGTCATCACCACAAGGAGCACACGAGGTGGTTATGTCGCTAGGCATAATAAAATCATCTAAAGCAAAAGGATTTCATAAACCAAGCCAATAAGACATAGTGTGAGATTTGCTTCTGAATATTTCAAGGTGGGAGGAGAGAAGTGTACATCCTTTAATTTGTGGTCCACAAGACTCCGTTATTATTATGAAAGACGATGGCATTCAGAATGTCAGGAGGTATAGCAAACAATGACAACCACCACCACCACCTTCAACACCATCGCTGCCATTACCTCTAACAATGACAGTCATAACCAGACGCCACGCTTCCAACTGATAAAAGGCATCACAACTCGTCACCACCATGATCATCTCACCGTTGTAAGATCTATCGCCGCGCCCCCGTAACTACACCAGCGGAGACTCGGCCACCGACAGGCGTAAGGAGCTGCCCTCGCCCGCAGACTTAAAACTGAGATGATCGTTTTCTGTCGCCGCACTGAAGTTGATGTTCCTCCTGCGGCCGCGTCACCAGAGAGAGAGAGAGAGATTCAGGGGCGCTGCAGGAGTACCACGCGTCCGCCTGTCGTGTTTATGGCAGGTTCTGTGTAAACGATGACATTCGCATTCCTTGCATTGTTCTCTGCAAATTATGCAATGAGCCTGATTGTCTCTTTTCTAAAAAAACAACAACAAGTGAATGGAGATCAGATTAACTGTTCTATTTTCCAGCGGAATATCGATGAGCTTAATCTTGACGAGTGTGCCGGCGTGCCTGAGTCTTCGTGCGTGCGCCCTCACACACACACACACACACACACACACACACATCTGGGAGGGTAAACACACATGGTTGTCGCCGTTAAAGTCACGGTCGTTGGACTCCTGCAGGTCCCGCAGCGACCCTGGCACGAGGCGGTGGCGACCCGCGGGAGCCTGACGCTACCTTCACCTCAAACAGTCAGGCTTGATGGTTGCAGGGGGACGAATTTTGAGTCTTAAAGGTGTCGTCTTTAACGTCTTGAGTGTATGGATCCTGCATTGTATACTGCTGTGTCTTCAGAGCTTCGATGGCTGTTCCTGACGATGGCTTACATAGGTGATCCTTCCCGCCCACTGAAGAGGAGCCAATATGTATATATGTATGTATGTATGTTATGTATGTATGTGTATGTATATATATATATATATATCTATATATATATATATATATATATATATATATATATATATATATATATATATATATATATATATATATATATATATATAATGTAGTATTAAGTAGAGATCAGAACGGAATAGTGTTAACTGTATGTGCATCTTAAGACGGTTTTGTGCATTTGAGTCACCGAAAATATTGTGTTACATGGAGCTACATCACTGATTTGCAAAGAGCAGAAATAAGCGATCACTATACGATTAGTTTCCTCTCCGAGAATTGAGCTATTTGTATCTCTTTTCCAATCAGATTAAAGAATCGGGAGCTCATCGCAAGAAAACGGTCTCACAAGCTGAGCGTTAGGACCCGTGACTCTTCAGGGCTCGGCGAAGCTAGACAGGGTAGCGTACATGCGTGATTACAATGTTGGCGTGGGCGTGGGTGGCATGTGACTGGCCACGTGTCTCACTTAGCTGGGTAAATATACCTAGCCCTCTTATACATAACAGTTGTTTTTCCACTCTCGGAGTTCCTTTCTCTCTTTCTTGATGGATGGCCTAGACTTATCGTTGTAATGACGAGGAGAACAACACTTAGGATTCTCAAAGTTTTTCGACCATGTAATAAATCAATGACCTTTTCGTGACACAAGAGCTTAATTTGTCTACGCGCCAGTGTTGGTGTGGAAACAACATAATGTTGCCATGCTGCAGAAGCAAAGACTATAATCACATGACAATGGATAAGTCAGAAATATCGACAGATATGAATCAACACAATTATAACACAAGGAAAACTTTCCCGATATTCTTGCTGTCAAAGTGCTCATAGTACACTGGTTCATTTTAAGGACTGATGGTTGTTTTCAAAACACTGCTCTGAGTAATAGTAAAAGCACTTCCATTAATGCTATTTACTTGGTGTACATTTCTTGAAGCTTTCAAAATCCTTTTCGAATGTATGATTTCCCTCAAGCAAACGACGCAATATCATACACTCTTACTCCTGAGCTATTGGCAGTGAAGAGTCTTCATTATTTTGCTCAATGCTATTCTTATTCCTATCCTCATTTAATCGCCTGCCACAGCCAACATCCACGTCTTCCCCAGAAGTGCCTTGGTTGACTATTTCTCCGCCCTGGCCCAGTCCGGCCGCCTTAGCAGTGTTGCCGCAAATCAATGGGAGGTCGTGCGGCGGGGCAGAAATCACTCCAGCCTCAATGAGCCGCACGGGTATTAAATTGAAACCATAATTTCTCTTCCTCCTCGATCTAAAGTGGGTTGTTATCTTCTGGCAGATGGAGCGGCTCGAGAGGCAGTGACCGGGTCTCAGCCTCGTCCCCGTCAGGCGCAGGAATGGCTCATTTTGCTGATCGACAACACAGCAGCGGCGGAGCTTGTCAAGGCTGTCACTGATCTCACATCGATCTTAAACTTTGTGCTGCTGCCTGAGTATGGTGCTCATTTAAGTTGACTTAGAGCTTTTCTTTTCATATAATATGAAATAGTTTGGTTTTGAATTACTTTTTTATGTAAAATAGGAAAAATGGCCAAGGGCAACAATAAGAGATAAAAAAGAGCTACTAATTTGCCAGTCTCCTTACAAGTCTGACAGAGTTAGCCATAGGGAAGGGATAAATGTATTCAAACCTCCCACTTGAAAGAAGTTAAGTCACAGGAAGTTGGAAATACAGAAGCACGTAGGGAGTTCCAGAGTTTACCAGAGAAAGGTATGACTGATTGGGAATACTGTTCAACTCTTGCATTAGAAAGGTGAAAAAGAGATGAGTGTTGTTGAAGAAGAAGGATTTGTTTTGGAATTACAGTTTTGTTTCATAATTTTCAATATTCAAGTATAGACACTGTTTGCATTGAATGTATTTAAAAAGAAGTACATTTGCGTTGACAACAACAGATGGTAAAACCTTTCGTGCTCTAGTGAGGAAAACTCAAAGCAAATAACAAGGAATATTAAATGAATGCTGTTAAATATTCATGATTTCAAGATTCCCATCAGTTCAGCATTTCATATGAATCAAAGTTAACAGAATAATTGCAATGGGAAACAAATAACAATAAAAAGATAAAAAAGCGCTGGTGATAGCAACTACTACTACTACTACTACTACTACTACTACTACTACTACTACTACTACTACTACTACTACTACTACCACCACCACCACACAAGCAAATTCTCTATCATTCAAATAACTGAGATACAGATACATACAGTACAATGATCAAATGGCACAACAACAACAAGTCACTTCCTCAATACAGAACAACTACCATTACCAACTCTCATTAACAAAAACAACATTAAAAACTACACATCAGCTTGCCGTAAGGACGTTCCCTAACTCACTGGACTCACTGTCTCTCACCTCACTAGAAACAAAAGGGAATATTATAAAATTACTAAAAATAGCCCCTGATAATCGCACAGACTCGCGTGTTGCTCTGCTGTTTGCCTCCTCTCGACCGTAAAATTAATCAAAATAAACAAAGAGAGGGAGAGAGAGAGAGAGAGAGAGAGAGAGAGAGAGAGAGAGAGAGAGAGAGAGAGAGAGAGAGAGAGAGAGAGCACTACCTCACTTGATGGTCATTAGCAATTCTTTCTGACGCAGGAACACAGAACACGACTGACCCTAACACAGCGATGCATTTTTAATACCCAGATGAAGATTCTTGTGTGGACACGGAAGCATTTTGTTTGACGTCACTCAAGGAATGCTGTCACACTAATTAGAGCATTCCAACAGAAGAAAGAACGAGGAGGAGGAGGAGGAGAAGGAGGAGGAGGAGGAGGAGGAGGAGGAGAAAGAAGAGAAAAATTCGCAGGTTATCTCGCATTGCACTTACCAGACCTCCCCTCTCAATGTATCACATGTCATAGTAAGTATCGATTCAGAACACCCACCGCACTTAGTCTTACGCAGCGCGCCTCTGTAACAGCGTGTGCCAATGCGTGATGGGAAGGGGAGGACAGGAAGGAGTGTTGTGAGGCACGAACGAGCATTAAAAGTGTTCCACAACATTGCCTGAGACCCTTCCAACTGCACCTGCTCCCGTTGTCACCGCCTCTGTTGGCCCTTCTGTAGATCGATATCATGTACAGTCATCAGAGATCTTCCTATTTTCGTTCTCCTCCCTTCAGCCCTGTACCCTCAATCTAATCCATCTACTTGGTCCTTACTCAGAAAGTTTTGCTTTATCACCATGACTAATTTAAAAAACCCCAGTTGAAATTATACGGGTTGTCAAGTATCCATATGGTTCTGGTGCCAGATGAATAAGATATCTACATTATCAGAAGGAGAAGTAGTATAAAAACGTGGGTAATCGTTTCTATTACCATGCATAAAAGGATCATGTTGAGAGAACATAGCGTTTCAAAACTGTACAGGTTCTTTTGTATCTTTATTGAATCTCAGTCACCTCGTAAGCCTGCGTCACTCCATCTCTGTTTCGTCATATGAATATGGATTGTAAGCTTATCGTTCTCTTTTTCCAATATTTGTCATAGTTGATTAAGTTTTACGTGACTCGTGGTATCGGTTGGTGCATTAATCAGAGTTTGATATCGCTTGTAATTACTTGTTATGTTAGTCCTGTCAATATGTGATTGATTTCTTTTTTCGTGCCTGATTCTGGATTGGAAGTAATTGTTTGTTGTTTTTTAAATTTCATTTTCATCATGCATGTTTAGTGAGTGCACAACTTCATATTTGTGTGTGTGTGTGTGTGTGTGTGTGTGTGTGTGTGTGTGTGTGTGTGTGTGTGTGTGTATGCATCACGCATCACCAGCACCACTAACTACGCACAACTTTGCACGCCACCATCAGTAAATTGTACAGATCTTTTTGATATATTGTACATATTTCTTCCTAATCCTAATAATAAAGTTTTTTCCCCACTTCTGGTTATAAAGACTATTTCTTTTACTTTCCTCTCTTCCATTATGTTTATTACCCAATACCTCTTATCAAAACACCCGAAGAAAAATGAAAGAAAGATGAAAAAAAGGTAAGGAAGGAGCGAAGAAGGAAGAATGCTGGGGAAGGTAAAGGCAGGCAGGCGGGGGGAAGAAGGGAAGGAGAGAAGGAGAGGCGGGGAGGCAGGCGGCGGGAGGCGGGCCACGTCTCCTCAATGTACCTTGGGGACTCTCCCGACTCGTTTGTTTTAAGGTACGGCTCAATTCGTTCCAGTGATTTGGGTTGATCAATTTTTCCATTCCTGTTTCCTATGCAGTATTCAAATTCGGGAGCGGCAGGGCCATTACCCCAACACAATTCCATTAGGTGACGCTGTGTTCCCCGGGCCAGGTCGAGAGTGTGGGGTATTTCATATGTTAACAGCGAAGAAATTTACTTTAGGCAGCCACCCCCTTCACCCTCTTATAGCGCGAACTGGGAACCTCTTCGACGTTTTCGGGAGAGATTGGCTGCTCTGGGGTTTGGCTCGCCGCTTATTTATGCAGTTTCCGTTTGTTATGCTAATTGTTCTGCCGCGTTCCTTCCTTCCTTCCTTTCTTCCTCTTTGCTGGTCCTCCAGGCATGTGTGGGGCGCCATCACTCAGTCAGCCGTCCTAAGACGTTGGTTATGGCAAGAGCTTCATTGTTACTTGATCATTTTTCCTTTGTATATGTTTCGCGGTGAAATAACCTTCTGTGTTATGATTACATTCTTTCCTTTTTCCCTAATTCATATACAACTTGTTTTTTATTCACATGTTTTGCTTAAATTTTCTGATTCTATCTATGCATAGCAAAATATTATCTGATTTATGTAAATTACTAAGACAAAATAAAATGAACATTTCAATAATTCTGAATTATTACAAAGTTGAAAGGTTATAAGCAATATCTATCTATCTATCTATCTATCGTTATATATATA
>CM035194.1:6888631-6908488 GCA_020233015.1 Callinectes sapidus
CAGTGTGCCGATTCCAGGGTAGAGTTTTGCTACTGATACTAAAGTTCTGGAATGGACCTCCTGAGTGGTTGCCTGGGACTGACGCGAAGGCAAGGAGAGGAGGAGGAGGAAACGGCAGAGCCACCTTGAGGACTAATCTCCTAGAAGGCCCTGGCTGGAGGCCGGGACGAAACGCCAAACCAACGCATAAAGCCTCTTCAGGACGCTAGTTGAGAGGCGCCTCGGAGCATCAGCGGAGTGTCGCGAAGAGTAAGAGGGGGACTTCAACCCTATACACGAACAGACGACCCACTCCCCTTTCCCTCTCTCCCCCCTCTTTCTCTCTCTCCCACCCTCCCTCCAGTCGTGCACTCCTTGCCTCCCTCCCTCCCTGTACACATCTTGTTCCCGGCTGCTGCGCCACGGTTATGGAAGGTCTACAAAAATCAATAGCCCGCCCATGGGAGTTCTTTCATTTTCCACCTCAGCGAGACCCTTTGGCGTTCACGTGAGGCTACCCATGCATTTTATAACTGGAGAATATTGCTTTTTTTGTTAGTTAATATGGGTGGTGCGGAGTCCTCGGCTGTGCCAGGACAAGCGTGGCATTTTGTTTTCGCGGTGCGTGTAACTTGTTAACAGGGTGAGTGAAAAAATACATAAAAAAAGATGTATATAGGGTCAGTGTAGTTTTTTTTCCTTCATTTTTTTGTTTCAATTTGTAAATATTATTCTTTCCAACTTGTTCTACTGAAATTTGCGTTGATTTTCTCAGCCGCCACTCACAGGGCGCCCGTGGTAATTAGGACGTGAGGAATGTCAATATTTTTCTTCTAAACTAACAGACACTTGATTACTGCCCTTCTATCCAAATGCCTGTATAAATCAAAGCGGCTCACATATCTATTAAGTGAAGATATAATTTTGAGATGTGATAGTAGTGGGGGCATCTTCTCTTGGCTTCTAATAAAATTGAATTATTTGTTGTTGAAGTACAGGAAAAAACGGTCATTGCGAATTCAGGATCTATATAAAACATCTGACACACACACACACACACACACACACACACACACACACACACACACACACACACACACACACACACTCTCTCTCTCTCTCTCTCTCTCTCTCTCTGCCTGCTCTAGAGTATCACACTGTTCGTAGTCTGAGCAGAGGACGCGTGTAAGATAAATCAGCTCCGGTCTCTTCTGGTAATCGTGTTGCTCTTTGCACAGAGGCGCGCGCTGAAGGCTGCGGCTATACTCTCAGAGCATTGCTTTTTCATCACCCTCACTAACACCACCACACTATCCTGCCAGTGTTCTCTCTGTCCCTCTACTAACAACTCTTATTTCCACACTATAAGGTAAAGAAAGATGATGTTGATGATGCTAATAAATAAAACAACAATTTGACAAACAATACGACAAAGATAATGGCAATACTGATGATATCAATAATGAAAATGATAATTGCACAAATATATCAATAACAACAACAACAACAGCAAAACAACATCAACGAAAATGATAATAGTATTGATAACTATGATAATGATAACAATAATAGTTGATAATAATAATAATAATAATAATAATAATAATAATAATAATAATAATAATAATAATAATAATAATAATGATAATAATAATAACACTACTACTACTACTACTACTACTACTACTACTAGTATTGGTAATATAAATGGTAATAAAGCTAAAATTAGGAGTATTTATGATAACAATAGTAATAATAAAAGTGTCGATAATAATAATATTAAGGAAAAGTAGAAAAAGACAATGAAGGAAAGAACATAAGTATACACGCATGCACATGTGCGCGCGCACACACACGCGCACACACACACACACACACACACACACACACACACACACACACACTTTTACCTCACTTTTCTTTGTGCTTCGTCAGGAGAACTCTAACTGCTACCTTTCTCTTTTTTCAATGAGACGTAGATGGTGGCGGCTGAGCAGGTCTGTTTCTCTTCTGCAACCAATGTCCCAGGACAAAATAAACTGTTGATGGGAAAAAAAGAAGACGGATGAGAAAAAGAAAGAGAATACACATGTGACTGATTGATTTTTATTTCCTTCCAAGGGGGTGAACAAAAGCCGTCATCACTACACGGGAAACACTGACTAGAGGCGACCTTACAGAGGCACAGACGACGCCCGCACGAGAAGGCGAGGCGGGCACACGCAGGCGAGGGAGCAGCGCGCGCAGGACCGTCACCCTGCTGGTGTCAAGGAGACGTCACTGTACACCTCCAGCAACATGACGGAGGTTGCACTCTGACGGCCACGACACAAGGAGGTGTCAAGACGTACACGTGTACATACACAAACATGGTAATTCATAGCAACAGAGGAAATAAGGTAAATCAAGGAGGATATTCCGCCTTTTCACTGAAATCACCTGACAACCAATTTCCTGCGTCACATGTTGATTTATACTTACCAGGTGAGTGAGCACCCATAATTAACAAAGGTGTACGCTACATATGATGTGCTGCAACAGGTGACTCATAGGCTGGGGTGCCCGCGGGATCTCTGCGCAGTCAGACAGTGGTGAGGATTTTGGGCATCAGCGTCGGGGCTCAGCAAAGGGCTTGTGACTAGAGGCGATCCTCAGCACGCGGAGGGCACACGAGGAAGGAAAGACTCACCTACTCTACAGTACGTATAGTAAGTACAAGTTTTGGGTTTTACTTGAGATGGTGCTGCTGCTTTCACCTCGCGCCAGGAACCCGGGACACTCTATGGACAGCAACAGGGTCAACACAGCACGGCACGGCACGGCACGGCACAGATGGCCAAGGAAGGAACTTTGGTCAACATATATCATTGTCTTGGTACATAAAACATCTTGCCTATAAATATGAGCCTATGTACAGTCACTCACACGTGCAGAACACAACTGTACATGATCTAACCAGTGGCAATAATAGATCTATAATATTTCTATGTACACACACAAAAAGGAAACGCTGCAGACCGAGGGACAAGATTTCCCGCAGCCTCGCAGCGCCGACCAACACTACTAGACACTAACAGGTTCTGGGATCCTTCTTCATACGTGTTGCTTCATGTCACTATGTCCCATCGGCGGCCGGCATACCTGTCTTCGTCTCCAATGACTTTATACATAATTATATACAACAAGCTATCTAATCAATAACAACACTAACCAAGGTTCATCTGCGAGAACGAAAGCAGGACACCTGTCAGAACAGGCACGCCTCGCTGCCATACAGGGACTCCTTCTCCTTATATGAGAACTAGACACTTTTTCTAACGCTTCTTGTAGATGTCGTGATTTGGCGATGATCTTGTTCTTCCTGTACAGTGTGTGACTTTGTGTGAAGTTGGCATTCCAAAGAGGAATCCTTCTCCCAGGATAGGACTCCAGCCAGTAGAGAGGCACGATGTCAGCACAAGTCAGGACAATCATCAGGATAATTGGACAATGAGTTAAAAATTCGCAATAACAACGATAATATTTTCATCCATAAAAAATACCAGTATGACTAGACATCAGTGGCAAAGCATCGCAGTGACGCCTCCGCCACACCACCACACAATATGCTAAAAAAACAACAACACTCAACAACTCCAGCCCAACCAAAGCGACTCTCGATGCGGTACAGCGTGGGAGCCGAAACTAAAGAGTAAGTCGACTATTGATGAGATGAGCCATGCCTGCTCCGTCCGGTCACCCACGCACCCTTCACCGGGCGAGGCTGCACCACGGCAGTCCACAATCAGACACTTAGGGGGTCGACGTCACGTTGGAGGAAGAGTCCAGCCAGTCTGAAAGGAGAACAGCACAAGTGAGCTACGTCACTGCTTGTAATGCATGCGAAATTCAGAGTAACAAGATTCTGAAAGCTGATGAAGAGTATATTAGATACATATTCATATAATGGCACACACACACACACACACACACACACACACACACACACACACACACACACACACACCACAGTAGTCAACAAGCTAAGTAGTTATCTAAACCTAAATTTTTATCCACCCATCTCCCAATCGATGCAACCACCAAACGGACCCCACACATCCACAGTCTCAAACTCACATCGCTGAATTCACCCAGCTATAATTATCACCCACATTATCAGTGAGGGAATCAAAGACGGAATCCCATATGCAAACACACACACACACACTCTCTCTCTCTCTCTCTCTCTCTCTCTCTCTCTCTCTCTCTCTCTCTCTCTCTCTCTCTCTCTCTCTCTCTCTCTCTCTCTCTCTCTCTCTCTCTCACGGGATATCCGGTAATATAATAGGACATTTATCTATAATCACTGAGGAGATCAGAGAGCCAACCCACTGATGTTCTGTTATGATATTGATTCCCAGTGACTGGCGGGATATTTCGGAGATACACATCAGCTCTGACGTCAGTAACAATGTTCCGGGCGTCAACTCCGCTCGTCTTTTACGCTGCATACAGAAGTCAGCGGCTGCAAGAAATGGTGCTTTGTTCCTTCCTTGCTTTAATCTCTGTTCGTCTGTGTTCCTGACTAATTAGATACGGAAGAAGCTTGATTCTTAGAGTAATTTAGTAACTTCTTCGTCGCGCATTTGTGAAATTATTGTGTATTGTGAAATATTCTTTGTAGTTGTGGTATCCTTAAAAATAATAATAATAATAATAATAATAATTATTATTATTATTAGTAGTAGTAGTAGTAGCATGTGTTGTTGTTGTTGTAGAATGACAACTGTGATTGTGATAGTGGAGCACGCACGCACACACACACACACACACACACACACACACACACACACATCCCGAATTCACCTCATCACCACTTGATTCGTAAATCAGTTATTTATTTTCCACCACTTGGCCACGCGTTCTGGCATAAAACATCATGAGTATTAATGCCAAATGTTACAGTCATGCACTTATTTAACATATTGACTCTCCCATCCACTAAGTCCTGCTAAACAATCATACCTGGAACCATACCATTCATTCATCCATTTAATTCATTATCAATCTCTATAGTTATTCACTTGACTCTTATGCTGGTAATGTGATGGGAGTGGATACGCGTCTTCTGTTCTTTCTTTTCAGCGGCTTATCATTTCATAGTAGCGAAGGGTTAAATCATTCAGAACAAAGGAACTAAAGGTATTATGAAAGCATACAGGAAGCCATCAGGCTTACACACTAAAATTCCGGCATAGAAATGTCTACCTATTTACATTTTACCATCATCCATAAATTTTTCTGGTTTAATTTAGTCAAGAAGTTACTCCCCTTTTTCTCCCTTTTGCATAAAGATTTACATAACATTATCACTGTAATATACCTGTGTTTTATAGTATTTTTGTATGAGATAAAGAAAATATGAATTTTATCAATATAGTCCTGAACTAAATAAAAGTTGCGCATTAGAAGGAAGGGAACCCAAACTAAGAAAATCTAAGACAAATTATCTTTAAAAGTTCCCAAAACAGAAGTGTGTTTATTGTACCTTCAGTCAATCAGTCAATAATAAATCACTCAATCAATCAATTAGTGTGCATCAACCGAGTGAGAACAAACAATTTTTACCGTTCAGCAGACGGCACGTGCAGGGTACACCTCACCCCACACTCATGTACGCTCATTCCTCTTTTTTGTTTCACACCTATTTCTGTCCCTTCTCGTATTTATTTAGCACTACAGCATTTATCTACAATACATATCACTAGTTTCAATCAGCTGATAATTCCATATGTACTGCGCCCTATGAAATTATGCTTCATGTATTCACAAGATATGCATCAGTAAACTACGCCATTCTTCTTATCTATCACTCGAATATCTTAATCACGGGACCACAGAATGGCAAATGACAGTGACGTAAAAGTTAACTGGAACTCAAATCAATGTAATTTTTCCCCGCACGACATTACAAATCATGCAAAGTTTACTGCCTAGGGACGCATGCATTAAGAAAAAAAATCAATAATATCTGTCCATAATCTGTATCCTGTGATATGTTGCTCTCTCGGTTTGACTCAAACAACCAATTAGTATTTCAATAACTTTTTATATAACTCCTTCCCTTCCTACAAGAACTGTCACGTGTAGGCCCACTGTTTTTCTTATACCTTCCTTGATGTTAATGCGTTCTGTAACCTTCTTATGTTCTCATCTCTTTCATTCAACCGTGAAATGAATCATGAAAGGACACTGAAGAACTTATTGTAACCTTATCTTTCAATATACCTTTTGTTACTAAATGAATATTGTAACGTTATTTTGCTGTTAAAATGTTAAAGATTATTTATTAGTTATTTAAAAATTCTTTGTAGACATGGAAAATAATCGTCAAGTCACAAGGTGTCGAGGTTTCCACTTTCGAGTCTCTATGTATCTTCATGCCTACTACATTGTCTTTGTATCTATAACGTTGTCTCTTTGTGTGTCTGTCATTGTCTCTAAGTCTATATACCATGGAGTCCTTTATTAATAGGTTTATATGTACAGTTCATCCATTTGTAAGTCTTTCCCTCTCCCTCCCTTCCCCCCCTACCCTCCCCCCCTCTCTCTCTCTGAAGGCGTCTGGGTTCCTTTTCCAATAATGAAAGAGGAAGCAGAGCCGCCCGTTCAGGTTATTGTAAGACTCGGGCGCCCATAAAGTGGCGGCCTCCTCGGTGGCATCCAATTTCACGAGAGCAATTCATGTAAATGTGAGATGCCTTATATACTGTAGGTGTTAAGCAGATTGGCTGTCAAGGAGAATTTTATGGCTATATTAGCGGGAGTCGCGCCCGTAAAGCTGAAAGGCGGCTGACACCAGTGAGAGCCGTCCCACTAAGGATAAACTCGGGTACTCTTAAGGAGGAACTAAGAATACAGGTAAGAATGAACATAGCATATAGTGTTAGCTTCTGGTTACTGCCTGGTGTTCTGCAGGAGAAACTACTACTGAAGTAGTTTTCTATTACTGCTTAATTCTAATGTACAGAAGTCAAGTGATATCTACCACATTTATCTTTCTTGTATTTAAATCTTCCATATTAATCAGTGCTATCTCGTATATCTTTCTTTAATCATCAACCACTCTGAGATACCTTGATTGGTTCCCTAGCAACTTCTAATCGTTCAAGTGTGTAGACATTGCAGCATTTATATTTTCATCTCTCTCTCTCTCTCTCTCTCTCTCTCTCTCTCTCTCTCTCTCTCTCTCTCTCTCTCTCTCTCTCTCTCTCTCTCTCTCTCTCTCTCTCTCTCTCTCTCTTCTTTCACCTCCTTACTTCCCTTAGCACAAATTTGCAAGTCACTGAAAACGAGGAGGAAGAAATAACAAAAGGAAAGAAAAAAAAAAAAAAAACACATAAAGGAAAAAAGAAGAAAAGAAAAAAAAATGAGACCAATAAATCGTCAATGTTGCCCGGCTCGTTAATTTTCTACTTAGTATGTAAATTAACAAATATAACTATCGGAGCAGCAGCGCGATGGTTCTGCAGAGATTGGCGCTGAGTAAATAATACGTAATCAGTATCCGTGGAATCGCCGGCGTCCCATCTTGCCTCCACGCCGCCTCTCCGCCCCAATAAAGGCTCAGGCTGCGGAGTAACACTTTGCCGCCGCTCAATGCATAAAATTAAAATGTAATCAGGCCGCCGGGAAGGAGAGGAGAGGAGAGGAGAGGAGAGGGGAGGAAAGTGCAGGTGGGGGCAGGCAGGCAGGTAGGTAGGAGGGTAGGTAGGGAAGGAGGGTAGGAAAACAGGTGCAATGATTATGATAACGATGATGAAAGCCAGAAGATTGCAGGAACAATGTTGTGATGTGGATAATGATATTGGTGCGTTCTCAGTGTATGCATTCTCTCTCTCTCTCTCTCTCTCTCTCTCTCTCTCTCTCTCTCTCTCTCTCTCTCTCTCTCTCTCTCTCTCTCTCTCTCTCTCTCTGGAAAAGTTGTTTGGTATTATAGTGGTGATTTTGGGCGATGGTGGTGGTAATGTTATTATTGTGGCTATAACACCGATGCTCGCATATATTATTTGTTTGTTTCTTGGTTTGTTTGGGTTGTTTTAGTTGTTTTGTTGTTGTTATTGTTGTTGTTGTTGTTGGTATTGTTGTTGTTGTTGTTGTTGTTGTCGTCGTCGTTACCTGTGATGATATTATTAGCTTTTTTGGTTATCTTATGAAAACATGTATGTTAATGGGAAAAACATTATGAACACCAAGAAAAAAGATAACAAAATCAAAGAATAAATGAAATAAAGAATGAAGAAATGGAAATAACACGGGAACGAAAACACACACACACACACGCACTCACACACACACACACGCACACACACACACACACACACAACACACACACACACACACACTCATCTGGGTATTAAGGACATATCAACTTCCGCCTCTAACGAACTACATCTCATTCTCTCCAGTGACCTATGCTTTTTCAATCTTTTCACACTAATTTTTTACAGCGTCAAAGCATCTGCCATTTAGTTTCATCTTCTCTCCGTCACCTCACAGCATAGTGCCTTCTCTTTCTGGCAGGTAAGAGGGCAATTAAAGCTTTTCGGGATTCTTTTTTTTTTCCCCCAGGCTTTTGCTAGTGCGCACCAGTGAATGAGAACGCGACTCTTTCTTGTCATATTCGCTTGAAGTATAAGATGTCATTTGCCTTCCTCAGCTTCCCTCATAGAAACCCATCCGGCAAGAGAGGCTCAATGGTTTCTTCTCCTACTTGACACTCTTGATTGGTGAATTGATACTTTTTAAGACTTTCTGGAACTACATAGTGCTACATTCCAAGGTGGCGATCAAGGAGACTGAAATTCGAGTCATTCCAGATATTGGCGGTTTCTCAAGTTATTCCTGAGTGACCTAAGAATACCACATGCTTCCTCTCATCTGCGCCTCGAGGGCCTTGGGAACGGTAGAATGTTATACAAATGCGTCACTTTACAAATCTGCTAACGTTACCTCGGATGAGATAAATTAAGTTAGGTTACACATACATAATATACATTTGTCTAACATAAGAATGCATGAACTTAAATTACGAGTTTACTGAATAGAAAAGTTGGATTAGAAATGGTTAAAGTAGAAGAATATGAGCGATAAAGAAAGTGAGAACGATGGAAATAAGATAGCAGCAACAATAGTATTAGTTGTAGTAGTTTAAGCATTAGAAGCAATAGTTATTGTTATTGTTGTTGTTGTTGCAGAAAGAAAAGAAAAAGAAGAGAGAGAAAAAAAGGAAGCAAGAGGAAATAAAAAGGAGATACTTAACAAAAGGAGGAGAGAAAAAGGAATAGGAGAAAGAAGTGAAGAGAAAGGAAAAGGAAGAGAAGAGGAACCAACGGGAGGAGACGCAAGAGGAAGTAAAAGAGAAATCCCAATCTGTATCACAACAATGGCCATCTAAGAAGAAGAAGAAGAAGAAGAAGAAGAAGAAGAAGAAGAAGAAGAAGAAGAAGAAGAAGAAGAAGAAGAAGAAGAAGAAGAAAAGAGGTAAAAAAGAAAAAAAGCCCTCATTGCTACCCCATGGAAAATAGTAAAGCAAATTCTGTGAAGCACTTGGTCAAGGTACTTCTGCAGGGGGTTGACAGACGCCTTTCCTATAGTGTTAATACGAAGGGGAGGAACTGAGTAACGGGCTGGCTGCAATACTGACTAAATTATGACCTGAGTGAAACAATACTTACCACTTATCCTTTGTCTCGAGGTCTTAAATAATAGAGCACTGATATATGAGCAAGACCAGTAATTTAATATCTAAGTGACGGGAGAACGGACTGGGCGAATTGAGGCGAGTGAGTGGAGCAGAACAATATTTACCTCTTAAGCCATCCATTGAGGCCTGAAATATGCAGCAGTTAAACAATACCAGCTTGGATACGAGTGGTCGTGGACTGGACCGGGAGAGATTGAAGAATAACATTATGAACTCAAGAACTAAGAGCCGTATTATAGAACAGAGACCATTAACTACATAGTGAGTGTAGCTTGACTGATGAGCCATGGAGATAATGAACCGTAAATTAAAGCGGATGATCTATTAACGAGACGAAATATAATCTAGAATGATAAATCTCGAGTCAGAAATACATGTGAAAACGAAGAAATAAGAACTACAACAATGCTAAGAAAAAAAAACCCAGAAAGTAATATAAAGAACTGAAAAAAAAGAAGAAGAACCATGAACAACAGAACTCTTAAAAAAGAAAAAAAGAAAAAAAAAACCGTATAACCAAAACCCAAAGAACTAGAAAAGAACAGAGTGAGGAACATTTCCAATAATCTGAACCAAGAAGCTTTGCCAAATAATGTCAAGGTTCCAAATTTTCATCGTGTCCCTCAACAAACAAAGACGGCAGGAACCAATTTGATAGGGGAAATTGTACCTGACTATTATCTCGTTGAAAAATGAGTCTATTACCCCAAAACCAAGTGATGGGGATTGATGGAGCAGGTGCAGGCGTGAGTACAACATGGTTAACTAACGAGAGGCGACACGCTACTCCATACAACCCATCCGTGTCTGGCGTCCACCAATTACTGCACTAGATTCTATCGTTCCCTCCGCCGACGACGTGCTAATTGCTGTGTGGTAAATAAGGTCCCCACCACCCGGGCTGAGAGTGTATATAGCAGGGTGTAGGGGAACAGTAAGGGAGGTAAGGTAAGGTCAGTAATTGCATGGATCATTACACCTCCATTATCGTTACACGGGAGAGGCAGGACGCAGGACTCGTGCCCTCAGCGTGTGTTTGCATGTGATTCACCTTCTTCCAGCAAGGCACAATGTAAATACTTGTACATTATGCGTCTAATTATTGAAATATTGACGCATCGATGTGCGTGAAGTACATTTATCGGGACAAAGCTCGTCGTAGGAATGTGATGTATTCTGCGCCACTGACGCACGTGCATAATAATGGCTGAAAATAACACGTCCATGCGGCCAGCGAGAGGAGGACAAAGGAAGAGTGACCTGCGGGAGCAGGAGTGTCCATTAACTTGACTCTCGCGGTGACAAGTCAGTATCCGGGTCGCCTCGCCGCCACAACCTCCACCACCACCTCGGCTCAAACTCAGGTGTGTGACATAAAACATCAATATTTTATGAGGCGACAATAAGCGTGGTGCGTCCCTGCTGGGTTGTTGCCTCTCCGTACACAGGTAATTACTGCACTAACGAGGCTGCAGCTTGAAGGCCGTAAATGTTGAGTGGTTTGCGTGACTGCGGAGACGCAATGGTCGTTATGGTCTCCACTTGTTGTGTCTGCCGCGCACTTACCACTTGCCACACACTCTGATTACACTGATGAACACAAATGGTTCTCACATCCGCCATGGAGTGCGTGACAACTGGAGGCAGGAGTCTTTCACTCAATTTGTCAACAAAAGGACGCCCTGTCACGCCGCCTCACCCCAAGGACGCCCAGTTTGGTACCACGGGCAGCTGCATTAGCGTCATCTCGGCTTTTTTTGTTTTGTTTTTTACAAAACACTATGAAGAAGATATCATTAAAATATCTTTCATCTACTCTTCCTACCTTCACTATTCCAAAAGAAAAGAAAGATAGAAACAAAGGCGAAGAGACACGGAGAAGCTCAAGAAAAGGCAAGTTAATCAGGTCCTTCTTACCTTTTGCCAGGTGGTGAGAGGGCTGTAGGGCGGCATGCAGGCTGTGGTGCAGGCTGTGGTGGAGGCTGTGGTGCAGGTGGGAAGTATAGGTGTACTTGAGTCGCGCCATTTGCTCCACTCGCCGGTGGGCTTCCATTTCCCTCAGGAAGAAGAGCTTCAGGCGAGGGTCCTCCTCGGTAGCGGCGGTGGCTGCAGTGGGGGAGTCGCTAGAGGTGGGAGGCAGCTGTGGGGGGAGGCAGGGAGGAGCGTCAGCCACGAGACAAACACTCAAACACATGTGACATCGAGCACACTATGTATTAATTTCCACCATTCTCCCACGATCTTATCTATCTCTGTCCTGCCTATCTAAATGTTCAAATATAAACGGTTAACTAATACCAGAAGTAATAAATGTTATCCTTTCTTTTACTAATAATCAACTTATGATTTGTGGATGTCCCAACGGAGTGTAAAGGTTTGTTATGAGTGTCATGCAGTGATGAGATGAACAACAAAAATGTGACAAAAATATTTAATAGAAATAGGTTAGGAAAGAAATGCTTTAAAAATTTTCAAAACTTTCTGATGAGTTCTAGTACGAAAAAGGTAGAAATTCTGCGAGTCATACATCTCTTTTTTAACTTAGAAACAACCTGTGATATAATTTTTCCTTAACTTTGAACTTGTCGCCTGTCCATCTCCCTTCACAATCCACAATCCACCATAATCACCTCTATCCCGCTCAGTCTGCTTAATCTTCCTTTCAATTCTCTGCTACACATACTCCCCCAATGCCACCCACTATCATAATCCCAGTTCATCCTGCGGTTCTCTCACAACTTCACCAAGAATCGAACTCCGCGCGTTATTCCCAGTCTGTTCCAGGTTCTACGCAGCTTTCCCTCCCTGCAGCGGCGTGTGTCGACCTGTGTAGTGTTGACGTTGCAGTGTGCCCTTCAGCCGAGCGCCAATCCACAATCCATCATTAAAAGGGGTTAATACCGATACAACTGCACGTCTCCTCACCACGTTAAGTGTGTAATTAGGCAACCTGAGATCCCACTAAGACGCAGAGCTAAGGCCAACCAGTTTCTCTCTCTGTCTCTCTCTCTCTCTCTCTCTCTCTCTCTCTCTCTCTCTCTCTCTCTCTCTCTCTCTCTCTCTCTCACACACACACACACACACACACACACATTTACTTATATAAAGGTGTTGATGATTCCTATAAACAACAAAACTCTCACTAATCCTCCAGGTTGAATAATCTTGTATTGGTGCAGAAAACAACAGAGGAGTGCTGTAGTGGAATGTGGAATATTCTCAGAACGAAACAATGGCAATTAACCTTTTTTTCAAGTTCTTGCTGTGTACCCACGGACTAAACGCTGTATATATTTAGACAAGTCACTGAACATACGGCTGTGATTAGTAGTCATCATAAAAAAAACAGTGGTGGTGGTAGTGGTGGTGGTGGTGATGGTGGTGGTTAATCATAGCAGTCATTAAGGACGGTTAATGTAAAGCTTCACTGTAAAAACACAATCAACAACTAGTCTCTCGTGGCCGTAAAGGTGCAGAGGAACACTTTTCGTTCCTGAAGCCTCTGCTGGAATCCTCTTAGAGTGACACGCGCGTGCAAAAATACCAACATCAGCCTTGAAGGGAGATGGGAGGACGCCAGGATGAGGGGCGGACGGTGAGGAGGAAAAAAAGGGAGGGGAAAGGGAGGAAAGAGAAGCGGTGGGGATGGGGAAAGCAGTAATGAGAGAAAAGGTGCAGGGGGAGTGGTAAAAAAGGTGAGGAGAGAGGGAGGCGGAAACAGAGGAGCTGAAAACGCAGGGAAAAGGTTTGTATGCAGTGAAGAGGACAGTGGGAGAGATCTGGTAACGTGGAGGCGGAAGGGGTTGTGGGAAAAGGAGAAGGAGGAGGAAGCAGGAGAAGAAGATGAGAAACATGATGTGCAGTAATAGATATAATGATTAAGCTCACACAACACCACCTCCTTCTCCTCCTCCTCCTCCTCCTGCAAGAGGGAACGAGTGAGCAGGTGGTAATCAAACGTTGTGCTCGAGTCACTCTCCGCTGCCTGGGTGCCTCACGAGGGGAGAAAGATTAACGTAATTGGAACGCCAGTGAATAGCGGTGAGGAAGAGTCTCCCTCATTAACCGCCACACTTGCCCGCAGAAACTACATTCACCGACGTAAAATTACAGCGGCAACAAGCTGTAAACCGTCCACTTAAAGACCTCCAAGTTAATCCGCTGTGTCTCGGGACTCAGCCTTGGCAATTCAATGCTCGGGTAATTAGTATTCTTATTTTCCAGTATTTCGAAAGCAATCTTAAGTTGAATTTCCCTGCCAATTACTGGCGTCTTTAGAGCGGCCTTTTGTGCATCGCGTCAACAACTTATTACACGAGGCAGGGCGAGGCAAGGCGGGCTGGAGGTGTTGCTGAGGCTGGTGGTGCTGGTGGTGGTCGCGGTGTTGGTGGTCGGGTTAAGAAAAAGAAGGAAGGGCGGTAGCATTGGTGACAGTGTTGTTGGTGGGATGGTGGTGATTGTCCAATTAAGGAATGCCAGTTGTGATGGTGCTGCACTGAAGCTGCGACACTGTGGTAATGATGGTATTAATAGTACTGAGGTTGGACGGCAGTAGTGGTGATGATGGTGGTGATGGAGGGGGTGGGGGTAGTGGTGCAGGATGGTGGTGGTGGTACAGAGGGAGAAAGGCACCGCCGGGCATCGATCCTTTTCTCGCCTTCTACAGGTGAAAGCGCCACCCCTCGTGGAACATCTGCTCCGACACCACCGAACAAAGAGGTGCGAGAAAAGAGCTCTCCAGGGAAGTCCTCTGTTGACCTTCCTTAAGTGAGCGATACAACTCGGCAAACTTTTCCTCCTGAAGAAGTGTCTATACATTCTCATACAAGTAAGCATGGTGTTAATTACACGAACACCAAACAGGTTGTAGGATACAGGATTCTCATTCTGCTTCATACATTATACCTTTCACCCGTCATTCGTGATCAGCTGTTAATCTAATGAATAGCGATGACACACCAATATACAAATGTCATAAAAGTTTCAAGCTTAGATTACAAGCGCAACATCTAGCGTTTCCTTTACAAAAAACGTAGCACTGCAACACTGCACTGTAAAAACAAGTGGTGTATATAAATGCATGGAATGCAACTTATGAGTTATAAATAGAACTTCAATAAAATATGCAAGAGAATCACAAGAACGTAAAGCAAAGACGCTCAATCATCACCATCAGCAGCAGCAGCAGCAGCACAGGCATGAGGAGGAGGAAGAGGAGATGTTTGAAGTGTACGTCGTGTTGGCGTACAAGACGCAAGGCGCAGGAGGGATCAACACTCGAGGAGCAGCCACGGAGGCCACTTGAAGCCTTAATTGGGCCGCCTTGCTCACTCATGCGTCGCAACGTGAACTCACGAGGCTAAATTACACCGTCTAAGCTGCCATCACCTTGGCCTCTCGAGGAGCAGCGCCTTGCACCGCGGAAAAGAGGAGGAGATTGGAATTAACTAACAAGGACTTACTTCAGACCCTTTCCCTGGGAGGCGGGTGGGTGGAGCGAGGCGGAGAGACGGGGAGGTGAAGAGGGCTTGCCACTCACTATAATAAGGGTGACCTGAATGAAGTCTGCGGCTCTCCTTGTAAGGTTCCCATTATCACCTGTTTCCTTGTGAGAAGACGCTAGTTTTCTTGTCCAGGTAACATGCAGAAACCGGATCGTGTGTGTGTGTGTGTGTGTGTGTGTGTGTGTGTGTGTGTGTGTTTTAGACTATGTAGATAGAATAAAACCAATGAAACAAGAACCCCCGTCCTTTAGAATCGCACCAAACGAGATCAGGACAAGATAAACAGGTGCAAGACCTCTAAAACAACGCACAAAACATGACACACACACTTCACCGCAAAACAAAACAGAATCACCCAAAGCAAAGAACGATTGAACACTACCACACCACCTTCCTCCTCTCCTTCACCACACCAACACCACCACCACCACCACCAAATCTTCACCACCGCCAGCCATCACCATCTCCCGCGGCCACACAACTTCCTTCCCTCCCTTTCAAACTCTTGGAATTCAAAAAAACATCAACATAATTCTCATATTCCTAAGCTTCCTCGAACACTGAATGCTTTCCCTTCCATGCACCAGAACACCGGAATCGACGTGAGGCAGCAGCTACTTCCCTACAAAAAAAAAGTTACTTCCCTCGCTGAAACAAAGTACGAAAAAAAGAGAAGAAAAAAAGAAAACTTTCCAAAATGTGTCCAGCAAATAGCCTGCGGGTGTCGAGGCTGGAACACTCAAACATAATCAAGGGAGAGCTCTGGGCGGAGGAGGAGGAGGAGGAGGAGGAGGAGGAAGAGGAGGAAGAGGAGGAAGAGTGGAAGAGTAGGAGAGGGTGGGGGGAGGAATGTGAGGGGAGGAAAAGAGGGCAGGGAGAGGAGAAAAACAGGAATGTATGATGAAAAGACTTGGAAGAGAAAAATGAGAAGAAAAAGAGAAAGAAAAGAAAAAAAAATTGTGAAAGGAAGGAGTTTCTAGAGACGAAAGGATTATCGGGAGTGAGATGAGTGAGATGAAAGGAATATTATAAAAATGAAGGCAAGTTTGTGAGGAGTGAGAGTAAAGACAGACATGAAGTTTCTCTATTGTTGGTGGGAGAAATAGGGAAAATCTGAAAAAAAATAATATCAAATTTGAAAGAATGAATACAAAATATAAGAATAAAAGACACAGCATCTATCATGGAGAGACATCGTTCACAGACCGCTAAAAAGATACCAAAGAAAACAATTCTAATAAATGATTCGTATATATATGGAAAGTAAAGCAATGAAACGAAGATGCAGAATAGGAGAGCAATGAAGCAAAATAGAATGGTAGGGAAGCAAGGAAGGCGAAATAGACAAACAGGGGAAGCAAAATAAGAGAGAAGGAAAGCAGGGAAGCAAATGAGGATTAAACGCAACGCCACGTAAGAGGGAACCGGCTAAAGTGGAAAGGAATTAGAAAGCAGGGAACCAAATTAAGGAAGCATGAATCAACGAAGCAGAAAAAAAGTACAGTAATGGTTCGGAAGCAGATGACCAGGGGAGGCACATGAAGGCAGAACACGATTCAACACCAGAAGCCAACACACATCATGGCATTAAAACACACACTTATGGGATGAAATATAAAACAAAAGCTGGAACTACCACAGTACTAAATATGTCACAGCGCACTGAGATGTCTTGTTCTGTGTATGTTTATAGGGATGAGGAGAAAGGGAGCGGTGCTTTCATCCACATCCTGCATTACAAGGCCACAACACTGCGTCCCTGCATTGTGTAAACACTGCGGTGGTGACTATATGAGCCGCCTTCCCCGAGGCTGTACCGAGGAGGGACGTGGACCAAAAAATAACAGGATGTAAAGGGTAGCATGGCAAACATACCAAAGGAGTGAATGGAGTGAAACATTTTTCGTCTAGTTATTGTCAGACATTAGTGGTGGTATATTATTTCAAAGCTCTCTGGAAACGGTTTCGGCATCTGGAGTTTTGAACGCATTCCATACGTCTGATAATTCCAACAACAACGTATTACATTTATTTTCTACAAACAAACTATACAAATACACATAAAAAGAAAGTTTTGATTCGCCATCGGAAAACGCAATGGATTTTCTTGCTAATGTGTTATGTCGGCATTGATGAGTTGCGGGAAACACCAGTGGCAGTATGCCCCACTAAAGATTAGACAAGAAGGTCTCCTGCAGCGGCCCTGTGATGCAGCCGAGCCAGTGCTGGCGCCGCCCCTCGCCCTCAGCCCAGGTTTACACACAGCCCTAAATCATAACTCAAACTCGCCTGACAAACAGGACGGGGCGTGGTGTTAAGGCGGGCCAAGGGAGTGTCTGTGTTTAATGAACAGTAAACACGCTTTACATTCAGCGCCACACAAAAGGACGGTGTGCTAAGCCGCTTAAAAACATTAATGAATGGGTGTCCTCGAATGACCCTCATGTAAAAATAATGAAGTACACAGAGGGGGACGTGGGAAGGCGACCCGGCAGACAGAATTGGAATTTGACGGAAGAGGGTCGCGGCGAGGAGTGACGCGGAGACTCGTGGCTTGCGCCCTTTTGCCGCCCCGGGCTTATTGATGGAGGCAATACAGTATGGCTGCCGGGCTAGCTTGCAGCCAGTTCCTCCATACTAGAAATTCGCATTATGCATTAATCCGAGCATAAAGGAAGAGTAATTTTGATAACGGAAATGAACCATCGCTTGCACTGGAAGAGAAGGTTGACAAGAACGGCAGGAAGGAACATGCACTGACTGTAAGACTGAAAGGAGTGGTAGTCTGTGCATGTGCAAATACAAGAAAGAGAGTCTGGATAGAGAAGCAGAGGAAAATATACAAAGGCGACAGGAAATGGGTGCTCGAAAGGGAAGAAACAATTATAGAAGCAGAGAAAAAAATAAAAGAGGATTACACAGGCAGGCTAGAGCGATATGAGAGATAGCAAGAGAAAGACACAACACAGGACTGAAGGGAACAGACATCTGAAAGAAAAACGAAAAAAAAAAAAAAACACAAGAACAGAAGAATAAGGGAAAAGCGAACAGCTCTGACGGAAGGGCAAATATGAGAGACCGGATATATAGTGTGCAAAACACTCATATATCAAGGCAGCTTTAATTGCCCTAAATTCTTCGTACAAGTGATATAACCAAATGTGCTAAAGTGATGCTTAATTAAAGTCATAAGAGGAAGTTTGAAATATAGATAAAAACAGATCGATAGATAAACAAAAAATAAAAACAATAAACATACATAAGTAACACACGACAATACCATAACGAGAAGACAACAGAATAAAAATGATAAAACTATTTAGAAAAACAAGTAAACAAAAGGCGAATGAGACAGTCCGACACAATAGAAGCTCAAGGATAAACAAGAGTAAGAATCGGAGTGTGTGATAAGGCCATTGAAAAGAGGCGGCGATTCACAAGAGAAGGGGAAAGAAAGGGAGGCCAAAGAGAGAGTCGAGAGAGGAACTGAGGGGAACTTGTTGGCTGAAGAAATGCCCGAGGTGAAGAGAAAGAGTTAACACGTGTCGGATGAAGTGAGAGAGAGAGAGAGAGAGAGAGAGAGAGAGAGAGAGAGAGAGAGAGAGAGAGAGAGAGAGAGAGAGAGAGAGAGAGATTTATGCTTAAAGACTCGTGATGCTTATTCACCTTTAACTACTACTACTACTACTGCTGCTGCTGCTGCTGCTGCTGCTGCTGCTGCTACATCTTAACACACCTAGTATCACCCTTCACCGCCTCCACCACACACACTCCCAATATTAGCACAGATTCTCAAGTCTGTATCTTTCTTTTAGACGAATTTGTAGTGTTATAATCCATCTTTACCGCCTGAAATTGGTGATGTACCTAAATCTTTATCTCACCACCAGCTCCAAATGTACTGGTGATGCGATAATGGGTGAAAAACAACACTAATTTCACCTGTTTAATATGGATTGTAACCTTAAAAATTCGTCTGTGGTAAAATATACAATCCTTAATCTTTGTTAATACGTGACATTGGGTTAACAGTTTGCTGTCACCATGCTAAATTGATGAACTTAATGAATATTAGTAATTGTTCATCTTAATAAACAGGGCACTATAGTGTGTGAGTGTGTGTGTGTGTGTGTGTGTGTGTGTGTGTGTGTGTGTGTGTGTGTTACCTTGTTCAATGCAAAGAGAAAAGTAGTAAATAAAAAGAACGAGTGATTATCGGGGTAGATTACAAGCTGCTGCTCCTCCTTTTTCCTCCTCCTCCTCCTCCTCCTTCTACTCGCCTTCTTTTCTTCTTCCTCCACAGGACCAGAGAGAGGGGGAGATAGTTTTCATGTTTTCCAGCATTTTTTTTCCCCCTGTTTTCTTATTTTGCTTACTTGCTTACGGTTTTTCTTTACATTTTTTTTATTGCTTTGGTGTTTTGTGAGTGTTTGATAAGTTGTTTTTTTGGTTTAGTTTGTTTTAGTTAGTTTAGTATTCCAGATTGATTTTGTTGTATTTCTTGATTTTCTGGTTGTGTTTCAAGTTCAAGTTAACTTGTTGCCTTGGTTGCCCTTGTTCGCTTATTTATGTGTTATTTCGTTAATTAGTTTTCCTTTGACGTTTCTGGTTAAGGAAAGTTTAATTTCC
>CM035194.1:6948900-6963752 GCA_020233015.1 Callinectes sapidus
AGAGAGAGAGAGAGAGAGAGAGAGAGAGAGAGAGAGAGAGAAAGAGAGAGAGAGAGAGAACCTCCATACACTTTCACTTGCATCGCCATTCTTAAGAACCACGTACAACGAGGCAAGGCAATTTCTCATACAAATCAACTCGTTGTCTCTTCCCTCCGTGTTTAGTATTCCTATTTGAGTATCCTTGGAGTTCACTCATTACCTTCCCTGCATTCAGGAAACATGAGAGGAGAGCGAATCCTTGCCACTTACGGTCGCCATTCTGCCAGAAACATGGAAATGCACCCAATATAGGCAGAGCATTTTCCTGCTTTAATTGTATTTCCCTATTGGCTCTCTTTCCCCTTCACAGTGCTCCTCTTCCCTCTTTTCAATGCCATTATCTCTCTCTTCTGCACCTCGTCCTCTTTCAACCTTCCCTACTGTCCTCTCCTCTTCCTCTCTCCTGCTCCTTCTCCTCCTCCTCCTTCTCCTCCACCTCCGCCCTCTCAGCCGTCCCTTCTCTCCTTCCCTCCACGTTTTATCATGGTAATTCCCCTCGGCCTACTGACCATATGATCACGTTATTTTGCTCTAGTCGCTGTCCGCTTCATTACCCCGCCGCTCGTCAGCACAGAATGTGAACGAAGGCGTGTCTCTCCCAAAGTCCCCCGCCGCCACCCGCTAAGGTAGGACTCTGCTGAATCCGAGGCTTAAGTTATTTGTGGTGTTATAAAGTGACTCACGAGGCACGTAATTGCGAAGTTAAGATGAATGATGTAGGTTCAGGGAATGAGATGAAATAACATGTTTATACCTCGTCTGTTTTGGTCAAGTTATGACTTATGTGGTTCTTGTGATATATGACTTTTTTCATAGATGGATATCATTGTAAAATTCAGATGTTTAGGTATGTCTTGTGGATGAGTGATGGCAAGAAGGTATATAATATGTTCTAGTAATGAAGGTAGAATATGAATTCAATTCAATTCATGTTTATTCATTTTCTCATTTCTTTTGTGAACAGAGAATTGTATGACTCCCAATATTCTTGTTAAAATGAGACAAGGAATGGGGGAACATTGGATTTCCACTACAAATATCAGGGGAGGTTCAATGTTTCTAACACCAGTTTTAAATCTGTTCCTTAAGTTCTTTTGAATTGATGATTGAATGCTGGTGTTGGCGTTAGTAATGGTGGTTGTGTTGGTTTGCTGGCGGTGTGTTTGGTCTCTGATTAAATTCTAGGGCGTTTTATGTCAGAGTTTTTGTTTCTCTTTGGTTCTCATTTTCATTTCTTTGCCCACTAAGTTTACCAAAGTGATTACAGACATCGGATGGTTTAAGAACAAGATAACTAAGCAACCTATCGTCAAATGTAAATGTTTAGACCAAGATTCTCCAAACAAGTTTCCATATTGACATTGTCTATAAATCTAATGCTCGTAAACCGATCCAAAGGTTAGTTAAACGAGTGAATGTGCGAATGTGCGAATGACTAATCGAATGCTTAAAGGAACTGCAACATTGAGATCATATAAATATTTTTCTTCTTTCAGGCAACACAGACCAACCTTCATGAGATTATGAGGCACTGCACATCGAATATGTAATACAACACTGTATTGCACTTTATTATTGTCAAGGAGGTCTCCATTAAGCGGTTTCGTTTAGCCCATATATATTCCCATAAAAAGTCCACATTGTTTGAATAAAAAACGAGCAAACAATAATATAACTAAGAAAAAGAAAAATCAATGATACCTACAGAGTGAGACTGAACACTCATCTTCCATTCTCACTCAGTCTGACATTAAGAGGAGATTGTAATGAGTGTCTTGCAACGGAAAGTGTTTACCTGCTGCCATGGCAAGCAATATTTTTCGCGAATTTTCTTGGATTATTTCTTTCCAGGAACAGTTCGCAGTGTCTCGCCGAGCTTGGTTCCATAGGGAGACGGGAAGTGACTGCCGGCAAGGTGGGAACTATAATTACCATCACGCTGTTATGTTTCAAGAATCGTTCTATCAATTCGTTGATTCCCTTGAGTACTCGTAACGTAAATTTATTTTGATGAAAGTATGAACGTGGAAGGTGAAATGCAAAGTCTCTCTCTCTCTCTCTCTCTCTCTCTCTCTCTCTCTCTCTCTCTCTCTCTCTCAACACACAAACGCAAATACACAAATTGCAGGGTCAATTTCAGTCATATTTGTCTTGAGAGCCACACCCTGTTGTGTGTGTGTGTGTGTGTGTGTGTGTGTGTGTGTGTGTGTGTGTGTGTGTGTGTGTGTGTGTGTGTGTGTGTTGTGTGTGTGTGTGTGTGTGTGTGTGTGTGTGTGTATGTGTGTCTATGTGTTGTGTGTGTGTGTGTGTGTGTGTCATTATTCTCTAAGCTCATCGTTAACATTCACCACCACCACCACCACCAAGCCTACCACCACCACCACCACCACCACCACCACTACCACCACCACCACCGCCACCACCACTGCAACCATCACCATCATCATCACCACCACCACCAACATAACTTACATATTCATACATAACTCTGAACAATATGGACATATCCATTTGTCAGAAAGAAGATAAAAAATCTACAACTATTACATCTCTCTCTCTCTCTCTCTCTCTCTCTCTCTCTCTCTCTCTCTCTCTCTCTCTCTCTCTCTCTCTCTCTCTCTCTCTCTCTCTCTAGTTTGGGGGGATAAAGGAAAAGATAGAGAAGGAACGAATGATCTGGTTGAGAAAGGGAGGAAGAGTGGAGAAATTTGATGGGGTAGGGGTGATGGGAAGGGAGAAGGGAAGGGGAGTATAGGAGGGGAAGGAGGGGAGGGAGGGGAAGGAGGGGAAGGAGGGGAGGGGGGAGGAAGGCTTTTCTCAATGATGCGTCACATTATAATATGACACGTACTCGATAGGCCATTTTTCATAATTACTGCTCTAATTTGTGGCGTCACGAGTAAACAGACAACTCGTGACTCGCTTCTGACTGGACCCAGGCCGAGGCAGGCGGGCAAATACTATTGCATTTGCTGGTACGGTGGTTCCTGCTGCTATTGTTGTTGTTGTTGTTGCTGCTGTTGTTGTTGTTGTTGTTGTTGTTGTTGTTATTGTCGTTGATGTTTTTGTTGCTATTGTTGTTGATGATGTTATAGTTCTTTTTGTTGTTCTCATGTTACACAGGATGCTGATGATAGTAATAACAATGATAATGATAGGAAAGATGGGAATAATAATAATAATAGTAATAATACTGATGATAATGATGATGATGATAATAATAATAATAATAATAATAATAATAATAATAATAATAATAATAATAATAATAATAATAATAATTGGACGGGAGAGGTAGAGGGACGCACAGGTGTAAAGAGTTGATTTTATCGCCCGGCAAGTTTCGCTTACGGCTTCCTCAGGGGATACCGGGCAGGTAATAAACTCAATTCTTTATCCCAGTGTTTCCCTCCTCTCCCTTCTCTCCCCCCCTCCTACTCCAAGTTGTCTGAAGGTCTCTATATCAATATCATTATTATTGTTATTGTTAATAGTAATAGTGATAATAATAATAATAATGATAATAATAATAATAATAATAATAATAATAATAATAATAATAATAATAATAATAATAATAATAATAATAATAGTGTGTGTGTGTGTGTGTGTGTGTTTGTACGGATGGGTGGTTGCGCAAGCGTGTTAGTTGTTACGTATTCATGCAAAGTACTGTCATTTACATGCTTATCGTCTGTGTATTTGTCCCCATCGCGGATTTTACATTTGACGTCATTTGTACATAATCTATGATTCATCTTCTTTTATGAATAAAGTGAAATTAATTCCGTAAAAGTGCAAACACAGAACGTCAATTTGAAACTGTGACATCCAATGAATATTGTTTAGAAGTACATCATCGATTGAAAAAAAATCTTATTCTTATTCAATCGAGGTTTTTGTTTGCTAATAAGCGTTTTTTTATGGTAAAATGTTTCGAAAATCATTATCATTTAATTACATCAATATTGAAAAAAAAAATCTATTGCTTATATTTAAGTACTGTAAACATCTAAGGAAAAACTCGGTGTGAGGATTAGAGGCTAATGGATGAGAGAAAGTGCATGATAATTTCTAGTAGTAGTACTGACTGTCATGAGCTTGTGCGTTAGGTGTGAAGCTGTAGGTTTTGCGGAACATTTTAAACCTGCAAATTCATCACATGTATCTGGGTGATGGCTGACAAGTGATTAATTCAACTCGATACTGAAAACCGGTACAACTAAGAAGAAAAAAAAAAAAAAAAAAAAAAAAACTTGTAAAGCGAATGAAAAAAAAGAAGCATGAAATGAACAATAAAAAAGAAGATGTATGTGGTGAAAATAACAAACTATCTTCGGTGTTATTTCTACGTCTTGCCTCACAATAATGAACTGTATAGTTTGAGATGCACAAAGACATCCCAGCACACACACACACACACACACACACACACACACACACACACACACACACACGAGCAACACCTGGGTATTTGCGTTATCACATCCACGACCCCGAAAAGCGGCGATGTTATCACGGCAGGGAAGGGAGTCGCGGAGTGATATTTCCGGCACTACGCTAACCGCAAGCCAGGCAACTTGTACCTAACCAGCGGCGCGGCGCTCCTCGTGGTAATACAAAGAGTCAAGTAAATAATTATTTGGATTACCGCACTTGATTATCCACGCTCAGCTACATAGCGTTGCCTTTATTAGGGAATATTCAATTCCTCTTCATAGCTTTCATTTCTTTCCACTTATGGTGTAGCGCCGTAATAATGAGGAGCACTGAAGGGAGAGAAAATACTAAGTTTGTGGTGAAAGGAACGAAGAGGGATGATGAAGTTTGTGTGCTCTTAGAGGTCTTCCTATTACAGAATCATTGAATCGCTGCCTCATGAGTTCGAAAAGTCTAGCTGGAGTCATCGATCAGGTATTCTTCAGAGAAACAGGTTGATCAAGTGATTGCATTGCTGTTGCTAGTGAAAGTATTTACCCCAGGGTTGTTGGAAGCGGTGTGGATCACGAATAAGATAACGAAGCAACGACTTGTAATTATACATTGATTAAATCGATATACATTTCATTGTAGGCGAGGAAGTAATGCAACAATTCTTTTCCTTTCCATTGGTCTACAATACAAAAGGCTGAGGAGATGGAGTAAAGTACCTCTATCTGTAATCATACAGTTATTAAATCTGTAATTCCAAAAACCTAAGAGTTAAATGCAATGAAACACCTTCCCGTTAGTGTACAATCTCATCGGCAGAGAAAGAGAGAGAGAAAGAAAAAGGCGAGTACTGCAGTAAACCATCTCTATTTTAAGTACAGCAAAATCCACCTGCGCTACATAATTACAGCTTTCAGGTCAATTCAGTTTGAAGAGTAACCACCAAGAGGATTTTGACGGCATATCTCACCTCCACGCCAAGACTCCTTCATTAGTATAAATATTGATCTACGTGTCAGTGAGAATCGATTCACGAATAAGTGGACAGCGACGGCATCACCACCTCCACTCCCCGCCACCCCGAGGGACTGGCTCTTGACGCTCCTCGAGTGGATTATAACGCTAATAGATCGGCCGAGAG
The DNA here is from genome assembly GCA_020233015.1 of Callinectes sapidus. Taxonomy (NCBI): domain Eukaryota; kingdom Metazoa; phylum Arthropoda; class Malacostraca; order Decapoda; family Portunidae; genus Callinectes; species Callinectes sapidus. The sequence continues at coordinate 6,954,515 of CM035194.1, forward strand.
GGATCAAAGCACGTACGAGGGAAAGTATAGTACATGAATCATCCACTAGTCTTATTTTTGAACTGGCGTCCTTCTCTTCTTCTTCTTCTTCTTCCTTTTCTTTCTCTTCAGCACTTTTTTTCCCCCCTCTCCATTTTCAAGTAATTAGTTGGTTGATGTTTTGTTCTCGTAACGAAGTCATATGGTACTCCTTCTTCTCCTCTTCCTCTTCCTCCTCTTCCATTGCCTTATATGGACCTTTACTTCACCCCTCTTACTATCATCGTTTTTCGTTCCTATCTTTTCACTTTATTTGTCTCTGCTTGTGCTCGTGTTAATAACTTTCATCTTTTTCCCTCAGTATTTTTCCTCCATTTTGCATTGGGATATTTTTTCTTATACTTGTCCATTTTTTTGCTCATCCTTTTCTTTATTTCTTCCTTTCTCATCTTAGATAGCTTTTCCTTTGTTTTTTTTTCTTTTTCTTTAATTTAGTCCCTTTTCTGTATCACTCTTCACCACTTTATCTATTTTTTTCTTTCACTCACCGCTGCCTCATCAACACTCTCACTCCTCTTCAAAAGCTTCTGTAAGGGACCTCATCTAATTACTCAAGAAAAATTAAAGAACATTCGATTAAGTCACGCCAAGAAAATCGAATCAGTCGCAACTCACAGGTACAGTTTTCCTGATTGATTCTCAGGAAAAGTCGTGGCGCAAATCATAAACAATATAGGAAATCCGACGAAAATATTTGTATTGCATTCTCAATTAATGAAATGAAATGTGCTTGTGAAGTGTACCGTATTATTTTACTACGAACCCCCCCGAGTTGTATATTGATTTATTCTACTCCCTTCCCACACATACTAATGAACTTTAATAGTAAAACATAGTGAAATATGACTGATAATTCAACAACAACAAAGACCCTAAAACACACACACACACACACACACACACACACACACACACACACACACACACAAAACAACTACAATCAACAATCACTATCATCTCATCATGGATTATTTTCACAATTATTTTTAGCATTTACGATATCAATGAATTATACACTCAAAAATGTATACAAAAATAAGGAAGACTCCAAGACGCCATCAGGGCTTCACGTGACAGTCCCTGCAAATCCATCCATCTCGATTAGCAGTCCTAATAGTATAATCCATCTGCTTCGCTAGCTGCCATGTTTTCTCTCACCACCACCATCAACATGCAAATAAAAACACAAGGAGCTTCTACACTTTTCCCGCACCACTTTCATCAGCTTAAGGCGCTCATGAGAAGATAATATTCACTTCTGTTGTCATCTCCGTTACACACCTACGTATAATACTTACGTTGCCATTTCTCCCGCGTCACTCTACTCAGTCACTCGCCTCCAGCCCCGCTATTTTTGTTGCTGCCACCACTAACTAACTTTCCCTTGCATCTGTACCACATCTACAGTACACGTGCAGGATATGAAGCGCCGATAGAAATCAAGGCGTTACTATGAATTAATTGTACTAATACAGCAACACCACTCCGGCATTTGGGTCCGTTGTGTACAGCAAACTGCGGCTGATTGGTATCTCGATGCGTCTGTTTCTCGGTTTCCGTTTGTTTCTATTTTTGATTTTTGATTTTCACTGTGATAATGATGATTTAAACTCCAACAGCTGCCTATAAAAAAAAAAGAGAAAAAGAAGAAAAGTCAAGGTCCGGCATTGCAACTCAGCGCCACCTCTGCCACTCCACCACCTCGCCCGCCCCGCATTGCTCCATTCACGTCATTCAGTCCGATTACCACTCCACGATATTGATTATTTTCTCCTCTTCCTCACTCGGCCACTGCGGCGAACTGATCGTCTCTCCTGATTTCATTCAGCTACTTCTATTCTTTGATACGGTGACTCGCAAATCCGGTAAGTATCACGCACTATTGCATGACAGATTAATCATTAACATATTTAACAGTAAACAGTGCTACTGGATTAGCGTCTTTTTTAGGAATCATCCTTTCATTTGTATATATTTTAATTAAGAACGGTGGCTTTTCTTCACCTATTCTGCGTGTGTCTTTTCTCCGCCCACCTGCAACCACAACCAAAATAAAGTATCATAAGCACTGTGAATCGATGCAGAAAGGTGAACTGTTTCCTTGTCACACGATTGTTGGGTGGCATCATGGCGTATCATGGTGTGCAGTATGGGAATATTTGTCGCATCGTCTCGCTACATATCCCTGCAAAGTGCCCTGTTATCTTTCAGCGCTGTGCTCCTCATTGTCTCACTGTACATATACTACTTCTTTTTTTTGTGAAAGCTTAACGTTAAAGTATCACTAAGATATACTACTGGATGATTTTTTTTTACCGTAAGTAATCTTTCTTGTTTAACTATTATTACTTTAACTTTATCCTTTATTTAACATTATTTAACTTCGTTTTACTGCGCCAGTCAACTTTTTCGTCGGGTTGTCATTAAACTGTATCTATTTATACCAACTTCCATTTCGCTACTAAAGATCTCACCTCCGATATACAAGCTACAGAATATCATTAATTTATTATTAGTTGAATTCATTTACCTATTATTAATATATTTCTCTGAGCAGTGAATCTAAACGAAATATATCTCCACTGTTCTAGTATCTTCATTCAAATCCATAATTCTTTCCTCTAAACGCTATTGGAGTCACGTTGCGTCCCTCAGCACCTGCCAGTACCGCAGTAAACATCTTTGTACGCCGCTGGGGAGGCTGCACGAGATGCCGGGAATCCGAGAGTACATTCCCCGACAGGCTTGGTGAAAATAACGTACCCGCTCCTCTAATCCCCCGAGGGACGCTATTATATTGATCGAGAAACACAATGGAATGCGTCCTCTCCTCCCTAAAGATTACGACTACTCGTGTTTTTCTCCCTTTCCCTCCCTCTCTTTCCCGGTCATCCCTTTAGCTGGTTATAAGTTGTAATCGTTTCCTTTACGTCGTTTGTAAGGAGGGAGTGGAAGGGGGAAGGAGGAGGGAGGACAGTAAGTTAAGTGTATATGCTTACTGGTTGTATATGGTATGTCCACTTCAGTGTGTAGATTAATCGTGACAATTGCGTTGACAATAATCAAAGCAGTAAGCATTATGTATGAGTGAATACTCGTTATGGAAATATCACTTTTTTATTATAGTTGCTCATTGTTTATCTGCTTATCCATTACTATATTGTATTGGCAAGAGTAAAAACAATAAGGTTTGTGCATAAGCAAAAACTTGCTACAGAAATAAGTGCTTACTGTGTATGGCTTCAAATTTCAATATACAAAAATTCTATCGAGGACCTTGAAAGTGTTGGCAAAGAATCAAAACAGTGATTGTTTGGTATCAGCTAGATATTGTTAAAAAAATATTACTATGAATCAAAATAGTCATATGATCCTTTCATTACTCGGCTACTTGATCTATCGCTGGACTGAAGTTTGCTGTAAATTTCAGCCTCACATTCACTTAGCTAGGCAGCACACACACTCCAATATACAGTCAATGAGTCTTCACGTCTTTACAATGACTCTTCGAACCGTAGATTCTTACCGTGCCTCTCTTCACCATACAGACCTCTTCTGTTTGAAGACTCCCCAGGCTAATGTATTATTGTCTCCTCTTCGGCATCTCAGTGTGAGTATACGTACTAAACACCTCCTACATGACTCATTGCTGCCTCTTTTTAGGGTGTTACATCCTCGAGTGGCGGGCGGTCACTGTGATACACTCGAGTGTCGACAGCCTTGGCACCATTCAAGTCTTCCAGAGGCCTCAGATGTTTGCCTGTCCGCGTCGTTCCTCCCAGCGCGGATCGGAGGGGCGGCGACACTAATGGTCGGCGGGGCTACTCGGCGTGACATTCTCCACATGGTCTGGTAACATCGGCCGCGACATGTGTTATCGAACGTATTTACGGAAATGAACATTGTTATGGGCCAGCGAATGGATATTATACACACTGTTTTTCATCATCCGTATCGATCCAGTCTATGAAAGGTTCCATTGATTGTCGGAGATCAAAATTGAACTAGAAATATAAGAGGTGCAAATTCATTCCTTTAAATTGAATGTTTTGTGGAATGTGTTGTATATATAATAACGCTCAAAGGAGAATCATCCATGATATATCATTGAGGAACAGAAAAGTGCGGAGATAAAGAACCGAATCTAAAACAGCCGGTGATCTCAGTCTTCATTTCCACATGAGGGCGGTAACAGATGGCAAAGCAAACAACACCTGCAAATATATATAAAAAGAATCGTTGTTCCTCCTGATGAGCTTTAACAAAACAGATTAATACCAGAAGTGTTTCATCGATTTAGTTCCAGAGGAGTCTCAATAGTAGCCTCTTGACGGGAGGCTCTGAGGACAAAGTGCTGAATGGAAAGTGACCGCACCGCACAGCAGGGATGCCTTTCTACTTCCCGTTCCCTCCACACCATTGAATTAAAATCTTTTATGTGATGGTTCTCGATGATTTCTAGAAGCTGCAGTGTTTATTACTTTAAACATTCTTTGAGCAGTGCTACGTCGATTCATCACTGAATTTTCTTAAGATAGAAAAGGATGAAAAATCGTTATATTCCGCCCCTTGTCAGTGTTCGTTATCTCACAGCAGCAACTGGGACAACAGCCGCCGCCCTCACTTGGAACGGAGACAAGCAGCGGCGAACCCTCGCCGCCCACGCGCCAAATATCTCAATCTTTTATCTCTTGCACGATGATGATTGGTAAAATGTCGCATTGCACTTGTATCGCACCCATTAATTTTCCATTGCGAGTTAAAGAAAGGTTATAGGTACGGCGATGTCCTTAATTTGCTGGCCAATAATATAGAGATACACGTGAGTATATCTTTAGTGTTCGTCTTCTACATATCTCCGCTACAATCTTGTATGATCGGCAGTTTTCACGCCACCCTCTATCGGACTCTACACTACACACACTGTATTCAACATCGCAGCGCAGATCCATACACGCACAGATCCAGACTCCGCCACACGTCTCATAACCCATCGCAACATCACATTTTAACACCTGAGTCACAATCGGAAAGCCACAGCGGTCGTATCCGTGCATCTCCTCTCATACACACCTTTGATGAGCCACTTGAACCAGTTGTCGCTTGAACACCATTGAAATTAGCGAGGTAAAACAAATGATGCATTGCTGATTACACTGACGGATCACTCGGATGCGGACTCTTAATCAGCCACCTGCCGATCACACCTGGAACGTGACACTACATTATCCGAGGCGCAGTGTTTCCCTTTCTAGTTTCCTCTCGAGGGTCAAAGTCTCCGCGACTCCTGTGGTCCTAACAATCCGCAATATTTTCTTATCCATAAAGACACAAGAACACGGCTCAAGAAGTCACTGTCGTCAGCGGAGAGTCCTTACCTGCTCGTGACGAGTGGGTCGCAGCGTGAGCCTCAGAGGGTTGAATGAGAGGCGCGCAGGGCTGCTCAAGACTGGCTTCTCCCTTCCCCTCGCCGCCTCAGTCCACTCCCGTCTGAGGGGAAGGCAGGTGCACAACTGTTAGCTGATTTGTTGTCGTAACTACACCTTCCGTCCCGACACATATCGACACCGACAGCCAATCATTGAACGTGCATTATCCTTGGCTACACCTCCCTCATAACATAATGCAACCGTCTCCCCTCACCCAACCGGGTCTCCCCTCGGGCCTCCAATCAGCACGCGAGTTCCAGAGGTTTAGCCCCGCCTATTCCGTGACGTCGCTGTTCCTGCCGGCCAATTGAAGGGGCAGCCTTGCAAGAAGCTCCTCCCGTCGATGAAGTTTAATAGAAAATGGAGTTGACCCCACCCACAATTGCAGTGTCCGGATGTCCTAATTCAGTTACAGGAGTCTGTTTGTGTTTAAGTGATTAACATAACGAATCTGCGAGATCCAAACTCTAATTCACTTGCCAATTTTGGTGCATTGAGCCAGGAAACGGGCGGCAGGAGGAGCACTGCAGGGAGGCGGCGAGACCCGAGACTCACGACGAGGCAACCTGATCAGGAACAATGAGGACAGCGGGTAGAGTAAAACGGCATCGCGCGGCCTCAGTTGTAAGTACGAGGGGTTAATGGGCGCCTCGTTAATGGTTCCGCTCCAGTGAAGAATAAAGAGAGGGAGGGAGAGGAAGGGAGAGGGAGAGAAGGAGGGACAAACTTGGCTCTTGTCCATATATAACTACCTGGTGAGTGTGTCCGTGTGAATAAATGTTGATAGCACGTGTTGTTACGACGAGACTCAGGAGCATGCGCTGGAAAGGAGAGGAGAGGGAAGGGGAAGAGGAAGGAGGGAGGATAGGAGGAGTTAGGGGAGAACAAAGGACTCTTGGGGACACCTTGGGAATCCTGCCACGTCTCCACCCTGAGTCCTGAGCGGTCCTGAAGGGTGTGCATGGGTTGGGGAAGGGGAAGGGGCGCAGGTGTATTTGTGTGCGAGTCCGCTGTTTGTGGAGGAGTTGGTCTGTGTCTGTACGGGAGTCTGATGGAGCGTCCACCCGCAGACCACTTCCATTATGGCAAGGGAAGAGGGAGGAGGAGGAGGAAGAGTACAAGGAGGAGGAATACATAGGAAAGGCTGGTGATAGGACGCCTTGAGACCTATCACTGGGTTACTCGTTCACTATACTACAACTGTGACAAACTATAGAGTAGGAGGCAAGGATAGAAGCTCCTCCCCACCCCACTCCCACTCCCTCCGGCGTTACCCGGTAGGGAATAAAACATGAAAAAAATGCACCAAGAACAATCGGGGAAATTTATACAGGAAAGCTGGAAAATAGAGAATTATTGTAACTAATACCATCTCCAAAGAAAAAAAAAATATATAAACCACTTTCCTCATGATACTTATCTAATTTATTTATGAAAGGAAGAGGAGGAGGAGGAGGAGGAAAAGTTGGAGGAGGAGGAGGAGGAGGAGGAGGAGGAGAAGGAGGAGGAGGAGGAGGAGGAGGAGGAGGAGGACATGGAGAGGAAGGAAGAACACGGGGAAGGAGGAGGAAGAAAAGAAGGATTAAAAAAATGATGATAATGACAATGACAGCCAAACTAATAACGACAATGCCAAATAAACAAAGATAGATCAACAAATATCTATGAAACTTTAAAAGATGAAACGAAAACAATACAATAACTTTCACAACAAAACAAAGGAAAATAGAAATATAGAAACTTACCTCGAGTGATGATGTACAACTGTTGGTCACTTAAACAGCCCGTCACCACAGCTCCAGTGTCTTTATGTAGAGAGAGAGAGAGAGAGAGAGAGAGAGAGAGAGAGAGAGAGAGAGAGAGAGAGAGAGAGAGAGAGAGAGAGAGAGAGAGAGAGAGAGAGAGAGAGAGAGTCATAAAAATCCACACACAAGCACTCAACACAATCATACCTAAGATACGTTGGAAACAAAACAAATTAAGCAATGTGTACACTCCTTGTATTTGTGATATACACACACACAGAAATTACCCTTAAGTGCTTCACTCACTGACCAATATTGCGTAAAGAAAGAACCCAATAAATCTTATTACCCTAATTTTCAGTAATAACGCAAGACAGCTTTAAGAGAGAGAGAGAGAGACAGAGAGAGAGAGAGAGAGAGAGAGAGAGAGAGAGAGAGAGAGAGAGAGAGAGAGAGAGAGAGAGAGAGAGAGAGAGCGCTACCACAAGAATCTAAACTAACCTTTACATTTCACAACATTCTTTTAAAACCAAAAATTTACAAACATTTTTTTCCCCACAATAACGTCAAAATGGCACCCTTAATGTACTTATTCTTTGACATTTTAGTTGGAGAAAGTTTCCACATATAATGGTCGCTACCTACTGCTTATCACTCATTCATCCACTTTTGCCTTTCGTGTAAATAATATGAAGGCACTTACTTTGAAAGGATTATGGGGAGCAATAGTGGAGGTGGTGGTGTGATGTGGAAGGCCTTGGCTACCTCATGGCGTGCTAACGTGCAACTTAACCCACCCAGGAGTGAGACTGGTCACGCGAGGATCAGGAGGGAACAGGAGCACAGGAGAAGGGGAGAGAAAGAGAAGGGAGAGAGAGAGGGAGAGTGTGTGAGGGGAATGGAAGGACAAGGCGGGACTAAGTGAAGGCGGTAAGAGAATTCAGCTTAAGGTATTTCAAGGCGTTTCTTTCTCCTGCAAAGTAACTTTATTATAATTCTTTTAAGTGAAGTCTGGTCGTTGTATTAGTAAAGTTATAAGACTATCCAATGTGATACCTACTGTGTAAAAATGCTTTCGTTACTTTTATGCATGATAATATTCACTATGTATCCTGAAAAAAATAGTACTCTGTGCATTTACAAAATCATAGGGTTAATTTTAAGCATGATTATAGGATTATTTACGAAATATTCTATAAAAGGGTATAAAAGCTCTATCTACTCTCCTCCATGATAAACGATCAGTACTGTGATGTGCTATTTGTTTGTGTGTGTATTTGCAAAGACACAAAGTTAATTCAATTTGTTCTGGTCAGCTTACCACGCAAGAGTCTTTATCGTATCCTGCTATGTACATATTTTCACTCTATTCTGGTCAATATAAAATTCTGTATAGCACAAGAAAAAGTGTATAGATAAACTCATGTCTCTTCAACAATTCAAATTCATTACGTTAGAAATAGCTAAACTGGGTGTTCACTATCACCAGTAAAATTATAATATCTGACAACCTGTTTACTTTCTGGAAAAAAAAACAAAAAAAAAATCATCATATATGCGTAGCAAAATATGGTTATTATTTCTATCATGCAAAATAATCAAACATGTATTAATTGTAGCTTATAAGTCAGGTACTTAAAGATAAAAGCATAACAATACAAACATACGTGATAAGGAAATAACATAAAAATAAAAAATGGAGTAAGGTACAAAAATATGAAGAATAAGAAAAAATAAGAAAATACAAAGAAATGTTGATTACCTTCACATATTCCTACAAGATGAGGTATATGTTACATCTATTGCAAAAAAGGTAGTAGTAGTTTTAATTTAATGTTCAGTTTACCTGTAATACAACAACAGAAAAAAAAAACAAGAAAAAACTATTAAACATTATAAAAAAAAAATTCATATAAAACCTGGAATTCTATGATACTACGAGAGAGAGAGAGAGAGAGAGAGAGAGAGAGAGAGAGAGAGAGAGAGAGAGAGAGAGAGAGAGAGAGAAGAGAGAGATAGAGAGAG
>CM035194.1:6964956-6969956 GCA_020233015.1 Callinectes sapidus
CACTTCTTTGCCATGGCGTTGCGAAAGTTAACTAGATAACTTTTCAACAAAAATATAATGCTATAAGGTTCAGCCCATTTTCGACAATGCGCACGCGTCGTAACACTGCAGGAAAGAGGAGAGCTGGAGTACAAACACGGACAGGAAAAAAATTGAGGAAAATAAGGAAGAGTAAAAGAAAGAAGGAAAAGCAGAATAAGCAGGATTGGGGAAAAATGCATTAAAAGGAACAAGAGGAAAATGAGGAGCAGGAAAAAAGGAGAGCTGAAGTACAAACACGGATAGGAAAAAAAATGAGGAAAACAAGGAAAAGTAAAAGAAATATGAAGGAGAAGCAGAATAAGCAGAATTAGGGAGAAATCCATGAAAAGAAGAAGCAGGAAAGGAAACACGTAGAGAAACAACAGGAAAAGGAAGAAGAGGAGGAAAAAGGAGAGCTGGAGTACAAACACGGACAGAAAAAAATGGGGAAACAAGGGAAAATAAAATAAAGAAGAAGCAGAATAAGCAGAATTGGGGAAAAATGCATCAAAAGAAGAAGTAGAAGAGGAAACACGTAGAGAAACAAGAAGAAAAAGAAGAGGAGCAGGAGGAGCAGGAGAGATGGAGTACAAACACGGACAGAAAAAAGGAGGATGAGGAGGAGGAGGAGGAGGAGGAGGAGCAGAATAAGCAGAATTGGGGGAAAAAATGCATCAAAAGAAGAATCAGGAAAGGAAACACGTGGAGGAGCACGAGGAAGAGGGAGAGTAGGAAGAAAAGGAGGAGAAGGAGGAGGAGGAGGAGGAGAAGGAGAAAGAAGCGACGAAGGAGGGATGAAAAATAGAGCGACAAAGGCTTTCTTTATGCTCACAAATATGTGCGGACCAAGTTACTTTCATTAGAATCGTGAAAGGCATTACAAAGGTTGCATCTGTTTGGAGTCGGTGTCCTTCCCTTTCTTTGTACCTTCGCTAAAGGGCAACGAGAAAAAAGGTTCAGGTGGTTGAAAGCCGAGAGAAGAATGGCAGAGTTACTATTGCAACGCTTCGGGAGTAAACACAAGGATACATTGGGGGAAGTAAAGGCAGATGTATTCTTAGTCCAATAGAAAACATGTAGTATTGTGAAGGATATATTAAGTTAGACTGTGTTAAGCTCTTAAGTATAGAAAAGGCGGAAAATATAGATAAAGAGCAAGATATTACCAGAGAGAGAGAGAGAGAGAGAGAGAGAGAGAGAGAGAGAGAGAGAGAGAGAGAGAGAGAGAGAGAAACAATGTAGTAACACCAGTTCAATCCATTAAGAAAACAATCCCACATTCCGTCATGAAGGACAGCCATTATCAGGCACTCCATCCCGCGGGACAAACATGAACCATTAGTATGACTTACGCAGGTGACCATAAAGCCGCGCTAAGGTGAAAAACAACGACCACTAAGTACACGCTGCTACTGCCTCTAACTTATACTTTACAAGCTGGAAATGAGGAGGAATTAATATGGAATGCAGAACAAGTGTAATAAGTGTCGAAAAAAACATGTAAATCAAATACCAAATACTTACCAATGAGAAGCAGAAACGTGGAAGTCTTGTAATCAGCAGTTTATGTAATCCAGAAAGTAAGAAGAATTAATGTGGAATGTAGAAGTATCGTTAGTCTGGAGAAACATGCCGTAAGTCAAACACTGAACACTCATCATATACAACCAGAAATTTGAAGATACTGCAATCTATACTTTATATAATCGAAAAAAACAGGAGGTATTTATGTGGTATGCTAAGGAAAAAAAGAACCAAAAAACATACTCTGAGTCAAGCAGTGAATACTTATATATGATCAACAACTTGAAAGTCTATCTAGTCATACACTTTTACATAACCTGGAAAAGAGGAGGAGTTAATGTGGTATGTGGAACAACACGAATACATTATCTAAAGTGGATCATACCAAACAGTGAACACTTATTGTATATGAACAAAAAACTGGAAGTCCATTACATGCACTTATATAACTTATATAACCTAAAAAAGGGTAGGAAATAATGTAGTATTGAGAACGAAAACCCAAGAAAACAGTGAAAAGTTATTATACATGAGCAACAATTGTAAAGTCCATTACATAATTATATAAGCTAGAAAGAAGGGTAAAAATTAATGTAATTTGCAGAACCAAAACTGGAACACGCACACACAAAAAGAAAAAAAAAAGATGGATGAAAGCAACAAAAAACACCGACGATTATAATGTGAAATGCAGAATAAATACACAATGTTGTAAAAAACACTTGTTATACCAGCACCAATTCATATGTCTCTGAGTCTGACCTTTGCCTTACATAATGGTCCCCCAAATTATTGAGGCGTGTAGAAAAAAAGATAATACGTGAGAAAGCATTAAGCAAATTTTAAAAATAATATTTTTTACTTATACTTCATACAACCAAGAGAGCAGACATGTGGGAAAAGCAACTTACATCAACCACTGAATACTTAGACAGGAGTAACCCTTGCGAGGTGAGAACAGTGCCAGGTAAGTACATGTTCCCAGCGCCTCTCACCTCTTTCCAAGCTGAGGAAAAGGAAGAAAGGAATCCTCCTCTCACTCTTTTCAAGCTGAGGAAAAGGAAGAATTAATGTGCTCTGAAACGCATACTTTGGCTTTTAATCCTTGACATTTTTTGCTCCAAGAACCACCTTGAAATTTCTATTTATTTTCTATTAGAGGTTTTAAGTTAGAATTAGAATAGTTTATTCATACAAAGTAACATATTAATGCTTTATGAATCATTAGAAATAACTCTACAAATGCTCAAGATGTGCTGACCAGGAATGCGTACCTGTGATAAGACCATGAGGTGTCACCAGTTTAAATGATCCATTCCTCACCCCGTACTGATTTGCTTATTGATTTTGTTGGTAAGAAACATTTTGCTCTTCTCTCGTCCTTCACTGTTACATTGCTCTTGTTCCTCACGGAGTAGTGAAACAGTCGCCTGTAAAACTATCACAAGATTAAGATTATGAAAGAAATTATAGAGAGGAAATTAAGTTCATTAGAAATGGAGACCAAAAAGCTGCTATGACAAATATTTATTCTTAAGCTCATGCAAAACAACAAATAATTTCAAGTTAAGAAAGATATGGAACCCTAAATAATGAAAAGCAGGAACGAAGAAAGGGGAAAAAAAGATCCATAATAAATGAATGAAAATACATAAAACAGGAAAAAAAGTGTGATAAAGAAAGTATAATTCATGAACCATCACGGAACGTTTCTCAATGTTATCACCTGATGGACAGCCAGCCACTGCCTCATCATGTGTGATATAAACTTTAGTACCACACTCCTTTGGCGACAAATTCCTTGGTGTACACGTTCCCATAAAACACACCAATGACAAGCTTAGTACTTTACAGAATAATATATGACCATTTCCAACTGCCCTACCTTCACTATGTAACTGTTCGCATAATTATTTGTTTATCCCAGAATTATGTAATGTCTCGTGTTCGTAAAGTTACTAGTCAAGAAATATTCACTTGTTACTTTTTGTGTATATAATTTACTAATCTATCTTTGCAATACTTATCAATTAAATCTTATCATAAATCGATATGACTTCTGAATAGTTAGTTAGAAGTGGGCTAAAATCCACGTTTTCCTTCTTTCTTTTATATATTTCCCTATGCAAGTTTGAAAGTATATTAACTGACATTGACCCATAATCAACTAGCATCTGCATTACCGTATTATACACCAACCTATTCTTGTCACAGCGGTTTTGATGACAGCTATCTATTTGAAGCGCTGCAACAATAAGAGGGAAAAGTGAACGGACATGAGGAAGCGGCTAAAAGACCTTAAAAATGATCAATGACAGATCTGGAGGCGATAAATAGAAATGGAGTGCTGAAATTCAGAAGAAACTACATGGAATGCGAGAAAAAAGAAGGCTAAGGTAAGATAAAGAAGTAAGAAGACATCAGGAAAATGAAAAGAAATTGAGGAATAAAAAATACATAAATGAAATAATAATAAAACGAAACAAAGGTAAAGAAATAAGTAAAGAAGAAACAAAATTTGCAGGTTCATTGCCATCTCAGCATCCAGAACGGACCCAAAACAACTCACTGCATTGTTTACTCTCTTAATCAGGGGACACTTTAGAGTAACATTTCTTCCTCACTCTTACCTGATCACGTTCTACAGCTTAACCCAGATTTATATATATAGTAAAGTTTTCCTGTTAGTCTGGTCAATGTACGGCAAAGCATGCACGAACACACATACACACGCCTCGGGGTCCTTGACCATCGGTGGTGAATGATATACTAGTTTTGTTCAACTGAGTCTGTTAACTTGACCTTCAATGTACCACTGTCTATTGAACTTGACTCTTTATTTGATCTTTTCAATTGTTGGGTATAATATCATTAAAAGTATGTTATGGTTACTTTTAATGCATTGATCTGAAATCTTTAAATTTTTTTCTTATTTATCCTACTATCTATTGTTACTAATTTACAGTTAAAAGAACGCCGGTGAACAATATTAAAAGTGGTAAAGTAAAAGTATTCTTTGAAAGTACCGGTCTCTAGAGGAAACATATCAAAATCAAGTCTTAAATCGCATTACAATTTGTTATCATTATCATCAAATGAAGTGAATATGTTTGGAACAGCATCCCAATTCATACCACCAAATACACGATAATCTTGGACGATATCTATGCGAAGTAACTGATGATATTTTCCAATTCTATTCAGTAAGACAAAAGACAGAAGAATTACCGTGAGCACACTTACAACTATGGTATTATATACTAACTTGAATATGATATCATTTCCCACATTACAGGAAGTGTGAGATTGGATTACAGTGCACTGTGGTCTGAGATTTAACTCTCTAAATATTTCCCAAATGATCAGAGTATTCTTTCCTTCCCATCTGCCAGCTTGAGGGAACTGTGGTAATGACGCAAGGCATATCACTGGGTTAATCTATGTTGAAAACGCTG
>CM035194.1:6974956-6990793 GCA_020233015.1 Callinectes sapidus
GTGTGTGTGTGTGTGTGTGTGTGTGTGTGTGTGTGTGTGTGTGTGTGTGTGTGTGTGTGTGTGTGTGTGTGTGTGTGTGTGTGTGTGCGTGCGTGTGTGTGTGTGTGTGTGTGTGTGTGTGTGTGTGTGTGTGTGTTCAGTCTCAAATAAAACTATGTTAAACCAACTAGATGCATGTACAAAACCTAACTCCTACGTATGTGTAATATGATTTAGCTTATGCAGAAAGTTATCGTTTTCTAAGACTATTTGTTTGGTAGAAAACGGTAAAAGATGGTAGACTTTGGGAAATACAGTCTACTCAAATATTACGTGTACCGGCTCTATTAACTAGCATTATAAATTTTCCAAATGAAATATAGAGAACCATGGCATTTCATTAATATATGAGAGAGAGAGAGAGAGAGAGAGAGAGAGAGAGAGAGAGAGAGAGAGAGAGAGAGAGAGAGAGAGAGAGAGAGAGAGAGAGAGAGAGAATCGATGGAACAAAAATAAGTGGTGATTTTTAGGATGAATGCAGGGATGAACAGGAATGAACTGAAAATAGCAAGAATGAGTAAGAGAGGTGAGGGAAGAGAGTGAGAACGCCTCAATATGTAGCCACTAGTAGCTTCATCAACATGTAGTTATTACGCCCCATTCATAGTGGCTGGAAACTGGATAAAAAAATGGGTGCTTGTGCATTTCCACCATAGTCATGTAGATAAATAGATAAATTAAAAAAAATAAATAATGAAAATATATATAAGTTATTACGTGGTGTCAAAAAAATCACCAGTTACATTTTACCAATAACTCATTGATGTATTCGCCAATCAAAGTCTCATAAAGTAACGAGAGGTCTTCGCCAGACACACATTATAACCATCTCATTGATCCATTCCAATGATTCACCTTGTCACGAGGCAGGTGGTAGCAGACTTGTGGGTTCCAGTACCAACTATCACATGCACATGGCGCAAACTCTTCTATGAAGCTCAAATATTGACACAACAAAGCAATCGTTTCTCAGTAAGAAATCATCACACATGAGGTAAGCAATGCATGACACGCTCCCACAATGCATTGTCATGATCTGCTGAATAAGAAATGCTCACAGGACATACCAGTACTGTCGACCGACCAGTGAAGCTTGTCTATGAAAATCTTCTTGATAATCAAATAATAGTTATAGAGCTATAAGCTCTTATAAATTTTTGAGAATAATATTACTATACTATCTTTCAGTGAGTATTCTTTCTGATGTGATTCCAGTGACACAGGCAATGAAATATAATAGCTAGCGCAATATAACATAAAGCATTAGCAAACATTAGAACACTTTCACTTAGAAAAAAATAAAAGAATCAATAGACTAGCAAGTTTTATGAATGCTTTCCCTTCAAACTAAATTTCCCAAGACAGAGATAGCCACCCTGCACTCCCTGGAGCCTGGGCAGCGCCGCACCCTGTGCCTCTGCTGCTTCAGTCCCCGGGGCCGCCGAGGCTCCCCTCCCAATCTGTGGTCAGATGGCCACACGCCCGCTCACCACCTTTATAAATGATGCAAATCCGGAGAGGGTTGTCCTCCCTGAGTCTTCCACAATACATTTACCACAAACACTAAAGGGACGACACGCCACCAGGGCGGGGCTGCTGGCAGGCCCCTGGGGACATGCTTGTAGGGGACGCGCATCGAACACAATCCAATAGAAATAAGTTTGGAGATACAAAATTCTGTCACATGTACTGATTTGAAGATTCATTACATATATTAGTATTCCTGTAAATGGAGAACTATCCTGATGATCTTGTGACTTTTTACTTAGAAAATACAGAATATTTTCATTCATATTTGTAAATATGATTTTTGTAAGGAACAAGTAGTTATTAGAAGCACATTCATTCATTTCTATTTGCACACTGAAAGTAGGAAACCTGTCAACTACGTACTGTTTAGTGAAGATTAACATATAATTTTTCAGTTTCCATTACCAAACACACCACAACACGAATCATTGGTAATACATGGAAGGAGATTATACTTCCTTCATGAAGCCCATACCTACACCCCATAGCCACCATTATTCTATTGACTTCCTCACACCATCCATACTCATCCGTG
The DNA here is from genome assembly GCA_020233015.1 of Callinectes sapidus. Lineage (NCBI taxonomy): Eukaryota > Metazoa > Arthropoda > Malacostraca > Decapoda > Portunidae > Callinectes > Callinectes sapidus. Next base: position 6,977,061 of record CM035194.1, read on the forward strand.
TACGAGTATATTAACCGTAACCCCCACACACGCCATTCCTGTTACACTGCGGTGGTTGACGAGGAGAGCTGCACCACGAATAATATGATCAGAACAGGAATTAAGATGAAGGAGAAATAGAGAAATAAAGTATCAAAAATAGTATTTCACGGCGAAGAATAGAAATATCAAAGTATAATGAACTTCTCTAATCCGTTTGAAATAGAGAAAAAAAGACAAGTAGAGAAAAAGGGAAATAGAGGAAAGAAAGAAGACAAGCTGTGAGAAAGAAAATAGGAGGAGATAATGATAATGGAAGAGAAAAGAAGATAAGAGCAGTCAACGTAAGGAGATGAAAAAAAGGCAAGCAGAGAGAAAGGGAAATAGGGAAAGGAAAGTCCGGCACTTCAGTACAGCACGTGGCGTGAGTGGTCGCCAGATAACACATCGCTCACGTGACCACCAATCGCGACCCAATGAAGAGAAACAGAAAGCGTCTCCATATTTGCTTCACGCCGACTTGAGGAGAAAGGAAGGAGGGAAGGAAAAGGCGCAATAACATTTACACTTCACGAAAACTTATACATCGCCCGGGAGTAAGGCTGGGAAATTCGCTCGGACGCGGTGCCCTGGAGAAATAAGACGAACCGATACTTGTAATTCCACACACGCACGTAAAAACAGACACGGGCCAACAAGGAACACTGCCTGCCGGCCCCCCTTCTCCTCGCCCACTCCTCCTCCCCACAAACCCCTAACCTCCCCCCCCCACCCTGACCTCAGCCTTATCAGCAGCCATTTTCTCCCGGAGGCTTAGCGGCCCAAACCGTAGCCAAAGATTTTCCAATTTGTATTCCTGCCTTTTTGAGCGCATCGGTCCATCGCTTCCTCTGATTTGTCTCTTGGGAACGACTTGGCCAGGCGGAGGATGAATTCACGCAATAACTTGGAATGACATTCAATAAGTGTCTTGCCAGAGTGGGGGAGCGCAGACCCTCCCGGAATGCAACGTTCAGTTCTGGTGTGAGGGCGTCTCCTTCAAGAGTACGAAGAGCGCGATGAGCGAACGAAACAATGTGGTGGCCGGCGTGGTTCTTGGCACCTAAATTCTACAAATATGGGTTAAGTAAATAAGAGAATATAAAAAGGAATTGAGTGCGGGTGTGATTCCTATTTGTCTGGAATTGGTTCACAGCGCTTCGTCCGTCTCTCAGAAGTCTGAGTAGTGGCTGCACAGGACCGCCACCACCTCTTCGAGGCATGGAAGGGCTGTCCGTTCATCCCACTCACTGCTAGCAGGGGTCCGGCATATGCACCACCGCCCCGCACCACAACGCAGCGCAGCACACGCACGCAAACAACATGTAGAGGACAAGAACACACCAGGAAACATCACCTCTCGAGCGGAAAATTCTGGTGCTCCATAAACCTCGTCACTACCAGCTGAACACAACGCGTGGACCGCAGTGGTGGTGGTGGTGGCGGTGGTGAGGAGGAAAAAAGTCTTGAACACCATCAAGGCATCTGGTTGCGTCGGGTTATTCCTCGGGCCGACCGCTTCCCGGCACGACTCCCCCGCCGCCCATCACATCTAAACAAGCCGACGGTGCTGCCTCCTCTCCCCGCCGCCCCAGCCTTCCCGTGCAGGCCATAACGGGTTAGTGGCGTCATTGCTGAATATCGTTATCTCAGACGCGGGGAAGCGATGGCGCCTCACTTTCCTGAGAGCGTGACAAAGAGGCGAGAGAAAGGAAGGGGCGAGGTGTTGTGTTGAGAGGGTGGGGAGGGAGGGGGGATGAGTAGCAGCTATAGATATTCTAACGTGTGCTTATAGTATTGTTTGTTTCTTCTCTCTCCAAAGTTGAGATTTAGCGTTTGATATACGATCACGTTTTTATCTAACTTAATATCAAAGAAATAAGGAAAATTATATTAGTATTTCCAACGTATTTTCGATAATATAGGGATAAGGGAAAATTGTTCCACACACACGCATACGGACACGCACACACACACACACACACACACACACACACACACACACACACACACACACACACACACACACACACACACACACACACACACACACACTCACACACTATCTATTCCCAGTTATTTTTCTCGCCTAATTCGAGAGCTAATGGTCTGTCATCAGGTACAAAGTGTTTCCAGCGCGTTACAAGCTTTGTCACACCTGAGCGCCTTCTGGTCTCAGCGGCCAGGCCAGAGCCTCTCTCACAACTCAGTGTGAGCGACATTGGCCAAACCAGGATCTCGTACGTTATTATTTTTAGTTTTGAAGTTCTTAGTGATCAAAAATTTCCAAGCCACATCCCTTCTGCCGCAGCGAAGATATTTGAAACTGAACGCAGATCAAATAAGGAGAAACATTAATCATATTGGTCAACACACACCTTCAGGGAACTGCAGCGATGATGCCGCCCAGGAAGAAGCTACAGAGTGAAGCCTCCACCCAGAGACCGTGTCCCTCTTCCTCGCGAGGAGGATGAAACGAGATGGGAGGAAGACGGAGGCGTATCCCACCCTCTTAAGGATCACAAAAATGGCCTCTTGCAATACGGAATTTCGCGCTTCCCCAAACTCGTCTGAGGGTGTGTTCTGCCGTCCAGCCCTGCCCCTCCTTCAGGCAGGGCAGGGCACTGACTACAGGGGGCGTCTTGCGAGCAAACAAAGTGCAACAAATACTGTAATTGAAGACACGCCGCGACCATCACCGCTGCTGCAGGGCGGGAGAAGGAAGGACCACAAGGGCATGGCAGGCCAGCAGCGCCGCCTCCTACTCACCTGCACCTGATGGCGAGTCAGCTGCTAATTTCTCAAGCTTGTTTATAGGTGATTGAGTGACTGCGTGGGTTTGGTTTTCAGCACGTAAATTAACTATTAAAGGAGGATCGAAGGGTGCTAGATTTAGCGGCGGACGAGGAAGATTGGTATGTTGTTAGCGTGCGTGCGTGTGTGCATCTCACGGTGGGTGTGTGAGAGAGGCAACACCTGTGTACATAAGAGCTCACCTAATAGCATGTGTGCGCTCATTTATGTTGGATGGTTTATATGCTGGAAATTGCACTTGAAAGATGGTCGGGGCATGAGCGCCTCCCCCTCACTTACTACGCGTGAGCGGGTGTCGATTATTAGGGTATTTTGCGCCATCGTGCGTGAGTGCTCGGCGATGGAGTCTGTGGTGGGAAGGCGGCGGTGGCTTGTGTGACGCATGTGTTCTGGATCAACGCCTGCAGTATCACCCCAGTGCTCCTCTACCTCACTCCAGAAGGAACTACTCAAGGAGCCAGGCGAAGAAAGAAAAGAATAGAGCTTCGTCAAACAGAAAATTGGAGGTGACTTGTAGCGAATAACTAAACGCGAGAGAGAGAGAGAGAGAGAGAGAGAGAGAGAGAGAGAGAGAGAGAGAGAGAGGAGAGAGAGAGAGAGAGAGAGAGAGAGAGAGGAAAAAATATATTGTTGGTTGGTGGTGGTAGTGGCGGTGGTGAACAGCAGTTTATTTTTCGCTAAGATTACGACCATTATCAGTGCAATCAACAGCTTTAGAAATCTGCGCTGGTTAAATGTTGCCAGAGGAGGAGGAGGAGGAGGAGGAGGAGGAGGAGGAGGAGAAGGAGGAGGAGGGTCGTGTAGCGTGCGTTTCGGGCCCATGCGAACACTCAGCGCCCTCTGACCTCAGTAATTACACGGAAGATTACTCATAACCTTCCTGGCAGTCTGGTGGCCGCTTCCAACACTCGCCGCTTGCATGGGCTGAGTCAGTCCAGCTCCTGAGCGTCCGAGGGTCTGGCCACTTTTTTGCTTAACTGATATTTAATTTGTGGGTTTAAGAATTAAGATCAGGTCAGATAATTTTTTTTTTTCAATAGGTATCCAACTGATTTATCGACACTTTCAGGAGATGCTGGGCTTCTGAGGGGATCAAGTAGTTCAGTGTTAGTAGTTTCCTCTCGCCTTGCCCATGTAATGTTTGCACTCCTACTCATACCACATGGCTTGTGATGGTGGTGGTGGTGGTGGTGGTGGTGGTGGTGGTGGTGGTGGTGGTGGCGAGGGAAGGGGAAGCTGGCGGTAATGGTGATGGCACCCTTGTTTTACTTTCCTTGATATCATTGACTGATGCATTAGTGATGGTGATGGTAGTAGTGGTGTCTAAGGTGAGAGAACGTTTGACAGTGCATGTGGTAGCGTTTATGACAGTCTTCTACTTTCCGCATGTAAAGAACACTGTCTACTACTACTACTTCTGTTAGCGTTTCCCATTTTCATTTAGGGTTGCATCGTAAACAGCACTGCCTTAAGGTCAGTAAAAATCAAAACAAGTTTGTTTATATGCCGCTTCCTAAGAGATTTGTGAAGAAAAATACCACAATCACATTTGCCAGTTACGTTGTGTCTCATTAGTCACCTGTTGAAACTCCTCAAGTCATAAGAAGGTGAAAAAATAGCAAACATTCGGAAAACATCCTTTTTCAAACAGAGTGCCATTGGAGGGGCAATGAATACAAAATATATGACTGCAAGAGGAGGATGGGACGGTGACACACCCATTAGCTCGCGTCCTTCGGCCATTGAGTGATGACTGGAGTAGGTAAAACGAGAGCCCGTACCACATGGACTGCTAACACATACAATAAAGTACTACGTCATAATGTTCCCTCCAAACAAAATAGAGCAGATTATTTTACTAGAATAATGTAAACGTATCAATAGCTTTTGAGCTCGAAACGCTGTCTTTATTTGCTCGCCAACTTCTTTGTCTCTTATAGATATTTGTTTTCAAGAATTTTGCTTTTTGTCTTGAATACATTGTGTACCTTGTAGCTACATGCCACCCACGGGCAGTGAGGAATTAGAAAAGATGTCTGTTACTATATGTGCGTGTGTGTGTGTGTGTGTGTGTGTGCGTGTGTGTGTGTGTGTGTAGAGGGGGGGGGGGCCCACACACACACACACACACACTCACACACACACACACACACACACACACACACACACGAATAATGTGAACTCACTAAACATATATTTATTCTTAAGTTTGACAAACATTGAATAAAAAGCTAACATCTCTAACACATGTATTTTCCTTCCTGAGAACTTAATTTCCAGCGGGTCCTCAGCGTGTGGTCCTCAGCGCGAGAGATCTGAGCCGCCCGTGCCCGTCCCTCAGCCTTGCTCTGCCCACGGCAACACAACCCCCACACGGACTCCATAAACCTTCCCAGAGCCTCGACTTCCCCGTGTCCGCCGCCCCGCCGCCATCAAGCCCAGCCAGCCGTGCTCTCTCTTATCTGATCATCGTATTTTAGTTTACAGTGATTTTCAGACAGGCTAACCACCCTTTTGTTACGGGGTTGTCTCTAATCTTTGAAACCTTACGCGTCCCAGCCTGTCGCTGAGGCCGTGTTGATGGCGCCTGCGCATGCTACACCCACACGTTGCGCGGCGCCGTGCTACTCAAACTGCTCGAGTCTCCTTCCAGTGTGTTTGTGTGACCAGAATAGAATAAGAAAGATATAAATGGAAGACACTTAATTTCGTAATAAATATAAATGTATCATGATTTCTGATTAAATTTATTCAAGTTAAATTTGTTCTGCCACTCAAACTTGATGTGATCACACGTCCTTGAACGCTTAATTTGTTATTTCCACTAACTGGAGACAAATCAATCTACGTTTATGCATCAATGATTTTCTTTTTTTATAATATCCGTCTCATTATCTTTGTTGAGAACAAGAATAAGCTCCTCAACTCCAGACAGGATATAATGTGGCTGCACAGAGGATTCCAATGACACGTCTTGGTTCTGGATCTCACAGGACACTGAGGGCGTCCCTGCCAACACACGAGATCTGCTGGGCATGTGTGAGGCAGTGTCTGAACGATAAATAGCTTTATCTATAACCTACAATCTATTAATTACTATAACTATATGCCTGCTACACGTGCTAGTGTTACATGCATTCTGTGATTTAAACATGGATTTTATTTTCTATATGCAGCATACACATTACAGACAGCTAGTGCTTTAGGAGATGTGGGAAGTCGGGGTCGCAACATTATGACGCTGAGCCAATGTGTGAGGAAAAAAGGAATTTGTGGTAGTTGCGCTGCACTTGAAAATAAGAAGAAAAAAAATCAAGAGAAATAAAAACTTTATACATTCCGACTGACAAGAGAAAAATATACAATTAAGGTGTAGCTCATTCATTAATGGTATAAATCAGTGGTAAGCAAGGATCATAACTTTTACTAATCGCTTGGCTTCGGTAAAGGAAAATACTTCTGTAATTTTTTCAACAACAACAAAAAAATGTATCCATTAATTAGCAACTAGAGAAGATTTTTTTTTTCTTAACCAGCATCAGATAATAGCAAGATAAAGTGAATCAGCTGCCACAATTCTGAGAGCTGGAGCAATAATTAAAGATACAAAGGTAAAGATGGAGACAAAAATTATGCATTGACTGCTACCTTAATACATACGAAGAACAATGACTGAAAGATAGAGAGACAGGAAGAACTATCAGCATTATCAATGGCAGAAGCAACAGCAGCAGCAGCAGTATCAACAGCAGCAGCAGCAGCAGCAACAACAGCAGCAACGGCAGCAGCAGCAGCAGCAGCAGCAGCAGCAGCAGCAGCAGCAAAAACAACAACAACAGCAACAAAAACAAAAACAACAACGAGACTTGACACCCGGAGTAGATTTCACCATTATTACGTCTCTCTCTCTCTCTCTCTCTCTCTCTCTCTCTCTCTCTCTCTCTCTCTCTCTCTCTCTCTCTCTCCCGTCTCTCTCTCTCTCTCTCTCTCTCTCTCTCTCTCTCTCTCTCTCTCTCTCTCTCTCTCTCTCTCTCTCTCTCTCTCTCTCTCCACACACATACACACACACACACACAAACCTAGTCGCAGCAATAAGTCAAGCGGCGCTCACAACACTTTACAGCTGACGGACAACACTCCACCGCCGGGCCTGCATGGTTAGCCTGTCCCTCGCTCGGCCGGGGTGGTTGGTCGTGAGTCGCCGCGCCGCAACGTGCCACTTCTCCCGCGGCGTCCATCATGTGCGTTTGTGATTAGGGTGCGTTTGCGGCGCGGCTTCCCCACTCAGGTGACTGGCGGGCGCTGAGCCTCACGCCTCACGCCCACGCCTTCCTAACCCGCCCACTACTTTCGCCACGCCTAATGCCTCATGTCCACACCCCCGCCCGCCGCCCTCCCGGTACCTTCACTTGTAGGATGCCCACGTGGCTCTTACTCAGCTTACTCTTTCTCGTCGCTCCACATGGCATGAAGTAAAGAAAGAGGTCGTTGTAAGGATGTTCAGTGTGCTTAATGACAGTGAAAGCAGAGTAGGAGCATAAAAAAAAGGTTCAGTATGCATGAGGACAGTGTCGGGCAGCATAGCAAGTTTTACAAGATTGCTGCAAGTCATCAGTGAATTGCCTAGGTCTAGATTTAGATATGCAAGGTGTCATCGATAAAAACTGCATGCTTATTCTGTTTCTTCTCTCACTGACGAAATAATGAGTCCTCAAAGCATTTATTGTCCTCTTTGTTAGTAAGGTTAATGGCAAAGAGTTTCTCTCTCTCTCTCTCTCTCTCTCTCTCTCTCTCTCTCTCTCTCTCTCTCTCTCTCTCTCTCTCTCTCTCTCTCTCTCTCTCTCTCTCTGTCAGTCTACTTGTCATACATGTAGACAGTTTATAAAATATCCCATGGCAAAGAGGGATGTAGATAAACATCCGAGAATCAGCGAGTTATATTAGATTACGAAATTAACTTAACTATTTTCAGTAAGTGGGCTTCGAAGGTGTAAGAGAAGGCGTGGAAGGCAGCGGGTGGTGAAAGGCGAGGAGCTGCTGACATGAAGTATGGAGACCAAGGCTTTAACATCTTGCAAAATCGTCTTTCTTTGAATATTAAATCAAGTAAGAAGAACACTTGTAAATAAGTATGAAAAATAGGTAAATTTCGTTTCATCAATTTGAATTTCACCACTTGGAAATTTAATTCTCACAATGCAGAATTCAGGATATATGAAAACCTTGTTGATCAGTGGAGCAAAACACTGCCTGCTCTGTCGACCCCACCAAGCCCTCTACCCCTCTTTTCATCCCATGACTTGACCCCCTTCTTTTCCCCTTTACCTACTTCGTCACCCATCTCACCACCACCACTTCTACCATCATCACTAACCAAGCATTGCTTCTCCTCAATATTTCTTCAATTCAAGTGTTACTTACATTATATTCACGGATTTGCAGCTAAAGATGGACAGGAAAGACACTATTCTTGGTCTTACACGGTTAAATTTTATTGCAGGCTTGAATTTCCAGTTAGTGTAGCAAAGCGTAACTCACTTCGTTACTGACACCTGAGTAACGACACGAGGAAGCTCTAAAATGGCGCCAAGGTTGCTGGGAGACTTGCCAGATGAGGAGTCGGAGGAAGAGGAAGGGAAGGAGAACAGAGGCTGGAGCTGCAGGGGGCACGGGGTAAGTGTCGCCGGCCCTTTGATACACGGGTGAAATCTGTGTTGTTCCCGCTAACTGTTAGGGAACATTACGAATTCTCATGCAAAGGCGAGATAATAATACTCGGCCTTTAATGGATCCTTATGAGTTACCACGTTATGAATATGATAATGATGACGGCGCGGTGGGGATAAAGTGCGTTAAATTATGAAGCCATAAAAACAGGGTGCATCAACTGTTACGTTATCATCATGGTGGTGGCGGCTTCCCTTATCTACATATATACGAGTTTCCACGAGAGATACGACGCGGCGCCACCAACGACTGAATGGACTGTGGCTCGTGCACGCGGCTGGAGTAAGGACGAGATTGTAAGGCTCCATCCAGTCCCGGCCTTGAATTGGTGTTTAGGGCATTCCTCCAGCTCAGGCCCAGGGAAGGTTTAGCCCCATTCCGTCAGGACGCTGCCTCTCTTAATCATAGAAATGTCTCTTCTCCACGAAAATCTTATTGTAAACTGCACGGCGGAGGGGAAACGTTCCTCTGGGGGGTGATGCTCCTTGCCCTCCATCTTCCGTGCCAGGAGGAGGAGGAGGAGGAGGAGGAGGAGGAGGAGGAGGAGGAGGAGGAGGAGGAGGAGGAGGAGGAAATGTTTTGAAAATGGAAAGTGAAGGGAGATGAAGGTTGTGGAAAAAATGCCCGGTGTTTCAGGAATTGTGGGTGTGAGTTTGTGGATCATACGAGAGAATTGAAGAGAGGCGTGGACCAGTTAGGCATAGCTCGCTGAAGACCGTTAGTATCATACATTGAAGAAAAAATGAAAATGAAATAAAAGAGAGAAATGAGAAAATGAGAAATGAGAGATGAGAAATGAAATGAGTGAATTATTGAGCACGTAAAATGTAACGCAACGAATAAAGAAATGAATACTACAACTGAATAAACAGAAACATTAAGGAAATAAATTATGCATGACTATTAATATTGGGACAAGTATCTTATAATAAAAAGGCATGAATGTATGTCTATCAAATTATTAAACATCAACTATACTTGCCTAGCTGTCTAACGATCTACCTATTTATCCACACCATTAAAATTCTCATGTCTCTCCCTCCCCCTCTCTCTCTCTGGCATCACCATGTGTAACGGCCAACAGCACGTATACGAGCTCCAAGAGAATTTAATTTATGAAGCCATGAATCGTGTGCTCCTTAGCATTCAAAGCTGACCACTTACATACTTGATCGGAGGCTGCACTCAGACAGATCGTGCTTGCAGTCAGCTTGTGGCGTGAAAGTGGCGACGTTTAGGTTGAAAAATACTCAAAGACCGTGGATAAAATGATGAGATTCTGTGATTAATACCGCGTCTAGTTAGAGGTTCTTATTCCATAGGTATGCTAAAAGGGGGGAAAATTTGTACAGGGTCATTTTGTTGAAGGTGAAAAAGCTGGCTTGGTTGTACAGGGTTAGTTGTGGATGTAGTTTAGGCTCAAGGATATGGATATGATGAGTGCAAGCAAGGGACTAAATGTATTTGCAGCGAGACTACCAACTTCTGGAAATTGCTAGTAATGGAATCTATCACCAATAAGATTATAGCTACATCGATGGAAGCCGTCAGCAACAGGAGATAAGGAGAGCCATAAAGGAAAAGTAAGTCGTAGGGTGGTTTTATATGCTCACTTTCACTCAGTACTTTCCCCCTTCCAAACTGGCATCATCTCGACTGGCAGACGTCTCAAGTGAAAGCAAGTTATAAGAATGCCGTTATTGTTTCGTTCATAAAGGTAATGGAAGTGCACGCACATTTTTTTTCCTCGCACTGCCTGAATGAGTGGTTCCTGTACCCTCCTCCAGTATTTGTTAAGGTTTTACACTCTTGATTTAGATTTAAGTGATTCTCATTCATGCTATAAAGGGAAAGTAAAGATAAATTTTTCTTCCATGCAATTTCAATACTGTCAAGATTATTTTTTATGAATTTGACTTGTAGTGGAATTCCATACTTTCCTTGATATTGTTTTTTTTTTATTCATTAATCACATGTTTTTTTTTAATTGCAATGAGAAAGATATAAAAAGCGCAGCATAACAGAATCGTTCATCCTCATCATTAGCAGCTACTTTTGTGACCAGCAGCAATGGTAAGTGTGAGCCGCCTTGGCGTGGCACATAGAGGGACGAGGCCCGGGGAGAAGACTGAGGAGGAGGCGAGCAAGTGAGGTCTGGGCCGCCAGTTTATGCTAACACTTACGGGGCCAGATGCATCAGATAATGGTGTCTCGTCCTCCGTAAATCACCAGACTTACAAATCTGCCAACACTTCTGAGGGAACCCACGCTTGATTATGTATGCAGAAGAGGTTGTGATCCTTTGTTTTGGAACCTCGGTCACGATGAGAGTATAGCCGCCCATGCCACGCCTGTAATTTGTCGGCTGACCGGTGTGCGCCAGCCAGCCTCAGCCAGCCAAGCACTACCCACCTTCGCGGAAAATGGAATGTAAAAGTCTGAAGTTATTTCTATTATATACAATAAAATCCTGCACGTGAAGAGCGTTTCGACGCCTTGGTGCCCTCGCGCCTCATGCCTGCGCGGTGACGGATGGCGGCTCACCACAGCGCCGCCGAGAGAAATGACAGTGATTGCACGCACTTGCTTTTCGGTGAGTCGCGGGAAATTTGGTGTTACGGTGAATATTATGTTCAGCAGCTTCCACCTCCCTCCCTCCCTCCCTCCCTCCCTGGCCCGCCCTCCAGCCCACCGCCTCCTGACCAATTGCCGCTGTCTTGGACCTGAACGCCACGATTTACACGAGCATCACTCTTTTTACCCCGCACCGCCTTCCCTATTCAGTGATCGCAACGCCCACCTCACTGATTCTTCTTTTACCGCTGATTCCATTCCGTCTTCCAGGACTTTGAACTTTTATTGTAGGTGGAGTGTAGGGAGTGGAAGGCGGATATTGTCTCTCTCTCTCTCTCTCTCTCTCTCTCTCTCTCTCTCTCTCTCTCTCTCTCTCTCTCTCTCTCTCTCTCTCTCTCTCATCACCTATTATCTTCACCAGTCACTCTTCTCTCTATTTTTTTCCCCCCTTCCCTCCCTCATGCTTCGTGCTCCTCCTTCATTGCCAATAAGTCGAGCAATCAGTTTCTTCTCCTCAGTATAATGTACGATAGTTTTTGTCCTCAATTCACCTCCGCCCCGGCAGCTGCTGTCGTACGGAACTTGATTATGTTGTTGTACGTACGTGCGTCTCCCCCCTCCCCCCTCCCTCCTCCCTCCTCCTCCTCCTCTTCAGCTTTATATGTTAATTTTGTTTTTAATAGTGATGGTGGTGGTGGTGGTGGTGGTGTTGGCGGTGGTGATGGTGGTGGAGGTGGTAAATATTGATGATGGTGGTGGTGGTAGCTATTGTTAAAGCTAATATTATATGAAAGATATTAGTGAAAATGGTAATAAAACTTATAATGAAAATATATCGTTAATGAAAATAATAGTAATAACGTGGACGCCAACACTATTACACCCACTATCCTAATCTATCCTTAATTAACACAAGCAAACAACAATTACAGCACTACTATTATCATCACCACCACCACCACCATCGCCACCACCACTACCAATACCATACCACCCCTCTTCTTCCCTTCTTTCCTTCCTTAAGCTTTCCTTACACCAAGACACCACCACCACCACCAGCACCTCCTCAGCAGGGGTGGAGGGTCGCGGCAGGGGGTCAGGCAGACGTGGCAGAGTTCGTACCTGGAGTCCCTGTAAATCACTGAGGCAACGAGGCCGCCCGTCTGGTTTACGTGGTGATTTAGTGGCGCCGGGGCCGTGCAGGGGGAGAGTATTGTTTTAGATCCTCCTCTGATTTACTTCGTGTTTGCAGTTGTATATACTCATCGTTTGGAAGAGTGATGGAAAAGGTGAAAAGGCCGTGCTGCGCTATGCTATGCTATGCTGTGCTATGCTCCTATTTCTCCCTCATTTTTTAAGTTCTGCGTCCTAAAGTTATTTATTTATTTATTTATTTTTTTGTAATTGGTGGATGGTAAGGTCTAAGTGTACGTTTGTGATTATATTTTGTGGGTTCTTGGGTTTTTTCTCTTGTTTTACTTTGTGTTATAAGTTTTGTCATAATCTCTCTCTCTCTCTCTCTCTCTCTCTCTCTCTCTCTCTCTCTCTCTCTCTCTCTCTCTCTCTCTCTCTCTCTCTCTCTCTCTCTCTCTCTCTCTCTCTCTCTCTCTCTCTGTGTGTGTGTGTGTGTGTGTGTGTGTGTGTGTGTGTGTGTGTGTGTGTGTGTGTGTGTGTGTGTGTGTGTGTCCGTTGAGGTGCAATAAAAGTTCCTTAACATGTAACAAATTAAGTATCAATCCAACAACTACACCGAAAGGGAAAAAAACAATAACAACAACTAATAATAACCCCTAAAAAAACTTCATTAAAACACAGCTCGAGAAAAGCATCACCTCTCAACACAGAGGAAAGAGCAGAAAACCTTGTCTATACGCTGCACACTCCCTCTATTCCGAGTCTTTACGATAATTTTCACCCCTTTTGTCTGTGTACGTACGTAAGTCCTTCACCTGCGCATTTTGTGTTTTCCTTTTTACGAGTTTCATTATCTTTCTTCGCGCGAGGGATAATGAGGGAGCGAGTTACTGGTGGTTAAGGGACGCAGGTAGAACCACACACCTGCCTAACTACCCGTCTTTACGTGCCTTTCCTTCCACCTCGTTAACACCTGATGGATCTGCGGCGCGGCGGGGGACGGTACCCAGCCATCGCGGGGAGAAGAACACGAGGAGGGAAAGGAAAAGAAAAAGGGCGCAAGGCGAGGTGAGAAGTGGCGGTAGTGGTGGTGTTGGTGGTGGTGGTGGTGTTGGTGGTGGTGGTGGTGGGAAAAAAAGGGTATTCTCTCCTCACGGACAAATTGGTATTGTTTAAGGGATGGTGTGTGTGTGTGTGTGTGTGTGTGTGTGTGTGTGTGTGTGTGTGTGTGTGTGTGTGTGTGTGTGTGTGTTGTTATTGTTGTTGTTACTGCTGTTATTTGGATTTACATGATTGCTTCCAGTAGTAATAAAAAGTAAAAAAGATACATTTTCATTAAAGGAAAAGAATAAACTGAAATAAGAAAACATTTCTAAGGGAAAATAAAACAGGTATAAAATCAAGGAAATCAGAAATGTAAAAAGAAATAAGTAAAACAGAAAAAAAAGAGCACGAGAGAGAGAGAG
>CM035194.1:6992571-7006403 GCA_020233015.1 Callinectes sapidus
GGCGGCAGCAGCAGCAGCAGCGGTGGTGGTGGTGAAGTTGATAACATACGAGTGAAGATAGCAAGTAATCATTTATCTTACAATTCTTCAATGTCGGCCATCTTGTTGTTATCTTACACTCATCTAACACTCAGCAGCATCGTGGAGCGTGTGACGTAGTGGCCCACAAGTCTGAGCCAACATCCTCATTGGCCAGAGCGACTGAAGGCGGGAACACTAGAGGTCCTATACAGCGGCATCTAACACACAGGCACAGGTGAGGGGGACCCAGGGGGGGAACCGTCCATAAAAGCACACCCATAAGCCTTTAAGATAATATATAGGAGACGCGTAAATGTGGCATAGATAACGATCCGCGCCTTGTTCAGTAATGGGCAGTATGTTATGCGTGGATTTATCGAAGGGTGCTTGTTTATACAGTGTTAGATTCCCCCTCCAGCGACTTACACACGAGAGCAGTGTGATAAGTTTATATAAGCTTATGAATCACGCGTCTCAAGGTCCCCAGTATCGCTCACACGCTCAGGAGGTGCAGCAAAACTATACCTGACTCTGATTATTCCTGACCAAAACTGAATTATCTGATCGCAAACGGCAAACAGAGCAAATGTTAAATTGTGAAATGTGATATAAAGATTTTGGTAACTCTATAACAGTGGTGGTGGTGGTAGTGATGGTGGTAGAAGTAGTAGTTGTAATAGTAGCTCTAGTAGTAGCAGTAGATATAACAGTAGTAGTAATGAAAACAGCAGCAGCAGCAGCAGCATCTTAAGCTTTTCACATGCCTATCCTCTATTCTAACCTCTTCTTCCTCTTTCTCCTCCTCGGCTATGAATAACTGCCCCATTGCCGCCTGTGTGTGTGTGTGTGTGTGTGTGTGTACCTTACCGACAGCCGCTTGTCAGGAAGATCGACGAACAAGTTTACAAATTTATCACGGAGGCTTCTAAGGAGGGAGATTTAGGTGCCGTCTGCTGAATGAATCTGTCACTCACACCCTGATTACCTAGAGTATCAAAGTAGGGATGTTTTCATTTGCAGGGTGAGAGGGTGAGGCTCAGGTGAAGACAAGGGAGTGATGGAAGGAGGAAAGCCTGGATTGAGCCAGTTTAGGATGGTAGGTCTATGCATCTCGTGTTTCCAGGGAACTTAGTCTTTGATATGGCGCTGGTACTACACGTGCATGAAAAGGCTTATTCTCTAGTATGGTCTTTCTCTTACAATTCGGAAATTAGAGAAGTGCTGATCACGTGAAAAAAAAAAAAAAAACTCGGGGGTGTTAAGAAAGGGACGTGAAAGGGATTGATATAGAACCTTAACATTTACTATCACAATGAGAGAGAGAGAGAGAGAGAGAGAGAGAGAGAGAGAGAGAGAGAGAGAGAGAGAGAGAGAGAGAGAGTAAACTCGGATTAAAGGAAAGGCCGGAGAAGCAGCGAGTTGAAGACAGAACTGTGAGTGTAGAAAGAGTCGCTGCGTTCAGTTTTTTTTTCATCCACAACATGCAAATTCAATGGTCTTCAAGATTACACAGGAAGTTAACATTATTTCTCTCACTGGTAACTAGCTGGTGCTGTGACGAATAGAAGAAATTAATATCAACTTTTATATTTATCTAGATACAAGCGTTTGCGTGGCGAGCGACGAGGTTAGGAGATCAATCCTCGACAAACAATTCTTCATCTGGACAGAAAGGGAGACTGACAATTATATCCTTTCTTTCTTTTTGATCCCATCTGTCCACACGGAGACTCAGTTCAGGTCCAGACGGCAGACGATGTAATCAATGTTATTATTTAGCTTGGAGAGGTAACGTGATGCCCTCCTCTAGTTAATCCATTGCGCCATTAAGGCCTTTTTTAATCGTCCTTATGGCGATGGGCGTCGATCCAGAGAATCAGCGTGGCTCATTAAATTCATCGCAGTTACTATGAGCAAGTATTAAAAGGCATCAACAGGACTATTACGAGCGTCTGTTCATCATGCGAAGAGCGATCAAAGAGAACACACACACACACACACACACACACAGGCTTATCCCTCCAGACATGCCGGGGACGCATCAAAGACTTCAGCTTTCAATCCCTCCCAACAACTTGACCGTCCGATAAACACTAACATCTATTCCACTTCACCACCGCTGTGAATCTATTCTCTCCCTGTCTCTCTCAGCCTTTCTCGCTTCCTCTATCACCCAAGACCCCATCACAGTCACCGCCGATCTCCATCCCATCACCGCCGTGCGCCGCTCAGCCTCGACCGACCAGCGCACATGATCGGAAAGGTCGCAGGTTCACAAGACTCATTTTGATTCCTCGTGTCGGGAATGTAAAGATTGGAAGATCGAGAGCAAAGCGATTCCGTCTCCAAATTTGGTGCTTGAATCCGATTTTGGGAAGAGTTACAAGTGGAAAAAGATCGTGCGTGTGTATGTGTGTGCGAAAGCGTTTTGGGGCTCTCACGGTACACAAAAGCACTGGTACACAGGTAGAAAGGCAGGCAAATACACACACACACACACACACACACACACACACACACACACACATTACATCAACTTTCACTCACTCTCTCACTCAAGACTCCCACAGCGTTCACATCGTAAGGGCATTCGTTCTACACTCCCGAATTTATCCCTCACGATTCGGGGACGAACCGTGAACACAAACGGGAAACACAGAAGTATCTTTTTGTTGGCGAGTAATTTTTGAGAATGTGTTCTCTTGAATCGAGGACCAAATGGTTATTTTTCGCATCTTATTTTCAATTTATGGTAGTTCATAGCACGGCCTTATTTTCTTGCAAGTTTTTATTAAGTTTTCATCTTATTATTGTTGGTTGTTAAGGTAAAGAAGTAGCAATTTTATCAAAGTGAATAATTTGAACACAACAAGCACAACAGTTTGAACTGAGAGTGTTGCAATTAAGTGGGTATCCAATGAAATTTACTGAAATCATTTATACATTTTTTTCTTCAATTAAGTGTATTTCTACCTCTCTTCATACCCTACTGTCTTAATTCATGAAAAGAGATAAGATAAGAGGTGTAACAATTTTGCCAGCACAGTGCAGCCATACTGTTGTCTAAACCACCCTCACCACCACACTGCCAACACACCTTACACCCACAAGTCACCTCCTCTAATACTCCTTCATAACTCAGTCCGCTTCTCTCACCTCCTTCACCTATTTTAACCATTACCACCATCCCTGATCCCACCACCGCCACCACGACCACCACCACCACCACCACCACCTCGTTAGCAGCTGATGGATGGTGGTGACAGGTGCTGGTTGGTCGGTGGAAGGGTGGCAGGGGGGAGGAGGAAGACCAGCACACGCCACAGGTAAAGTGGGAACAATCACGGCGGTCACAGGTAAAGACAGACCGTGGAAATGAAACTGAACAAACACGAGAGGAGGAAAAGGAATGGAAAATACAGGTCTTGGTACAGTGTTAAGAAAAACTGAGTGTGTGTGTGTGTGTGTGTGTGTGTGTGTGTGTGTGTGTGTGTGTGTGTGTGTGTGTGTGTGTGTTCATGATAGTGTGAAGGCAGGTGAAAAAAAAAGAAAGACATGGTGAGGTAAATCGATAAATAACACGAGCTTGAGAAGAATAATGGGAAGGAATATTAGGAGGAGCAGGGAGGCAAGGAGGGAGGGATCGGATGCTACGCGGGAAAGCACAATGCGCGATAAATTTCGAGGCTTTGTGTGAAGAAAAATAGGGAGAAAAAGTGAGGGGAACTGAATTAAGTGATTAAGGAAGTGGTAAATATGAGCAGCAGAGGTGATGGAGGTGCAAGGCGGCGGAAGCGAGGAGGGCGTCAGGCCCAGAGCTCCCCGGAAGACGTGTGAGGGGTGAAGGATGGAAGAGGGAGAGGGAAAAACGGGGTGTTTGTTAAGAGGGAGGAAGTAAAGGCAGAGGCCGTGGGGACTTGTGTAGCAGCAAAGATGGCTTCAAGTGTGTCGCACGGATATGGAGATCGCTAAGAAAGAAGAAGGAGGAGAAGTGATTGGGAAAAAAGATAAAAATAATGAAAAGTTATGAAAAAATAAGTAGATAATTAGTAGTATCTATAAAACATACAAATTACAACTTCTTGAATGCATAAATGAAATATTGAAAGATAGTAAATAAAAAAACTTTCAATTTCATAAACATTTTAGCAGTATTCAGAAGCAAAAAATGAATAAAGAAGTATTAATTTATATTTTTAGAGACTTGTAATAGATGCCTTTATTTCCTTCAAAGGATGATAGAAGGAATCATTAAAAAGTGACACCATAAAACAGAGGTAGGCCAAATAACAGGTAAACATGATAAAGTGATAAAAAAATCCTCTAAAATCCATTACACGAGACAACAAGTTTAGTCCGCTCTTTGTTACAGCATCACTAATTAACAGACATGAATGTTATTAATTTGTTTGTATGTAATAATGATCTAAGTCTAATCAACCATTTATCTCGCATCCAGTGGCCCCGGCTTGTACTAATTTCCATCAGCCATTGTTGCATATGACAGTGTGCAACCATTAAGATGATAGATCGACCCGCATCTCTCTAGACAGCAGCCTGCATCAATAAAATCATCACATAAAAACTCATCAAGCACGAGCAACCACCGGCAGGAGAAGGGCGCCTCGATCGACAGGTGAGCAGCTGAGACAAAGAATTACAGACGGATGGGAGACCGAATATGGTGCTCTTTGAACACTCTCACGTTATAGACAAAGACGAAGCGAATGATGGACAAAGGTGTGGAGAGAGAAAACTTAGTGAATTATGGTATATATGTAATAGAAGACATAGTACTCTTGTTTCAACTTAAGATTCCCTTTGAGTCTTCTTTCAACGGTATTGATATCTGGAATTTCTTAAAACATGCTGATCTCTCCCCCTCCCACCCAGTACAGTTGGGAGTGACAAAACCGATACAAAAATATCAATACGATGAAAGGATTTACTGATATTTCATTGTTTTCTTCTCAGCATAGGTAAAGAAGGCTTAGGTGGAATTCACTCGATGTTATACAAATCTAACTTTGTATTATCACGAAGCCACACATAATTTTTAAGGGCGAAAGAAATCCTCCGAGTTATCTAACTTACACGATAGGTATACATATAGGAAAAAAAATCAAAATATTATTCCTTAGTGAGTAAGAGTCAATGTAACGTGCTTTGATGATAAGGAAACACAGGCTGTATCAGGAGAACTCTATTCTGAAGTTTCAAACACTACTTCAGAGTGTTCGAGAATATAATACTCCTGATATATCCTGTGTTTCCCTATCATCTTCCCATCTATTTATTACATCTACATTCACTATCATCTTCCCTCTCATTTGTTACATGTACATTCGTAAGGTTCTCTAATGGTATGATATTGTCGTTAATCAAACCGTTATCATTCTCTCATAAACCATTTGCTTTGTAGTGATATTTTACGGCACTTTCACAATAATCCAATTCAGAGTGTAATTTTAGAAGTCCTATTTCGATATTCCCTGTCCCGTGAAATTTAATTACCTCTGTTGTAACAATCCAAGTGGTCACTCACATTTTTCACTCCATTATTTCCTTTTCATTCCACCTGCCACACCTTTTTTCAGATTACAAAGGTAACTTTAATGAATTTTTCTTCTACCACCTCTCGCTCCTCTCACGCCGCCACATTTCTTCCTTTTTTCCCTTTTTTCATGGTGGCAAAGGTGCTGTCTTTCCATCACATCATTCCTCTTGCTCTTCCTCCATTTCCTTCATCTTTCTTCACCTCTTCTTTTGACTCTTTCCTTTCGTTTTATTTTCATTTCTGCTTCCATTAATTTTCCTTTCCCTCTCCTTTCTGTCCTCCAGTCTTCCTCACCGCCATCTACATCATCCCTCTCTCTCTCTGTGTCTCCTTTCTTATCCCTTCCTTTCTCAGCTTTCTTTATCCAATCCCTCCCTCTCTTTTCTCTCTCTCATTTCCTTCCCTTCCTCATCTTCCTCTACCCAACGATAATTTCCCTGCGTATTACAACTCTCCCTTTATCACCACCACCACCACCACTACCTTCCTATACACCCCCTAAAGCGTCTCTCCCTCCTTCTCCCTGTGCTACCTGACCTTCTACCTCGCATCTACCTGCTGGCCAATATATCATTCCTTAACCAGACATCTGTGGCCCGGTCCGCTTCTGGGTAGACCTAATCATTTATAATCTCAGGTGTATTTGGCAATTAATATGAAGGTACTTGTGAGTGACTCGGTAGATAAAAAGGGACAATAGGTAGGCAAAGGGAGGTTAGACTGGCAGGGTTGGTTAGTGAGGGGAAGTAAGGAAAGGGAGCGTGTTAAGGGAGGATCAGTTAAAGAGTGATTGTTACAAGAAAGTTAAGAAAAAAATTAGAAGGTAAGAACTATGTAAGTCACTGTAGAAAATAAAATAAAACGTAAGGGGAAAAGTTAAGGGAGAAATTAAGTACGAAAAATAGGTGAGGTTAAGAAATTGTAAGGGAAAGGGATAAAGGGGAAGAATACGTGTTAGTGGAAAAGGTAATAGCCAGGTAAGGACAGTGTATGAAGTTTCAGGAGTAAAACTAGGCAGGAAAGAGGAAAGGGAGAGAGGCGGGAGCGAATCAAGGTAAGAGTGTGGGATGGGAAGTGTAGACTTGTAACAAAATGGACGCAGCTTCCTGGAGAGTAGTCAAGCGCCTCTCTCTCTCTCTCTCTCTCTCTCTCTCTCTCTCTCTCTCTCTCTCTCTCTCTCTCTCTCTCTCTCTCTCTCTCTCTCTCTCTGATATCCAACTACCCTTGTATACCCAACTTTATATATATCCAAATGTAGACTGCACCTATTTGCTTATCCCCTTCTCTATCTTGGTTGTCCGTAGCAGCCGAGATAATACACAGACGAGTATTAACATAGAAATCACACAGGCGGGAAGAAGAAGAAAAAAATAAAAAAAACTGAAGGCAAAAAGTCCCACTCAAATTTTTACACAGGTATATTTTGAGGTTAATGTCCGTGATGACGAGGGTGATACAGGTGTGTCACTGATGACTGGCGATTACCTGGCTGCCCGCGGTCACAGGTAAGTCAAGATAGCTATCCCGTTGATCGCTTCTTATCGCTCACGAGGGATTTGTCTGACCATGAAGAATTGTTCCTTTTTGTCTTGCCCTGACTGATCACCGCGATGCTCTCTCTCTCTCTCTCTCTCTCTCTCTCTCTCTCTCTGTCCAAGCTCTCCTTTTTTCTTCTCATCCTCCCCCTCCTCCTCCATGTTCTCCTGGTTCTCCTTCTCGTGTTCCTTCACCCTCACAAAGTTCCTGCACGAAAAGACTGAGAGATATAATGTTAAAGTAAGATCTTAAAGTGGCCAGGAGCAACCTTCCCCGCTGCTGACAGTTTGGCGAGGTGTTTTGAAAGTGTGATGCCGCCTGGGGAGTGAAGCCAAACCCGCCGCGTTGGGTGAACACGGATACACTGGAGACACAGTAACTATATTGTTTTGTGAGCCATTTCAGGTGAGCAGGGATCCATTACTCATAATACTATGATAGTGTTACTGCCAGTCGCCGCACTTGTGAAAAAGCCCTGCAATTCCGAGGCAGCAGAACCCTTGCCCTGACATTACTGCCCACCACAGATAACGTAATAACATCTATGTGCCAAAGATGACACTGTTAAGGACATCTCCAAAACAAAGATAGGAGGTGTTCGTTCTTTCGATTCCGTCCCATTTCCAGCGGCTGACAGGAGGGTCCCCAACGCCTTAAACCCACTGGCCAGGCGTCCTCCGTCATTATCTACACAAACACACTCTTTGTCAGCGCTCCAACCGACGATTTGCCGCGACTCGATCTCCAGCAGCTCGCCCGAGGGTGTCATCAGCTCATGTGTGGAGTCGTGGCTCAGCGCTGATTTGGTAGTTGTTGATGAGGGGGTCAAGGCCTGCATTAAATACTTGGCTCTCGGCATAACATGTCATTTCTCTCCTATTCATTACAAAAACATGTCATTTGGGGCGTAATTTCAGGGGAGGGTAGTGGTTGCCGTGCAGGCCGCGGGGTAGCGGAGCAGCGGCCGGCGGAGCCACTGTCATTTATCATCTCCACCAAGGACCTATGCCTCCTGCCGGCCGTGACCGACACCAGTCATTCAGAGGCTAATGAAGGCGAGATGATGACAAATGCTCCAGACAAATGCATAGAACGAGGCTAATACAACGGCTCTCCATGACACATGACGAATGGCTGTGCATTCAGGGCGAGGAAATTTCCGTCAAGACCCTAGCGGCGCCTCCCTCACGATTACCGGCGAGTGACCCTTCGCCGCAGCCCTGGCTGCCTCCCTGCCTTCCCCATTCAGATCACTAAGAGGCGGAATAACTCATGACTAACGCTTCCTTGCAACAAATGAAGTCATCGTGCATGGAGGGGCGCAGGTGGCTTCTCTCGCAGCCTGCATGTGGTTAGCGACACTTCATTACTCCTCGCCGCCTCAGCCTCACGTTTGCGCTCCACCGTTCACCGCCAGGCTGATGAATGGTTTAGTGTAAGAATGAATATAAATTATGTTTTTGATATGAAGTCTTTCATATGTTATGCAGAGTGTTAAGCAGCTGCACATGCATATGGGAGTTATTGGTTACTTAGTATAAAGGGAATAAGTAATGCCATTACAATTTTTGTTAAATCGGGAGTTGTTTCCCTCTTACTTCGAATTATCACATTGCAGGAATGAATACATCATGTTCTCAACTTGAAGACACTAAATTTTAATCAAATAATTCCCCATCAGTCAGAACAGAGGCAGACGAATAGGGGTGTTGAGCGAATTGCCAGCTGAAGCGTGGAGTTCGTCCCAACTTTACAAGCAATCGGAGTCATCGCCTCACTTTATCTCCTCGAGGCACTTGATGCGACGGTGGGCACACGGGGAACACCAACACTCCGCCTTGCAAGATGACTTTCCCGCGCTTATATATGTTGCTTAAGAACAATGTCCAGTAAAGTCTATAACATCTTTTTGCAGTTTCCCATCTTCTTGTAAGTACACTTCTTTTAAAGGAGGAATGTCAAAACACTACAAAAACTTAATTCAGCTTACTTTGAAATTCTAGTTCTCATCCTTTTCCTTAGTTCGGCAGATTTTTTCCTTCTTAGATTTGGCTAATCTCACAGCAAGCATTTCTTCACTGAATAAGGAAGTGTTGGCTATTAAGCAAACTAATACCCTTATTCTGTGTGTATATAATTTTAGTAATATTCGTACCATTTATAATACAAGTGAAGCAGACTCCGAAGACTGCCATGACCTGTGATGTCCAGTGAAATACGATCAGAGCCGCAAGAACCAGAGGAACAGGCGAGTCGTGTCGTGGGTCTGGCTGATCTCGCCTCTGTTAATGATGATGACTCGTGGTCTCACGCGGCGGTGGCTCCTTCCCTATCTTTCACAGAAGGTGGGAAGGTTGACCTAAGGTTTCGTCACACCATCACACAACGACCAATTCTCTGATATAATTCAGGGACGTGTTCGGAAGATCATATGATCTAACCAACAAAATCATAGTCTTAGCGAGAAACAAAAGTGACTATGAAGACGTGACGGTGTGTTAACGTTATGCCAACAGACTCTTTCATAACGAGTGAGAGAACTACACAGATTTTTCCACAATAAATGCTTCATTTCATAATCCAAGAAGCTACTCTCACGAAAACAGAAATGTGAATGTTTGTTTTTTCCACTGTCGTAACTTCTACACCGTGACACGGAGTGGAAAAATTTCATTGAGTTACCATCGAACAATGATCAGGCATTGACTACCAGACAGGCGACACCAACACATAAAGGGGCAACGTCGGACACAACATGAGGTGTCTCTCACTGTTACTCCCACATGCATCAGTCTGACTAGTTCCTCAGCGCTGCGATAGGTGGCGTGGATTCATCCTTGTATTCCTCAACTCTAAACTGCGCTTCACTTTTTTCCCGGATGGTAAGAAAAAAAAAACTTCAATAATCTATTATGCTCCTCAAGAACTGTAAAAAGCAAGGCCAAGGCGACGCACCTACTTGACGGTGATCCTGTAATCGTGAAAACACCCGTGAAAAAGCTCCAAATGGTCACTTCTCAGCCTCTAAACTTCTGACGGTAACACAGCTCGCGGATAACTCATTACAATGCCCACCAATTGAACAAACAGAGACCACAGAGAAATATCCGGGCAGGTTGTTACGACAGTAAAGCAAAAGCCAAGCGCTCCTCCAAGGCCCGATCCTCCCCCTGCCCCGCCTCCACCACCATACTTCATCTCCGCTGTAATTATTGTGGTCGGCGAAGGTAACGTGCACTTTGCCTTGTCGATGGCTAATTCGAGCCACTTGGAAGTACCAATCTGCCGGCGTATAGAGCAGAGTTACTGGCGGCGAGCGTGGGGTCGTGCCCGCCGTAAACAAAACAACACCGAAAAATATTACATGATGGTGAATCAGCTGATCATCGATATTAACCTTAATCTCGAGGTAAAATACACTGGATATTGCCGCTTTCCGCTGAGTTATGGATCTCGAATTAACAGTTTACCTTCGTTAATGGGGCTGTGTCTTCCCCCCTCAAAATGTTGGCGGGTAGTAAAGCCTCGGATGGATTGGGTATGATTAAAAAGACGGAGACTGCCCATCACGGTTGTTGGGCCGAGTTATGGAGGCTCTTTTACACATATGCTGTTGATAATTTGACCACGGATGTCCATCCTTAAGTCTGGCGAGTTGCTGAAATCTTGGCCAAATTATGGATTATCACGATAATGCAGGAGTGTAAGCTGAGATTAATGTTTATAACTGTCAATATCGGCGTGAAGATGTCAGGTATTACGCGCGTTGAGGAAGTTATGGAATGCGAATGGCGGAGTAGCCTCGGGATGTTTTGCCGAGCCTTGTCTTCGTGGGGCCCGTGGGTGGTGGGTTCCTTGGCCACAAAGTTTGACTATTGCCAGATTTTACCACGCATGGCCGGCTGGCTTATGGGAGCGGTGACGGGGTGAGGGGCGGCGGCTCAAGGCCTCCCCATGGTCTGGATCAAGCCCAAGGAAGCCAATAAAGCATGGTTTATGCCTCGCCTGCAGAGGAGAATGATCGTTAGAGTGTAACAAACGGGCCCGTAAACCTCGAGGAGTCATCAGGCACAAATAATGCGAGGTTGCTGCTGGGTATCAGTCACAGCAGATAACGTGGTCCTCTTTCCCGCTTTGGAAATACCTCAGATATATTAAGCTTTAAAGTGCATCATGCGGGCCTGTGTTTTGGCGGCGAGGGTAGCAGTTAGGTACAGACAGTGCCGTGCCGGTGATAGCGAGGCGAGGCGAGGCAAGGAGACCGAGACTTACTGCACGGAAGGAGCTGCGTTCCTCTATGCTTGAAGTATATACCAAATCAGTGTATTTCTAAGATATTTACGCTTTGATAACAAAAATGGATAGTAACAAGGAATACTTTATATAGGACAATCATCGCCACACAGAGCCGGGCACCACCAGTTGTCCTCGCGCCGGGAAGCTGCAGTGGGCGCCGCCGAGCAGGGAAGGAGCCCGCGGCGCCGCGCTTCCACGCCCTAAGACTACTCCCTCGACCTGTACTTTGCGTCACTCTAAATCCACGACCTCTTCCTTATACGAGACTAACCGAACACTTCCTTACGTTATATAACCACTCACTAAACACACACACACACACGCACACACACACACACACACATGCACACACACACACACACACACACACACACACACACACACTAATAAGGAACGGTCTCCCACGTCGTTCATTGCTCATTTAAGAAAACAACGGAGTGCATCAATATAATTACCGAAAGCGCCAATTAGGAACGGACAGTATTTACCAACAGCGGCGCAAACAAATCGGGTGAACAGAGGACAAGTGCGTGTGTGCTGTGGAGGGTGGGGGGGAGGGTGCTGTTTTGCGTCATCATTGCCAAATTGAAAGGGAAAGCAAGGGATCGTAGAGGTGAAGAACCAAGGAAAGGAAAAGAGTGTACTGAGAAGGATGAGAAGAAGCAGAAGAAGAGGAAGATAGAATAGAGGAAGCTGGGTAGAAAGACGTGTGGAAGTATAAAGTACATACATAGAAGAGGGATCTATAACGATGAGTATTATTTGCTTGTAGAAAAGTGAGCGACTAAGTGATAATAAGAGATCTGAATTTGCCACTGCCATGAGAGAGAGAGAGAGAGAGAGAGAGAGAGAGAGAGAGAGAGAGAGAGAGAGGTAAGTACTATATATTATAAGGTCACAGTAGAACAAATTACTATTGACACACACATGTTACAGTGGAGATGAAACAAAGAATAGCACGTAGAAAACATAACCACATTAGTATTCCAATCTCTCTCTCTCTCTCTCTCTCTCTCTCTCTCTCTCTCTCTCTCTCTCTCTCTCTCTCTCTCTCTCTCTCTCTCTCTCTCTCTCTCTCTCTCTCCCTGCTTATCTATCCATCCATCCAAGACTACTTTACCTTGACTTATGCAGTGAATATTAATCGTGTTCAAGTGCACATATTCCGTCAAGCATACACCACTTCGACACCAAGAGGAAGAGGAGGAGGAGGAGGAGGGGGAAGGAGGAGGAAAAACGCTGCTTGCTGACGGAGATGCATCCCTGACGATGGCTCTTGGTTCTGTGTTCCGGAGTACCGCAGGGAGATGGTCGGAACCTTCTCTATTACACACTCTACATGCCACCCATCAACTAAAGCGTATTTTCTTCACACCATCTCATTTCTGCGCTGCGGGATGCTTGCAAAATAGCCCAGGCATAAATAGCGTGCGATAGGCAGTAAATAGGAGGACCGGTGGGGGTAATTCATCGGTGCCATGTCGTAACTCAAGCCTAGTTTACTCCTGACGCTGATGCTCCGCTGTGGCGCACGTAATGCCAGAGTTAGGCCGGGTAATTACAGCCGTCAGGGCCACTTATTGTATATTCTCCCCACTCTTTAAGTCATGGCCACGTCAAATTTGGACCGGTTGCGTATTCATCACTCCCGTCAGAGGATCCTTTATCATCAGAATCATAAAAAAAAACATTATTTTATCTTCGAGGTATTGCTGGTTGGGCGCCGCTCGACTCGATCATTACCTCCGCCTGTAGTTTAGGAAGAGGTGCTCTGTGACTCTCGGGATAAGGGGGAAGGGACGAGACTGGCGCAGCAGCAGCAGTAGTAGGGGGAGGATCAACAGCAGGAGGAGGAATAGGAAAAGTGAGAGAAGGAGGAGGGGATGATATACTAGTGGGGATGACTATGCGGGTCTCTGGAGTGGATGGAGATATATAATAACAAAAAGAAGGGAGATAAAAACTGCAAAAGTGGTCAGAGGGACGAAAAAAATATCCTACTTTATATTGAACTATCTTGCAATCAGCCCTCCGGTGGAAAGGAAAGGATAATGTGATAAATGGAATTGGAAGGAAAAATGATAGCAATGGGACTGACATTCGTAGACAAACTCGCAGTATGAATGAATTAAAAGAAGAGGAAGGGAAGGGCATAAGATATTGAATGGAGGGGAAACTCAGGTAAGTGGCCAGTTACTGAAGACAGGTGAGGTGAAAGGGAGTGTAGAAACAGAGGTGATTAGCAGTTGTTTAAAGCATGCATTCTTCCCTCACTCACTTTTACACACACACACACACACACACACACACACACACACGAGTTAAGTATAATCACGCCAAGCTATTAAAGGCTCAGGCACTTATCGACAAAGTGGCTGTAATGAAAGAAAATCTAAAGAATAAGAGATAGCCATTCAAGAGG
>CM035194.1:7006588-7014088 GCA_020233015.1 Callinectes sapidus
GAGAGAGAGAGAGAGAGAGAGAGAGAGAGAGAGAGAGAGAGAGAGAGACTTGAGTAGAGTGCAAGGCCCCCAATTCAACCTGAGGCAATTTCATGTTATCAAAATAAAGAATGATCTAGGTTCTTAGTTTAACGTAATATCTTTATTATAAAAAGCCCTTATTGATGGGCAAGGAGGATCACCTAAGTTATCAAAGTTAATATCACTATTAGAGAAAATATTGCAGGGTTGTGAAGATGCTGCGGGGAGGAATGGGAAGAGAGGGAGGGAGATGAAGAGGGAGGGGATAATGGAAGACTTGCAAGGTG
Source organism: Callinectes sapidus (assembly GCA_020233015.1). Classification (NCBI taxonomy): domain Eukaryota; kingdom Metazoa; phylum Arthropoda; class Malacostraca; order Decapoda; family Portunidae; genus Callinectes; species Callinectes sapidus. Next base: position 7,006,897 of record CM035194.1, read on the forward strand.
AGCGTGAAGGCAAGAAGAGGCTTGATGTGTGAGCCAATCTGGTGGACAAGTGAGACTAACAGGTGGTGAAACAAAGGGCCGAGGTAAACAGGGGCACCCACGGGCAGGTGGAGGCACACAGGTGAAGGATAGCGTGTGAGGCAAGTGCTCTGACAGGTGAAGTAAACAGTGAGAGAAACACAGCAGGTGAGGCAGGAAGTTCAACAGGAGTGGGGAGAGAGACAGTTTGAGGTAAATAAGTTATAAAGTTTAGAAAAATGGTTGAAGTTACGGACGCAAAACACATTAGAAAATACATACATCAAGAGACACATTATAAGGAAACAAGATAATAAAAAAGAGGGGAAAAAATGAAAGAGAAAGAGAAAGAAAGATAAAGCACAAAAATCAAATGAATAGAACAAGACAACGAAGTAAGACAAGAAAACAAAATATGGAGGCGGAGTAACAGGGTAAATATTAATGATAACTCAGGCGATAGAGACCGGGAGGCTCCGCAGATCACGAAGGCGAAGGTGGCGGTGGAGGCGACGGAGGAGGCAGCGGCGCGGCGACAGCAGCAGGAGCGGCGGCAGCAGGTGGTGACGGAGCATGAAGAAAGCGAAATCGTGAGACTGGTAGTGGCGAAAAGCGAGAGAGAGAGAGAAAGAGAGAGAGAGAGAGAGGGGGGGGGAGGTGTCGTGAGGTAAAGGAGGGAAGGGAAGTAAGGAAGAGTGAAGCGGTAACAAGCTAGGTGGCAGCGCAGTCGCCTCCTCCTCAGGCTCCACTACATTATCTGAGCACTATTTATCCTCAGACCTAGTACTTGGGGCGCCACGATGCAATTATGCTTGATGAAGAGCACGATGGAAGAGCAGGAGTCGGGGGAGGAGGAGGAGGGGGAGGAGGAAAGGATGGAGGAAGGGGAGGAGCAGGAGCAAGAGGAAGGTCGCTGTATTTGAGAAAAGATAGACGAAAAATAAGGAGGAAAGAAAGAAAGATAGAGAGTGATGACCACAGGGACAACACTGATAATGATGACAATGATGATGAGAAGGAGAAATAGGAAGAGAAGGGGAAAGAAGAAAAAAAAATTATACAAAAAATAACTTTAAAAATAAAATCTTGTCTTCCAAATATTATCAATAAAAGTGAGGAATATGAGAAAAGACAATAAGAAAAGTCAAACATATTACGCAAAGGTTGTTGTGTGATGAAATAGAGAAGAAATAAGAAAGGAACCATCAATCTTATGCAAAAGGACAATGGAAAGTGAGGACAACTCTACCCCCCTCCTGACACCTCCAGATAGACATTCATGTGAAAAGTCGACCCCTGGATTGCCTCTCCTTTGGATTTACAAATAGTGAAATGCAGAATTCGCTCCTATACCGTGAATAAATTATGCTATACTTAAACATATTCTTTTTATACGATAAAAATGCTATAATTAAAAATCTAGCAAAGTTTTAGTCTCAATTATAGAATGGCTGTCCTGCTGTGCCCATAACGAATATATTGATGGAGATAACGTAACTTTTGTTCATCACTTGGTATCAGTGAGTAATCAGGCCAAGGTTACTCTGCCTAAATGAGAGGCAAGGAGAGGTGTAATCTGCATTGCAAGTGATTGATGAATGAGAGGAGGCGATGGTGATGAAGTGAACGTATGAGTAGCACGCCATGCCACAACCACCTTCTTCCCTTCATGCACGTCCCTCACCCATGTCTCTTTCATTTGCTTCATCATATTTACCACATTCATGCCTTTTCTTCCTTTTTGCTACTGCATCAATGCCCTTTTTTCTAATGTCTTCTGATTTTTTTCCCTTAACATGACGTTCTTGGTGTAGTTTCATATATTTTTCGTTTTCGATTCATGTTTTTCTATTGTATCTTTATTTTTTTCTTTATCTAACATGCTTTCTTTGTTAAGTCTCATGTTTTTCTTTTCAGAAGTATAACTATTCCGTATTTTCTTGTTTTTTTCCCCCTTTCTTTTCTGACATGTTTTCGATGTTTTTTATCTTTCTTTTACTTTTCAATTTCACTCACGACTCTTCTTTTTATCTTCATTCTATCATTTTTTTCCACGTTTTAGTCTTTGTTTATTCCTTTCTTCCACGCCACTTCTTTTTCTTCCACACACACACACACACACACACACACACACACACACACACACACACGTCCTTCACACCTTCACGTGATAAGAGAGGTCTTCATCTCATCCAGTCTCGCCCGGACACCTGCCGCCACGTCAGCCAGGGCGCCCGAGACAGATGGGCGTCCATCCGTCACGCCGCCCTCTCTGACATGACGGAACACGGCCCGCCACCACCTCCCTCCTCCCACATCTCGCTACGCTGCCCTTCCTCCATCGAGTTGTGCATCTACTAGTCTGGTGATTTATTGTCTTCATTCTCTTTTTTGTGTTACATATTTTTTTTCTTTTCCTTATAGTTTACATTTTACTATATTCATGGCTTTTTTTTACCTCTTCCTCATTTCCTCTTCGTCTGTTTTCATACCACATAGTTAATTCCTCTTCCTTCTCCCCCCTTCTTGTCCTCCTCTTCTTCCTCCTAATTCTCTTCATTCTATTTTTCCTCAGTATACATTTACTGATGTCTCCTCTTCTTTTCGCCTTTCTCTTTTACCTCCTTATCTTATTCATACGCTTCAAATTACTGTCTCCTCTTCCTTGTCGCTCCTTTCCTTGATTTTCCTTGCTCTTCATACATTTTAACGCCATCTAACCACCACCACAAGCACCTCTTCGCACCGCCGCCCACAACATGGCTTCGTTAGCGGTTTGAAGCTCACAAAGAAGCCCCTGGAACCGTTGTGGGGCGGCTAAATGAGGTTCACGGCCTCTGGAGCACCTCTCGGCAAGATACTTCGAGGATAAGCGAATGAGGCTCAAAGGGCGGTGCTGTGCGGGGTGTCTCTGTTGGTTTAGAATTTTTTAACTAGTGCGGAATCACGCGGGAGTTAAGGCGTGTAACAAAAAAAAGAGGAGACATTATATTAATCATCCTTTATAATTTTTCCGGTGTTTTCAGGAAATGTAGACGAGTTTTTATTGTATTTTGTTGTATCTTATTGTATTTGTTAACAACTGCAGAAGGGTGCGGAAGTGAAGGATTGCAGCAGGAGATACGAGACATTATTCAAAGCATACATTATAATTTCTCGGCGCGCTGAGGGAATCTAGACACGTTTTTACTGTAATTTTCCTTTTTATTAATTTAGTGAAGCCACGCCTGGTGAAAAATACTCATCCCGGATTGGAAACGTCTCATTATTCGATCACCTCGTTGTTTTAAGGTGAAATCCACTAAAGTGCAGTGATTATTTCTTTCCTTTGCATCACACTAAGCTTTACGTGAGTGTGTTGTTTAAAGGTGACCTTCAGTGAGAAGTAATAACTTTTGTCTTTGCATCACACTAATGAATAAAACATCAAGTAGCGATTAGAGTATAGTTATGGTCAGTGGGTGAGTAATGCAATGTATTCGCTCGTTATTTAATGTGTTTCCGTCTTCTTGCCCTCTCTTCTTTCTTCTCTGATCTATTAATTGTTTAAATCAATCGATAACTGATATATTGCATGCATTTTTAGGGGATTTCAGATTGAGAGCAATGCTAAACTGAAAGCAAGTAAATGTGGCAAATAATTTCGTTCCTGACTATAACTATGTGGCCAATGTACACCTTTTTATCATGACGCCAAATAATAAAACAACAGCAATAATGAAAGTCTAAGAAAATTAGCCTTTACTTTTTTCCATTACTCCTCAGATTTTAATTGAGGTATCCAAGTATTAATACTCGCCGCGTTCAGTGTTCAGCTGTGTGGTATTTATCGGACACAAAAAATAAAGTTAAATGAAATAAGGCAAGATTAATAAATACATAGTAAATAACTAAAATAAGAGCGTTACTACTTTTTATATATCGCAGATTATAATTGGTGGTTTAAAGAAATCGATCAATAAAAATATTGTGTTCAAACAGTGGTTGATAATATCTATAAAAAAATCATTATAGCTTACTGCAATTTACGAATAAGTACAAGCAAATATATTTATATAATTTTTACAAGAACTTCCGAATAAAAAAGCTGGAACTTCCGGTGTTCACTAAATTTACTGCTAAAAATTCAGCTTATTGTGGGGAGATCTCATGGAAGGTCGCCTCAACGTAGCCAAGGGCGTGGGACTGAGACTCATCAGCCATCTTACCCGCCGCGAAATTACAATATAAACATGAGACTCAAAATGCAATATACTATTTCTCTCTCACGAATAAACATTACATGAGAACATTCTCAATACAATATACAATTTCTTACATGAAAATAAAGCGAAAAAATTGAAATTACGAGAAGATACCCTTAATACAATACACCAATCCTCTCACGAAAAAAAAATATAGAAAAAATATAAATGCAGTACAATATACAATTTTTCTCCCACGAATGAATACAAAACAACAAAAGAACGTACTCGTAAGAAAAAATACAAGTAGGCAGTTCCTGTACAACGAAACAAAAGGTAGCCCCGCCATCTTTTTGTTCAAGTCTGACAGAACGTTTCTCCTACAACAAAGACTAAAAAATTCATTCTCTCATAAATAGCTCGAAAAACTTCTCTATAATTTATAAAAAGATTCAAATGCAACATTACCTTTTCACAAACGAATACAACAAAGCGTTTCTTCCTTACGGATAATTTTAAAGAAAATATTTTCCCCTCGTGTATGATAGTATCATTATTTTTTCTCACAGATAAATCCAATTAAATATTAATCATTCATTTAGGTTGTACGCCTTTTTATACAAATTAATAGAGCATGACTTTTTTCTCTTTTGATCGAATCTACTAAAACTTTTCAAGAGCACATCCACTGAATTTTTACTTGCTCATGCATGTCTTCAATTAAACATTTCCCACTAAAAATCAAACCCAACAAAATATCCTTCCCTCAGCTGCCAGCCAATCCACACACTTCACTAAGGAAACCATACACAAAAATTATCTTAGAGAGAAAAAAAAGCTACCATAAATATTGACAAGCGAGGCTGCAGCTGGAACAATTATGAACACCACCACCACCACCACCATCAGCAACAACAACAGTAACAACAGACTGACGAAGAAGGATTAGAGTTTACATTTTTACGTCACTGAAGAAGAGACATGCCTGTTCACCATCCCTATACATGTTCCCTGTTTCATCTATCACACTTGGAGGAAGGGGAAGAGGAGGAGGAGGAAGAGGAGGAGGAGGAGGAGGAGGAGGAGGAGAGGCTGAAAGGTCAACATTACCACCCCCTGACATCAGCCCGTGTCAGCAGCAGCGGGGAGGGGAAGAGGCGGAGGGAGGGTGCGGGCGTGTAGTGAGGCCATCTGACTTGTAGATGTCTGAGATGAAGATGTTATGGATTCAAGAGGGTGATGGGTAGGCTTACGGTGCCGACTCATCTATTAGTCCGGTGTCGGGGCCGCGTGGCTTCGCGTTCACGACTTGCCTCAAAGGAGAGAGTCAGTGTCAAGGCCTCACGAAGCAGCCCGGAAAAAAAAGAACGAGTTTTTCCTTTTTTTTCTTTCGTTGATGTGTTATTTGCTGAGTATCTGTTTAACGTTGGTCGCTTTCCTTCAAGTTATTTTGTAGTGTGAAAAATTTATGGTACTTGTAACAGTCAATCATATTCTTGAGAGATGTGTTCACCTCTCTCTCTCTCTCTCTCTCTCTCTCTCTCTCTCTCTCTCTCTCTCTCTCTCTCTCTCTCTCTCTCTCTCTCTCTGACAAAAGATAACCCATTCAAAACATTGGCCATAACTGCAGTTAAATTATTCACACTCACTAAAAACATAATTAATTCAACAGCACCATCTTGTAGCAACAAAACCCATTATAGATACTAACGTTTTTGCTCTAACTCATGAATATAAGCTTTCATAATAGCAACCTTTTTTTCACACCCTTCTTTTCAGTAATTCCCTTCTGAGCCAATGATACAAGGGGACAGGTGGGGACGGGGGGGGCTCACTCATCGCATCACCTTTAAATTTCTCTTCGCTTCTTAACGTTCCCAGGCAGAGGATGAACCATGACACTTCAACACTATTCATCGACATGAGCTTCCCTGCTTATGATCCTCGTCCGTGTCCTGACCTCACCAGGACTCCGACACTATCGCTGCACCCGCCCCGCTGTGCCTCCGGGCCTCACAACACTCCCGCCTCCCCACCGGCGCCAAGACAGATCAGGGCGGATGCGTCTGCCGCCCCGCTGGGAGATATCGGAGGAACATTCTGTCTGTCTCTCACGCCGGTGACAACTCCCCTGTGTTGCTGACTGTGGTCTTGCGGAAAGGTCTTGGCGCTGATGTGAGCTACGTGGTGTTCGAGGGAGAGTTGGCTATCCAGGATTATAAGGTGGAGGTGATTAGGGATGTTCATGCTGGTGGTGGTGATTTTGCGTGGCTTTAGTGCTGATGTGATATGGGTGATTCTGAAGAGAGATTTCATTACCCAGGAAGGAATATTTTATGCTACTGCCCGTGGAATCTTCAGGGTTGTAATGGAATTTATCGAAACTAACAGGATGATTTTCAATGTAAAATAATTTAGATCAGTAGGATAAATCTGCGAAGGCCGTAGAAGAAGTGCAGAAGTAAAATGTTTAGCTCGACAATCCTACTGGGATGGATTCTGTTTGTCGATAAAAGTAAAGTGGTGGTAAGTGAGCCTCACAAAACATTTACTTAAACTTACGAAGCGATGCACCACGTAACAGCACTTTGTAATTAATTTTATCTACAATATTCTCACCTTTTTTGTTGGGAGTTATAATGAATGAGGCTCCTGATAAATAATAACAGGCTCATTATACGAATTGACACATCGGATTCCTTTCTTTTATATTCATCTTATTTGTTTTTCTTTGGACCTTGATGCTTCTTATTACCAGCGAACGACAACTGCCTGGAGAAGCAAAATAATTACGCAGGTGTGCTAGTGTGGGCTTCACCTTCAGGGAATTCAAGGTGAGAATATTCGAGCGTTTACATGAAAAAGGAGGAAAATAGATGAGAACTTCAGGCATGCCGGCAGATGAAGTAACGAGGAAAAATATATATATTTGTGTGGGGAGATTCACTTAATAAAAGAGCGTAGAGTTTTTATATGAAAATAGCTATTGT
>CM035194.1:7016588-7023239 GCA_020233015.1 Callinectes sapidus
GTCCGGTGAGAAAGAGTAAAGGAAAAAAGAAAAAAACAATCTGCTTAATGTCGTTCCAATAAAAGAGAACAAGAAGAAACAGTTGCTGCACAGACACCACTTCCTTCAGGACAACACTCATTTGCACTCATCTGTATTCGTCAGGGTCCATTTAATTTCAAAGACGACCACTACCACCATCTCCAGCACCACTAACACCACCACCGCCAATCCCACCACTACCATCCCCGTGGACACCGTTCCCATCACCACAGCCAATACCATTCATCATCACCACTCATCACTAATCCTAACACTCACCACACTATCACCATCACCACTAAAAAAATGTATATCCCTTTCCAGTCTTTCTGACCACAACCGAGAGAGAGAGAGAGAGAGAGAGAGAGAGAGAGAGAGAGAGAGAGAGAGAGAGAGAGAGGGAGAGAGAGAGAATCAGTAAACACCATATTGTTATCAGCAGACTTGTACATACTCGAGCTGAGGTTGCAAGTAGCGATCGTATCAGCAAACTTCCTCTAAAGCCCATGATAGGTTGCGAGTTTGCTCCCTTGGCGACCGATAAGGGCTGAGTTACTTCGGGGGCGGAATGCGAAGGCTGGAACCACCGCTCCCAAGGTTTAAATGCAAATGTCTCGCATCAGGAGAGGAAAAGGAGAGGCAGACATGCATTGCCTCTTAACGCTGACCTCTGCACGGGGAAATGGACTTGGAAATGAGAGGAAAATAGCGCCCTACAGCGTGATCATTTCAGGCAATGGTGTAGGAGGGTGTTTTCTTAATACTTCCTGTGGTGTAGAAAGAGGAGAAAAAAAAAAAAAAAAACTCGAATGTTAGACAGAATCGCACATCCTTGCCAAATTTAGCACTGAAATTTTGGAGAGAATAGAAGAGAGTGCATTTTAATATTTGATGAAAGTTTCTCCTTAGACACACACACACACACACACACACACACACACACACACACATAGCGGAGAGTAATTGGTCGCAGTCTAGTTCAGGAGGTTATGAGGGAGAACGCCGTATTAGGGATGGTGTTGATGTCTGCCTCTGGGCGTCGTTCGCGAAGATGGAGGAGTAAAGTGAAACTGAAATAAGACCACAAAACAAAGGACCTCCAGTCGTAGAGATCCCGTTAGTGTGCGCTGACCACCGCCGCCGTCTTTACGCTGGACAATTGCCTTCCAATCTGGTTAACAGTAAAGGGAGTTGTTTGGAAATAGAACGTAATGTATTGCAGGGAAAACAGGACTGGGCCAATGCAAGGGTGGAGAAAATACTTGCAAAGAATAGAATATATAAACGTAGGCGTGTGAATAACAAATGAATGGTGGTGATGATGTCAAAACTGATTGATGTACAGGAATTGAAACAGAGGCAGAAAATAAAAAATGACTTGGTAAACAAAAAAGATCAGGAATAATTCTAATAAAATTCAATACACGCAAACATATTCCATACATGAAAAATCAGGTTTCTTATCCTTATTCTTAAAATAAAGCGACATGACACTAAAATGTTTAACATGCCACATTTGCTGTTGTATTCATTATGTTATAGTTTGCATGTTAGGTGATTATGTGATCAATAAAAAAATATGTGTCTATTTGTTTTACGTCTCTTCATGTATTACGTGATTCTGTGATCAATATAAACGTTATGTATGTATGTACTTATTTATCTATCTACATGCCTCCCCAAAGGCAAACAAGACTCCCCCTTACTCCTCGCATCTGCTCCTGTACCCGTCTGTCCATTTTTCCCCTTCGCCACACCTTGTCAGTTGCCTACACGCTACTTAAGCAAGATCCACGCCACCTTTGGGAGTGAGGTGGCTAGTGACGTCTTCCCTCTCACTCCCCTCCTTCATCAGTACTCTACCTCTCATCATTACCCGCGGCTTCACTCGCCATCATGTCCATCACGCTCTCCCTCATTATACCTCTCTGTGTTCATCACGCCTCCATCCCCACTACATTCGTTCCCTCACTCTTCTGACCATAACTCGCGTGGGCCACTCCGCACCTGCCTCCCTGCACGCCCATCACCCTCATGCACCTCCTCCACTAGTCCACCTGCCTCACTGCATCCTCTCCTACGAACCTCCTGCTCCTCTCCAGCCTGCTTCACTGCAATCTCTCCATCCATCCTGCCATGCTCATGCTCCTCTTTCACTTGTCTCACTGTGTGCCCTCCTTCCATCCTGCCATCCTCATGTTCATCGACCACCTGTCTCATTGCAATCTTTCGATCCATCCTGCCTCCCTCATACTCCTTCTCTTCTCCTTCACTCCTTCTCCATCACTTTCATGCATCAACAAGAAGAGATAAAATGAAGAAAAAATGAAAAAAAACAAGAGATGAAATTTAGAAAAGAAAAAAAAAAGTGATTCTCTCTTTTTAAGAGTATCGTTTAATTTTCGTACCAGATAACATATTAAATTTAGTGAAAGAATTCCAACACTGCTTACTGCGTTCAGAGGGTTAATGCTGGTCATTAATTTTGAATTGTCGAGTTATTGGGCTCCATAACATGATAACAGTAGCAAAAATATAGGAGAATTCTTGCTTCGATCTGGTATTTAATTCTAGTCTAAGATTTCTAAACCAATACATTGTAAAACAGGTCTGATTTACAAAATTATCATTCTTTTACAATTTCTCCCTTCCTTATGCTTAGTGACCAATATAATTTTAAGAAAAGTTGCACATAATTGATGTTTTCGTCATTGGCATTCACTGCACGCTTGATTTCTTAAGGAGCAGAATAGGAATTAGATATAGGCTCCCTCAGGTCGCCCCCATCCTTCACAGCTCATAACACCTTGTTCTGCAGCTTCTAATTATAATTATTGGCTATAATTACACGCTGTGAGTCTCATTCTGAAGCAGCTGAATATTCTTTTTTTCCCTGGACACAATAATCATTAATAACTTTCTGATTTTATAGGGTAGCTTTTTTATGCAGAGTAAGTTTAAAATGTTGTGTTCAGTTTTCAAGGATACTAGCTGTCTGCCCAAATATATTAGTATAAATGTTCCTTTTGAGTGTACAATTGTTCGATTATCTTAAATCACATTATCTTCAGAAGAAAATAAATGAACTCAACTAGAATGTCCACATCCTTGAGACGTGAACGTGCTCATAAAAGGATACTAAACAAACCACTACTTCTTACATACATAAAAAAAATGCGGTTTAAGTCACTGAATGAAACGGTACCTTGGAAAAAAGCAAACTGACCAACCTTTGAAAATTCTCTGGTCGAATATGTTAAATGAAGAGGCACACACACAAAAAGAGACAAAACTTCTTAATCTGCTTTCATCTGCACGTCACCATCACCATCATGGGATTCTCAAGACTCCGGGACTTGCTTGACTCACTGCGACGCCATTACTGTCCCTCTTATTTACTCATATATTTTCATCACTCTTCACGGTAACAACTTGCAATTTCCATCTCTGAAAATTACTACCTTGGCGTCTTCCCTTCAATTTGCTTCCCTTACTGTGCCACTTTACACTTGTTCCCCGTGCAAGCGTCTCCCTCGCCGCCACCAGGAGTCCGTTATGGTGTGTCGGCTGAAGACCATATTCTCGTGGTGCAATCTGGGCTTTACCTTCCACCTCAACAAGTGGTCTTCTTACCACAATGATGTTCCTTCAGCCTCAATTACTTATTATGTTTTCTTTGTTGGTGTGGATGCATGGGCATGGAGTGCATACGAGTGTCTCCTTCCTGCCCGGCCGTCTGTCTGAGTGGTGCTGCAGGTTGCGACCCCCACAACTTACCGCTCATCATTTCCGGTCAGATCGTAACTTTACGGTATATGTGAGAATCTCACGCAACTTGACAAAAAAAGGAAAAGAAAACGTAATGTAATAGCTTCGACAGGTGTGCAACGGTAATTTGTAATGCAAATGACCAGTTTGTTGTAATTTTGTTCAATAAACTGAAATTTTCAGCAACATACAGATTAGATAACACTGATGTACGGATCCGGATGCACTGCATGAAGCAATACATCCCAAGCTGCTTCATTATGACCGCTAAACGCTTTCCTGCAGCTGCTGAATTTGATGAAACGCAGATTTTTGTTATCACTAAGTAATTGTCAAGGCATAAACAATAAACGAGTGATACTGAAACAAATTCTTAATATTTCTTGAAGAACACATAACAGGTAAAATCATGTGGCAGACACTCTATTTCAATGCAATTATTCACAATTATAGAAGAATTAATGTTCAGGAAAAGAAAGAAAAGGAGTAAAGCTTGCAAGGTGGAGAAAGTTAACACAAGGGACTCAATCACCTAAAAAAAGGACACACGTGTTTAAAATTTTCCTTTCACCCCTTGGTGTCACGAGTTGGCCCTATGCATGAGTCTTCTCCACCTATTCCTGTCCATTTTATCATTTCTCGCTGTAGAAACACATGATCAAACTATTTCATGACTGTGAAACTCATATGACAACACTGACATATGTTTTTTTGTGTTTCAGAGCAGCTCCATCCCCTCTTGACGTAGTGGTGGCGGAGACACCATCGTACAGCCACACACGCCATCCACCTCGGAGAGAAACCCTCACAAAGGCAGGCGAGACACGTGGAACGATAAGTCACTACGAGGGGCACGGCTCGCTCCTAGGATGCTGTTGGCCGCCGCCTCTCCAGGCCGGGCATTACAAGCCCCGTCGCGCCCGTTATCCTCGCCATCACCCACCACACGCCGTCATTCTTCAGCCATAACAAGGCTCCGGAGTAGGCGTGACAATGAGCCCTGGAGTAGGCGTGACCTGGAGCTCAGCAGTGGGCGTGACCTCCACTAACCCACCATTATCAATTCAAGGCGCGGAAAAACCAATAAGGAGACAACCACGGCGCCTCTCGGCCTCGGGGGTCCATCATTTACGCTCGCTACGGGGCGCCGCGTCCGGACGGGGGTGGGTTGCCAACTCTCGCACGTGAATGAGTGATGAACACCTCGCTGAATTGCGTGTTCCGGGCCGATGGATTATTCCCAGACTGGTGTTGATTATTCGTGGCGTTTGGGGTTCTTACACGCCAGATAATCAGTGGAGTTATTGGCAATAAGTTTAACACGCCGCGGTCTTGCGGTGCCTCATCGCCTCAGATTAGCAGCAGACACGCATATGCAAAGGAGAGGAGAAAACTCAAGCCAGAAAAACATGCCAGCTCCTCCAAGAGTGACGGCTGTGAAAAATTACTCCCGCGATATGGACGCCAGCGGATCCGTTTTGCAATCTTCGAGTGTCCTCCGCGACTTACAACGGTGATATGCCTGTACTTTTATTCCTTCTTGTTATCAGCTGCACCACGAACCTATAACACGCTCCTTACCACCACCATCTCCTCCTCCAGAAATTCCTGTTATGTTCCCAGATTCCTCAAGCCTCGCTTAGCCTATGTGAGTGTTGGTGATGGTGATGATGGTGATGGTGATGGTAGTGGTGTTGGTGATGATGATGCACAATACGAACACAAAGAAAACAAAAGAGTGAGAGGTTTTTCCTTCCCCTTCACCACCAACCTGTCTGTCTGGTAACGCGATACAAGACGTCTATATTTTCCATTCTTTTTCTTCCCTTTTGTTATCACATTACCGGCGGGAAAGATCTGCATTGTCACGCTGGGAGGACCCGCCGTAAGATTTCGTCCGTCTCTCCCACGGTACTGCCTTGTCTCTCCTCTCCTCCTCCACCTCCTCCTCGTTCTTACCTACTCTATATCTAGTTCTTTCTCCTCCTCCTCCTCCTCATCTCGGATTCATGAGGGCACCGCTTGTAGAATGCAGCCAAAGACAGCTCTAATTGGTGTATGTGAAGTGTGTATGGCGGGACGCAGAGAGGCCAGGGGCGAGGACAAACAGGGTGTAGCAGGGAGGGGCCGGGCGATGCCTTGTGGAACTCCTGCCTGCTGTGAGCCCTGACCGGGACGACGTTATCGCCGCCACACAGATTAGTTTGTCATTGCCAGAACGTCTTCATAGGGCGAGGAGCGGGTGGGGGTGGATGGGGGTGGATGGGAGAGCGCGGTAGAGAAGCGGTTTGGGAAGGAGACGAGAGAAGAGTGAGGGAGTGCGAGGGGAGAGAAAAAAATAGCAGAAATATGGGATCAACAAGACTGAAAGGAAGTATAATATATGATCGACATAATGGAAAGAAATGACAAAGGTGATGGAGATTATGATGAGAGAGAGAGAGAGAGAGAGAGAGAGAGAGAGAGAGAGAGAGAGAGAGAGACCTCCGACTCATGATTCTCTTACACGAGTCTTGGATTCAGGTGGTGGTGGTAGTGGTAGTGGGAGTGGTTTTAGCGATAGTAGGTACATACATAGCAGTGTTTGCTATTTTAACGGAAATAAGGATAATAATGGAGACTTTTCAAGAGAGAGCGAGAGAGAGAGAGAGAGAGAGAGAGAGAGAGAGAGAGAGAGAGAGAGAGAGAGAGAGAGAGAGAGAGAGAAAATTACAAGCTAAATCATGACTTCCACACGAGCACAACTTTGTTTCCTTTAAATTCAAGGAAATGTCAAGCAGTGGTGGCGGGAGAAAGTACTGAGAGACTCACTAGGGTAACGGCTTGATCGCACGCACCACATAATGCCCCCCCCCCCCCCCC
>CM035194.1:7029148-7043492 GCA_020233015.1 Callinectes sapidus
ACACACACACACACACACACACACACACACACACACACACACACACACACATCACCTCATATCACGCTACATAACGTCATAATCGCAAGAAACGTTCCTCGACAAAAATTTCACGCCATTGTTTCCAGAGGACACACACACACACACACACACACACACACACACACACACACACACACACACACACACATTGATCAGTCTCTGGTTGTGTTCTCCCTCTCCAGTTCGTCCTCCTTTTTTTAGAGAAATAAATATATATAAACATACATTTGTGCTTCTTCTGAACACTTTTCTATATAATATTCGCCTTACTTGTTTTACGTGCGTTTTTAACCAACTGGAGCTCTATTTATCATGTCAGGAATGAAAGAGGAACAGAGAGAGAGAGAGAGAGAGAGAGAGAGAGAGAGAGAGAGAGAGAGAGAGAGAGAGAGAGAGAGGTAGGTTAAAATCTTGTCCTTCTTTCAGTCTAACAACGGTCCACTCCCTGACGCTGAATCTGCTTAATAATCTCGTGTTGGAGGAAAATTTCGAGATATGAGCAGAAGCTTTCTCTTGCAACTGACAGCGACACGTTCCATGGAGACATTACTTGGGTGGCTGATACACACACACACACACACACACACAGAGAGAGAGAGAGAGAGAGAGAGATAGTATAAGATAGAGAGAGAGAGAGAGAGAGAGAGAGAGAGAGAGAGAGAGAGAGAGATTTTGTGCCCCCTTTAGGGAAAAAAGTCAGATAAAGTATACAAACATACATAAGAGATAGCAGACATGGACGAGGTGGCGGCAGCGGCGGCGGCAGAGGAGGAGGAGGAAAAAGGAGAAGAAGAAGGAGAAGAAGGAGGAGGAAGAAGCGGAGGTGGTGATGGTGGTGGTAGGAACTGGGAGTCGTGACGATAAATTATCAGCACAAGTGTAATAATTATCTGACCATGTGACGACTTGCTGTGGCCACCAAGCCTTCAAGACCGGAGGAGGCGCCGCTCTGACCTGACACACTCTCTCTCTCTCTCTCTCTCTCTCTCTCTCTCTCTCTCTCTCTCTCTCTCTTTCAAAAGGACTTCAGCAGCGAGAACGAGAGAAACACCGCGAGATAAGAGAGTATGAGGCAGTATTTTCTTCCTGAGGGGATTGGAAAGGGAGGAAGAGAGAAGGCGCTGGTGGAGGTGGTGATGGTGGTGGTGGTGCAAGAGGTATAGTTAGGTTGTAGTGGTGGTGATTGTGGAGCATAAGTGGAGAGGGAAAGAGTGAAGGAGGAAAAGATGAACTGAAAGGTGGAGTGAAGGGAGAGAGAGAGAGAGAGAGAGAGAGATATGGATGTGGAGGTGATAGTGATGATAGTCGTAAGTGGAGGATAAAGATAAAATGTGATAGGTAGTGGATTAAGATTAAGGGAAAGGATTCAACACTGCATTAATGGATGGAAATAGTGTCAGATCTTATTAGTTGTTGTAGTGGTGGTGGTGGTGGTGGTGGGGGACACTTTTGGGGAAGAAGGGAGGGTGGTAAAGATGAGGAAAGACAGGGAGATAAGGGAGGGAGGTGGGTAGGTGGTGAGGGGGACGGTTGCTGGTGGTGGTGATGAGGAGAAACGGTGGTGGTGATGGCAGGGATGAGGAGAAAGCGAGAGAGGAAGACAGATAAAGAAGAGGGCTGTATGAGAGAGAGAGAGAGAGAGAGAGAGAGAGAGAGAGAGAGAGAGAGAGAGAGAGAGAGAGAGAGAGAGAGAGAGAGAGAGAGGAACATTGAAGATGAGCTGATAAGATGTTGTATGGCTGGGAAGAAAAAATGCAGGT
This sequence comes from Callinectes sapidus, assembly GCA_020233015.1. NCBI lineage: Eukaryota > Metazoa > Arthropoda > Malacostraca > Decapoda > Portunidae > Callinectes > Callinectes sapidus. The sequence goes on from CM035194.1 coordinate 7,030,951, forward strand.
AGGTGGTAGTGGTGGTGGTGGTGGTGGTGGTGGTGGTGGTTGGTCGTTGTAGTGGTGCTTAAAATAGTGATGTCATAATACTCAAACACGATAAAGACGTAGTGTGACTGACATGAATGGACACCTTTGTAGGAATCCCCAGTGAAAGGGGTGGAATCTTGCAACACTCCCTTTTCCTGTCCATTGTGAGAGTTGAAGTGGGAGAGAGAAGTGGTAATGACTCTCAGGCTTAGTACAGAAATAGTCTTGGTAGTATTGCAATTATAAGAGTAAGACTTTGTGGTCTTTATCAGAGAGAGAGAGAGAGAGAGAGAGAGAGAGAGAGAGAGAGAGAGAGAGAGAGAGAGAGAGAGAGGAGAAAAAGAAGATAGCACAACAGATTTAGCAGAGGGAAGAAAAAAATGGACGAGAAATGAAAAGGCAGTACTGGAGAGAAGAGACGATTAGAGAAGAGCAGAAGAGGAGGAGCAAAGGAGGAGGAGGAGGAGGAGGAGGAGGAGGTGCGTGGGCGTGCAGAGAGGCAGGAAAGAGGCAGAAATAAGGCAGCGCACACGGGTAGGGTTCACTTGCCCTCTCATCCATAACCCAAAACACACCCAGATATATTACTGTCTAAAAGCGCGAATAACTAATAGCCGAGGAATAAAACAGGCGAGGGAAGGGATCAGATAAAGGGAACAAAGCAGATACACAAATCTCCCTTTAAATAATTATTGGGTTGCATGAGGGGCCGCCGCTGAGCTCCGTCCAGAGAGAGAGAGAGAGAGAGAGAGAGAGAGAGAGAGAGAGAGAGGGGAGGTGCCGCGTCGAACATTCAGATGAGTTGGAATATTTTTCTCTCCGATCTGCTTTAGGTATTTGACGGTCAATAAAAATAAAAACAAACGATCAATAATCATCATGTTGCAACCCCAGATGTAAGACAGGTAAATAAGGAGACCAGGTAACAAGCAGCTACTACCAACTGCAGCTCCACGGGGCCCCGCGACCCTGGAGTAGCAAGTATCTCCAGTACAGCGCCGCTTGGGGACCGTCTAAGTGAGCGAATGCGGGGCCGTCTAGGGAAAGTAACAAGGCTGCACCGAGAACATCATCACCTGGCTGAGGCGTGAGGGACGAGGCAGGCGGGCAGTGACGTGGGGCCGCGTGTGAACCAAGAACAAAAGCCTCTTCGTCCGTTTTCCAGACAGCGAGACCTGAAAACTGCCGTACGGAGCGCCCCTGCGAAGGTTCCCCCAAGTGGCAACACTGCGCAAGGGCCGGCCGCCAGTATATCTTTCAAGCGGTAATTTGCCATCAAGTTGTGAAGCCTCGCAAGTCGGGTGTGAGGGACTTCGCGGCCTGCCTGCCTTGATTATCATAGTTGGCTGGGTCCACACGCCCATCCCAGTGTGGCGGGGACGAGAGGGAGGGAGGCGGCGTCGGGCGGAGGGCAGGAGAAAGAGAGAATGAGAGGTGGGAGGGAGGGAAGGCTGGGCACGTCTGATGGAGATGGTAGGATCGATGGGAGGGATGGTAGTGATGGTGACGATGGAAGAGATAAGGTTGATAATGGTGGAGGGAAAGATTACTGTTATTATGATGATGATGATGAGCGTGGGGGTGTTTTTATCGCATTAGGTTTTGCCTCAGTGATGTAGAGCGGTCTGGCTGGGCCTCATCTCCCCCCTTGCGATCAGAAACACAGGAGATGGATGGCCGCCGGATGACCGAAGATAAGATGGATGGCGTGGAGGTTCCTGTCCAAGTGTGGTGGACGCTTGAATAAGCAAGATAAGGGGCTAGTGGATGGTTATGTTGCGATAAATAGATGGGTGAACAGATAAGATGGATGGCTGGTTGGAGGCGTTGCGGATGTTTGAATGGGTGTAAAAAAGTGAGGCTTGGATGCTGGCGGCGAGGGGCAGACCGGGAGAGAGAGAGAGAGACTGGGAAGACGCCGAGGGATGGGGCGCTTCTGGGTGGCTGAACACTTGTGGAGCAGAGCACGGCCTTCACACAGCCGCAGAGGAGAGAAAAATACCTCACCTAACCCAACTCACCTGTAATTAAAGTTCGGCAGTGCTTTTTCAATCACCGGCCATTGTATTTAACTGCGTGATATAAGAAAACACTCCTCCTTCAGCAAAGATATACGGCATTTTTCGCATAGACTCTTTGTATTGATGAGTTGCTTCCACAGGCGATTAAGAGCCTGACCGACGCATGTGCATTTGATCAGTGAGGAGGAGGAGGAGGAGAATGAGAAAAGGAAGAGGAGGAATAGGAGAAAGGAGGAGGATGAGGAGGAGGAGGAGCACTCAGAGGTTTGGTTGGCTATTTAGAGCGAGCGATTGTGTAGACGAGCACTAGTTCCTCCTCCTGGCCGAGACTTATGAGCGGCTTTTGTGTTTTACAATTAAAGTTTGCATTCATACAGCTCCCACTAAAGGCCGGGTAATGGATGCGTGCCGGGACTCCACGCGGCATCGACCAGGTATTGTTACGGGGCAGAATGTTAAAGGAGTGCGATTTGTTATTGTTTCAAGGGCCGTGTGTGAGCTTCTGCTGGTGCTGATGGTTGGGGTGGGTGGGGGAGAAGGAGGCAGCGAGGCGGTCGTCAGGTAACGCGCGGGAATAAGTCACTTTCAGACTCCACTTGGCTTGATATAAATCACGTTGGTCTCATTGGCGGCGAGAAGCGAGTATTGGGTGTTGTTTTTTTAGGGACATTAACGCGTCGTGCCACACACTTAATCTCTTTTTTCCTCCCTGTAGAAGTTGCCGTGTAAGATGATCAACACTCGTAGTACAAGCAGGAGAAGCGGTGCAAGGAAGGTCTGCACCACCACCACCGTCTCTTTAAGGAAGGTAAGTTAATTAGCATCGTCTTTATGAAAGTGCTTCCCTCTCTTCACACTCTTTACTACCGTCATTCTTTGGTGTGTTTATGTTCGCTGCAATATTTCCCGGGATGTGAAGGAAAAAAAAGCGATGTGTCCGGGAAGCTGATTGGTCTTGTATGAATGACCATAAATGATCATAAACACGAGGGTTGGGCACGGGTTAACTCTGCACACCTTCCTCGTTAGTGAGTCTCTCCTCTGTGCTTCACGCCCCTCGGGACCAGTTCCCTGGACACCCCCGGCATGAGGGCAAAGGAGCGTAAGATGAAAGTCCTTCTCGCCATTTTCAGGAGAATCACCATATCAAACTTGACCTTCACACACATTGTTGACTGAGTGCGTGGAAGACGAGGCGAACACACTCCTATGCAAATGCCAGTTTATCAAGGGAATCCAATCTATTTACTCAATGAATAGTGCAAATATTGTGGGAGGAGATGCGAGTGCTCATGTCTGCCTCTACCTTATTCATCTGGGAATATTACAGGGTATGTTATTAACTCCAACTCTGTTTAAAGTAACAATTAGTGGATGGGCGGGTAGGCGACTTGTCGACCACTAGGCGCTTTGTTTACACTTGCCTACCAATCAACATCCCTCATACATCACGCCTGGGAGCGCGCAACACGGTGGACTCCCCTGATTGGTGCCCACAAAATTCAACCTTCCCGTACGGCCATTTAAAGCCGAACGTGTGGAATTGGAATTCGGGGATAAGTATTTACTACCCTATCGATATAACTATCCTTATCAATGCCATCCTGTTGGTAAATAGGCGTATCCCCGGCCTAAAAAAGAATACAATACTAAAACTTACCATCGCCCTTCACTGGGTTCCTATGCAATTATTCTCAGCCACTCAGCTAGTCTTAAATAACAGCTTTCCAAACACTAACTTATTAAGAATAGCTCATTTACATGGCTAAATAGAGAGCAAGGTATACATCGACGGTGAGTATATCACAATGCTCCTGGACAGGTACCAATTATTGAAGGCAAAGTATGGCTTGAGCCCTATCTAATACCTTTGAAATGAATCTTATCATCCGAGGCGATCACACAAGCTATTGTTTAACGGACTCACTCGCCAGCAATAATACATTTTGATGTGATGCCGAACGGAGTCTGCATGCTTAGTGCGAACAGGACCCCCGCCCAGCCCGCCTTCCTTCCCGACCTAGCCCGCCCTGGACCCAACACCCGCGCCACGGCTACTGAACGCCCGCACCCACCCCACCCAGTCCCATTGCCTTGATGTCGGAGGCGGGGCGGTGCAGACGCAGTGGGAGGAGCCCCGTAACGAGGGTCCTGCGGGAGTGCATTGGCAAGTCCGCCATTGTGAGTAGTCGATAGAGTTTTGCATAATTATATGTTTCATTAATAGGTCGTTGGGAGGCGCGGAATGGGAGGTGTCAGGCCGATGTGGTGAGGCAGCGTCACACTCGCGCGCCACCTGCCCTGGTGTCCCTTCTCACCCTCACTTATTTTTCACTCCATCCCTTCTTTTCACCTTGCTCTGACTCCCTCATTCTCTTCTCTTATTCGTTTTTTTTTTTTCGTTTCTCGGTTTCCACTCTTGTCTTTCTTCCTGGCTTCCTCTCATGCGTCCCCTTCCCTCCCTGACACATTTCAGCCTCACCACAATTCCTTTTAGCTGCGCCAGGTTGATGTTCTTATGCCAAGAGCAAGCATTGTGTTTTCTTGGTCTCATTGGGATGTACGGAGTCGTGTTCTTGCTCATGAACTTCTGAAATACTATTAACACAGTTGTTTTTAGTATGGATGAGATTATAAGATCAGGTTTCTTAATGAGTTTCTCACAAACATCATTATGAAGGAAAAAATATGTTGATAAGAAGATATTTGAAAGAAAAATTAGGAGGAAGAAAAAGAAGGAAAAGGATCGTTAAGCAGAGAAACAAAATGCACAATAAAAGGCAAAAGTTTAAAGTTTCATGGCAAGCAAGGAGTAAACAGTTGTTAGGTAACAAAGAAAAAAAAAGAGAAGGAGCAGTGAACATGCGAACGGATGCTTATATGAAGAAATGAATACGAGAAAGGAGTAGATTAGAATAAAACTATATATTTGTTGTCATGAGATCAATAGGCGTTAAATGCGGATCCAGAAGCGAACAGGCGGACTGGAAGGGAAAGGAGAGATGGTATAGTGAAAGACAGGGAGGAAGAGGCCGCGAATTAGAGCTGGTAGTAGGGAAGAACAGAACAGAGAAACCACAGACAGAGGACGCGGAAGGGAATCGTATATACACTACAGGTACATTGCAAACCACATAGCCACCCTTAACACACCACCCCCCCTCCTCCTTAGTCCGGGTAGTTTTCTCCATTAACATCAGTCTCTAAAGAACGGTGCCCGCGTCTTGGTCTGCGTTGCCCCACAGACCTGATGGTATCGCCGAGTCGTGAAAGAGCAAGGGTGTTTTTGTGGGAGTATTGTGTAATTCCGAGGATTTTGCCAATTTCCGCCCTAATCAATACCACATCTCGACTGGCAAATTGTCCGATATTCATCCTGTGTGTATTGGCGAGCCACGTTTTTCCTGGTGGCTGCTTAACACCTTGTTATTAGTTCTTCTCGGGCAAACCAATACCACAGGCGGCCCCGCTAACCTACTGCCTGCTGCGTGCTCTGTTTATTAGTGGATCTATTTATTTATTTATCTATTTATTTAATTTTCCAGGTTAAGATAGGAGAAAAAAAAGTTTATTCAATCATTTACGTATTCATTCAAGTTTATATATCTATTCTTTTCTGTATCCATTTATTTAGAGATTTAGGTGTAGGTAAATAACTATTCTCTCTTTCTCTCTCTCTCTCTCTCTCTCTCTCTCTCTCTCTCTCTCTCTCTCTCTCTCTCTCAACACCCGCTCCATGGCTAAGGGATTTACAACATTGGGAGGTGACGCCTTAAAATCACCAGCGTGAACTTATTATAATTACAATTAAGCGAAACTAGAGAGGAGTCAGAGATTACATAGGGAAGTGTATATAAACAAGTATAACACTACGGGGGAGAACCAGAGCCACGTAGCAGTGCTGAGTAACTTACAAGACTGAAGGTTAATTATTCCTCACAAAAGGGGATATTTTTTATTATTGCATCCGCGTTTAGAGGGAGAGAATGTTTACTTGTGTATTTACTTTCCTGTCAAAAAAATGTATTGAAGAAAGAAAAAGGGAAGCAAGAAATAAAGAGAATGAAGGAGTACTCACACGCATACACCGAAGAATGGACGAGAAAACAAAGAAAAAGAAAGAAAATGGAGGAAGTAAGAGAGAGAGAGAGAGAGAGAGAGAGAGAGAGAGAGAGAGAGAGAGAGAGAGAGAGAGAGAGAGAGAGAAGCGGCACTGAAGAGATACTATTCCCAACACCCAGGACTGGACATGCTCTTCATTGCCTTTCTCGTGCCTTCCACTCATCTCCTGACACATCCTACTCTCTGCTCCTCCACTCATCTCCCACGCTCCAAGCACAGGCGGCATCCCTTATCGCTCGTGACCTCTCTTGTTTACGGTGTGGGGGCCGCGCGGGTCAAGCCAGGTGGGTCACATGACACTCGAGGAGGCCCTATTGCGTACTGCTTCCCATAGGTGGCGTTGGTGTGTTCGTCTTGTGTTAGAAAGGGAAAAGGAAGAAAATTGAATGCTATTGACTAGTAATACCACATGTAGATTAATTTCCAGCAATCTTATACTATTCTATTTACCAGAAATCATGCTATGTGTTCTAGAAAAAGCTTCACTTGATAATTATGAACACTTTTTGCTCTGAATGCTGTCTTTCAAGATCCTCGTCTAAGGTCAAAGCTTATACAAGACTATAGTGTCAAGTTGAAAGAAGCTGTTGCAGTCAAGGACCTACAAGGGGATCGGCAAATTAGTAAGTATTCTTATAGTCTTATGTTGCTCTTGCCAAGCCTCCCTCCTCTTACATAAAAAAAAGGTGGTTAAGATGGTGTTGCTGGAAGAAATAAGGCCAGTTGTAAATGAAGTCGAAGGGAAAATAGGAAGATCAGATGTTTAATGAAGCTTGGATGGAGAGAGAGAGAGAGAGAGAGAGAGAGAGAGAGAGAGAGAGAGAGAGAGAGAGAGAGAGAGAGAGAGAGAGAGGGAGAGGGAGAAGCTGTTATAAAGAAGAGGGGAGGACGGAAAAAGTGGACCCCAGAAATGATAATGAATAATGATGTTTAAGGAATAGAAGGGAGGAAAGGGGATAGAAAAAGGATGAAAAAAATAAGGATATAGATTAAAATAAAGAATGCTTAGAAAAGAAAAAAACATTGAAGACAACGAACGAAAGCAACAAAAATCACCACCATCAACAACAAACACAATAACAGTAACAACAACAAAAAAAAAAAAACACCACCAACAGCAACAATCAACAAAAAGAAACAACAGAACAAAAATAAAGAAATCAAGAACAACGGACGAGACACGAACGGTGGCAAACACAACTCTCACACATCTTGTACTTTTCTCCTCTGTACCTTTGTCGCAGCCGTGGTCAATAAAGCCATCACGGTCCTCCCACTCCCTCTCACTATGGCCAGACGGTGCAAGCGGGAGTGTCGCGGCATACAGTCCCGTGGTGGTGGCGGCGGCAGCTGCAGCCACAGTCCCCTGGGTTACCAAATAAGGGGGAAGCTGAGACTCTGTATAGCAGGGGTGCGGGAAACCATTGTTAGGTATAATTCTACTGTAGCCATAATTCATTGCAGGCAAGAAAGATAGTTAAGGTGTAGTTATAAATATCATTGGAAAAATGTATCGCACAAACAACTTGTTTATCTGTACATAGTATGTGGGAATGTGTTTTCTTGCGAGCAAAGGTAGCTGGACAAGATCAGGAAAACTAGAATAAAAAGTACTTCAAGAAAAAGAAACCCTCAAATATCCACAAGATCTTGCAATGTGATAAATGTCGCCAAATTACGACTTCAATACACGTGCACATATTCCTGTCTTTTTTTATGAGGTGTAAGTGGTACATTGATGAAACCAGCGGCTCCTAATCCATATGTTGAGGGTTCCAACTAACACAGAGCGAATAAAAGGGTAGAGTTAGAATTCTCTCTCTCTCTCTCTCTCTCTCTCTCTCTCTCTCTCTCTCTCTCTCTCTCTCTCTCTCTCTCTCTCGGGGTCGTTGCCTAAGAAAACATAAACGTGACCCAGCTCGCCGCCAGGTCAGGTCAGGGAGAGGTCACAGCCGCGTGGGAAGAGGGCTAATGAGGTGTGGCTGGGAAGTGACACCACTGACAAATTCACGTGTTGATGGACCGCTGAGGACCACTGAGGGGGAAGGGAGAAAAGGAAAGGAGGAAGGGAAGAGAGGAGGAAAGGTTAGGAGGTATGAGGGCAAAAGGAAAGGAAGGAGTAAGGAATGGTAGATGGGGGCAGTGAGACACGAGTTAGACAGGGAAGGGGAGTGAATGAATGAGTGAGTGGGTGAGAGAGGGAAGAGGTGAAAGGGTGTTTAAATGTCTGAATGGAAAGGGAAAGGGATCAGAGGAGGTGAGGTTGTATGGATTAATGAATGACAAAGCACTGGGAAAGGTAGGATTAGTACTCTTAGGTGTTGGTGGTGCGGTGGAAGAGGAGGAGGAGATGGGTAAATTGGCGCGTTTGATGTAAAAAAGGAAGGGGTTTTGTTGTTTCATTGGTGATAGAAAGAACATCTGTTATTCACATCTTTCATGGTGTGAGTATATTTTTTGTTCTATATTCTCTCTCTCTCTCTCTCTCTCTCTCTCTCTCTCTCTCTCTCTCTCTCTCTCTCTCTCTCTCTCTCTCTCTCTCTCTCTCTCTCTCTCTCTCTCTCGCGCTCTCTCTCTCTCTCTCTCTCTCTCTCTCTCTCTCTCTCTCTCTCTCTCTCTCTCTCTCTCTCTCTCTCTCTCTCTCTCTCTCTCTCAAACTCTCCCTCAAAGAAAGAAGCATTACTATCACATTCATATCATCTCTATCTTCTCTTTCAAACAAAACACAAAATAATAACACAACCTCTGTATCTTGTCTCCCTCTCTTCTTTAATGTTACACTCAAACATGTGACTCTATATAAACAACGCCACATAAGGGTCTCTTCAGTAGGTGAGAGAAGGCGCCGTGTAGTGTGACCCGTGCTAAGTGATCTGACAAGGCGAGGTCACGTGAGGTCACCCGAGCTTGGAAGAGCCACACAGTCTCTCATGGTTTGGTTTGAAAGTGATGATGTTCACAGTGACGGATTGTTATTTACGTGATAGATATGACATGTCTCTCTTCTCACTTATGTCACTGATTATGCGTTTTCCCTCCCTGTGTGTGTTGTAGTTGTGGTGGTGGTGGTGGTGGTAGAGAGAGTGGTGTTTAGTGAAGTGGTGCTCATGTTAATGTCTCACTAAAACCACGCAAAGCACTCTAAAAGTCTCTTGTCACTTAAATTAAAGATTTTTTATAGTAATGGATATGCAAGCAAAAATGTCAATATAATTCTTGTGTCTCTGGGTGAGAGTTAGAGGGGAACAGCCTGGAGGAGGGCTAGAGAGTACAGTATCGGTGACACAGGCAGCGGGGGGTAGAACAAGGGTGAGAAGGATCGACACACGCGCCACAGGGGGTCTTAGAAGGAGAACGAGGAGAAGGAGAAGGAAGACGTGAGGGAGAAGGATGAGGTGAAGGAAGCAGAGAGAGAGAGAGAGAGAGAGAGAGAGAGAGAGAGAGAGAGAGAGAGAGAGAGAGAGAGAGAGAGAGAGAGAGAGAGAAGTAAATATAGGATGGGGATGAAATGAAGACATAACATAAATTAAGAAAGGAATGACTGGAGATGAAAGCAAAAAATCTGAATTGTGAAAATGACAAATGTAACTATTAATATTTCAACAAACACACACACACACACACACACACACACAACACGCACCCAGGCAAGTCAGTCATCACCTCTATAATATCCACCCCCGTAAGAAGCCCAAACCTCTTAAACCCCTCAATATTCCCACCATCAATCCACCAGCAGGCTCCAGGCTCCTATAACTGACCGGATACTGTCCATTATAAGCCCGAACACGATCCCGCTGACGCCCTGGTGGTATCTGATCCCCTATTGTGTGTGTGTTTACCCTGGCTCGCCCTCGCTGACGCCCCGGAGTTAAGACGTCAGGGAGAGGGGCCAGCCGGAAGGACTCTCTCTCTCTCTCTCTCTCTCTCTCTCTCTCTCTCTCTCTCTCTCTCTCTCTCTCTCTCTCTTTGGGCGAACGGAAAAGGATATTAATCTGTGTGAGGGGAAAACGAGGAGAAAGGAAGAGCTAAGGGGGAGGCGCGCGAGCTCGCAGATACACGCCTGAAGGAAGGAGGCGAGGAGGCAGCGCGGGATTGGCATTATGACGGGTTCAAGGGTCTCATCTCAGGCTACCGCTGCGTCTCTGTTATCGTTGTCTTAAAGGAGGAGTGGGGGAGAGACGCTGCTCTGCTATTTTATATGTGCAGGTTTCCTTCTGCTATGTTTGTGAAAGAGCTGTTGTATACGTGTCTATTTTTTTATGTAAAGGGGCATAAGGGCAAGGAAAAGAATGATGAAAAATGACCATTTGGGCCCCAGTTCTCAAAAGGAGGTTAGAAATGGTAATCAAATACTGAATAATGAGTGGTTTGAAGCCTCCCCTCTAAAGAGTTCAAGTCGTAGGAAGGAGGAGATATAGAGGCAGTCACTGAATTCTAGATTTTACCAGAAAAAAAGGATGAATAATTGAGAATATTAGTTAATGCTTCTATTTATGGCCTACACGTTGTTATCCCATTATAAAACTTACTCTGACACGTCACCGCCAAACACAGCAGTGCATCCGTGTAATACAACTAATAAAGGATCTTAATGGTTTCGTTGTTGTGTGGATGACAGGTAACAAGCGTCTTACAAGTTGTTTCCGCCTCGTGGGTGTCATTATCCTGCGGGACCTGACACCTTTTGACACGAAGAGGCAGGCGGGAGGGCACCCCGGGCATCATCCTGTTTGTATGCTGCTAATGGGTCCGCCGAGCTCACCCCTGTACATGGTCAGTATTTAAGGTCATAAGGGTGGCACGTGAGTCCCTCTTGCTTGATGTTTTGAATACTTTATCAATGGATACACTAATAAGAACTAAAACACGTAGGAACATATAAAAACAAGTAATTTTGAAGAAGCAAATACAAACTACACATGACAATCCCTGAAATAAAGGACAGAATGATGAACAAAGAAGACAAGCAAGGCCGGGACATTCTTAGTATTGTTTTACTGTAAAGTTAATCACAGTCAGGTATTACAGTTCAGAGTCACGTCCAATGCTTAGGAAGTGACGCAACACACCGAAAAACCTCAATTAACCTACAGTTGACCCACGGGCGATCTGGTCAGTCTTCGGCTACGTGATCCTGGCTTTGTGGAGTCTGGGATGGGAGGGGAGCGAAGAGGAGGGACTGGGCCTTGACCGGAGCCTGGTGAGGAGGATTGTAGGGTGATGGGGATGCCGTTTTGGGAGTTGGGGGTACTTGAGGGTATGGGACAAGAAGTAGATGCAGTAAATACGCTAAGTGGAGATAGTATGTATGAGTCATGTGGATTAGACTCTAAGATAACAAGATGCAAAAATTATGAGTATTGGATGAGATTAAGGCTACGACATAAAGAGGTTGAATAATTTAAAGAGTAGATATCAGGAAATGTGGTGGCTTATAACGAGGTACGCAATGCTTCTAGTAGACCACGTGTAGGAGGACAGGATAAAAGGGATCAGGTTAATGTTAAGCAGGAGACAAGTGTGGTAAGATAGTGCGGGGAGGGTGGGACAGAAAGAAGAGCCTGAGGGAGCGTGGTGAGGGTGTGTCCTGGTGTACGTGTGTCGTGGCTCCCAACAAGGGTGATGCGCCTGTCACCTTGACTGCTCCGGGAACAACATCGGTAGCAGGAGGTGGCGTCTAGTGTTACAGAGGAAGGGTCTCTATTCACCTGAAGACTGGGACAGTGTGTGGAAGTGAATATTTTTGTCGGTGCGGAGATAATAGTTTAGCAGCGTTGCCGTTATCTAAGTGTGATACTGAAAAAAATGTATGATTTTCATTTATACTGATTCCTTCATTTAGTTTTTCAATGTTGATGATTATTATATATATTTTTTCGCATGTTTAGGTTAGTTAGGAAGAGAAATGATGAACTGAAGATACGTATACTGTCAAAAATATCAAGTTGTGCTCTGCCCTGCTCACACTGACGACCTCACTGAACCTTACACTATGATTGATTCTACATATTTAAATTCAGATGCATATCGTAGCTAGACAAATAAAAAGAAATGTATCTCCACGAAAATATCTATTGAAACTTAGACAATCCTTAAGGTTTTAAGATCTTGAGTTTATTTTCCATCTACAAGAGGAAAATAATAAATAGACGATGAAACCTTTGCTCCAGTGAACGCACGGACCAGTACAGTAATCGATTCCTGGTCTATCACTACACTAAGCAAGCCACGTCAGTCGGAGGGAAAGACGAATAGAAATCAATAGACGAAATATATTTGTGCGAGAAACGGACAGGGAGAGAGAGAGAGAGAGAGAGAGAGAGAGAGAGAGAGAGAGAGAGAGAGAGAGAGAGAGAGAGAGAGAGAGAGAGAGAG
>CM035194.1:7076315-7087006 GCA_020233015.1 Callinectes sapidus
TCTCTCTCCCCCCTCCTTCTCTCTCTCTCTCTCTCTCTCTCTCTCTCTCTCTCTCTCTCTCTCTCTCTCTCTCTCTCTCTCTCTCTCTGTGTGTGTGTGTGTGTGTGTGTGTGTGTGTGATGTAAATAAGTGTGTGTGATATTATTAGTGATTACACACACACACATTCACATATCAACACAAAAACACACACACGCATCATACCCTGCAAATAGTAATATTACAATCTATTCAGGTCGTGTAATCTCCAATAGATATACACCAACTAGGTTTACGAGCCACATATCGCAGACGAGATAGGAACATACCTGTTTCTCTGTGTTTCCCATGTAACAATCCTTGCCTTGCACCTGCTGGATCGTGCTGCCCCAGACCCTTGTCAAGTGAGCCATCATGAGGCCAACATGTGGAGGAAATATATGAGTGTTAAGGATAATGTCGTCTGTTTTATATATATTCATAACCACGAGGAGAGAGGTAAGGCGGGAAGGAGAGGAAGGTTGGGGTTAGGTATGGGTATAGGCGATAAGGTTCCACGGACCGGGTTTTCTTCCTGTAATTACAAGAGCGCGGCGCCGTTTTGGGTGTTCACGCCACACCAGAAACATAAATACGCGCGTGTATCTGGAGGGAAAATCTATCTTATGGTGCATAATCAGTGCATCCGTCATCCCGCACCGAACAATCAGGGGATCAAGTGCCCATCACACTCCTCCTCCTCTTCCTCCTCCTCCTCCTCTCCTCTCCTTTCCTCTCCTCTGTTACCTGTGAGCGGCGGCAATCACACCGTCGCATCTCCGCAGGTAAACACAACATTATTCACCAATGTATGCAGGGGTCGCGGATCCCAGTGATATCAGGTGAGTCGGCCAGTGTTTGTACAGCGAATGGTCATCGTGGCCTTGTTTGGGGCACGACATAACGCTTGATAGGGAAGGAGGAGATGGAGAAAGAGTGGGAGGATTGTAGGTGGTGGTGGTGGTGGTGGTGAGGTGTAACGGTGGTGATGTTGGTAGTCACTGTTATCGTCATCATCGTATTAAGGTCGGTGTATCCAGTGGTGAACTTTAATTATTTCGAGGAGACTTTGGTATTGTAAAGGTGAGTTGTGTGATGCGCCGGGCAATAGTCATTTGGTAATAACGCGAGGATTATCTGATCAGTGAGATTTAGCGGCGGTCATTTGCGTCGCGGGGAATGGCGCCGTGTTATCAGCAACCAGGATGAGTTCAACACACGCCCACAGCAACACACGCCCACCGCCAGCCGCGGGTCACATTAAATTAATCCTGATGCACATAACTCCGAGATTCTCTCTGATGAAGACACACTTGCCTGCCATATAGGCCTTAGCGTGGGGATAAATAAGGGAGGCTTAGCTCTGATGGTTGGCTTTCAGGCATTCAGTCAGTTAGAGTGGGAGGGAGTCCGTCAGTCAATCACACGTGAGGTTAGATCGTTCGCGTCAATCACTCGTGATAACTCTTGGGATGATGAGAAAGTGATTTTCTCGCTCTGGGTTCTAACAGAGAGACGACAAGGGGAGTCGTAACACTGTGTAATGTCAGTTGGAAAAATCCTGGACGTCTTCGTTCTCATTCTCGGCCAGTCTCCCTTCAGTGTGCGTCTATCTAACGTACCTTAAGGACGGCCAGGTATGCCTTACCTTACTTAGCGACCATTTGCTTCGTTACGCTGTAATCTTTACGTCACTGGAAATTAAATAGTTCCTTGTGCAGCGACTTGTACGACTGTAGATGAGGAACATGAATTTCTAAGTCAAAGGAACGGATATAGTTAGACGAAATAAAACAGTTGCATATTCGTGTCTGGCGACAGCTTTAAGGGGATATTATGGTCTCAACACTAGTAATCTGCCGAGGCCGGAGAGGAGCAGGCGGGGTGTACAGCCAGAGAGATACATACAGATGTACGCTAGACGGGTTTGCATTAGACCGTATCGGTTCAACCTCTTCTTCCTTACGCTGGCGGGCCTTCTGTCCGCCACACAGGAGGGGAAAGGAAGGGAGTGCCGCCCGCCAGCCAGCCAGCCAGCCAGTCCGGTGCATGAGGCGGTGCTTGCTCCATCAGACGAGTTCCTAGCCGCGGCATAATGATAAGTATTGAGGCAAACTGCCATAATTATGGGGTCTGCATTGATAGCAGTAGCTTGGAGAGCCCTGGTCATCTATCATGCTTAGTGGGAAGCTGCAGGACGGAGATGCTTCATTATATTCGTGCCTTAGCGAAGTAAAAACTGGACGCCAAAACAATGCCTCATTATATCTGCAGGAAGGGACCTCGCAAATATTGATGGTAATAAAGATGTAATGGATGGCTGATGTCTGGTCGGTCCGGGGTCATATTAAAAGCAGGAGCGAGTCCCGGCGAGGCATCATAGCAACTGGGAAGCGCAATGGGGCAGCTAAAGACGATTCATGGCCCTCAGGTGCGGCGGAACTCTCAAGACGTGAAACTTCGCCGCTCGCCTTAATAGAATATCGATGTGGCGGTTTCTTATAATGATTACGTCAGATGCGCTGGTAAACTTAATGACACAGCTCGATACCCAGATACCTGTGAATAATGGAGGGAGACTGGCCTCATAGGAATCACCGGAACAAAAATATTTACGAAAATCAACAACAGTAAAAGAGTGGAGGTTGTGAAGAAAGAAAGAGAGACTGAAGACGAAGGGAATCGAGGCTCTGATGTCGCAGGAACAGCTTAGTATCACCTAACGCAGGGATCGTCGCACATGACACTTACTTGCGACGCTGATGACGAGGACGAAGATGAAGGGAGAGGAAACCATTATGCAAAATTAATGCACATGAGCCACAGACGACTGGAAGCTTGACGTGCATGTCCGGGGGAGGAAACGGCATTATTTATTCGTACTTACCTGATGGAAAAATTACTCGGGGAAATTATGGCAGCGGCTGTGATACTTGTGGCCGCATACTTACCTGTATTTTCACTTGAACTTTCGTACCTTGACTGGGTAATGATGTAAAATGAAAGTTGTGGGAGGAATGTAAATGTATGCAAATCACGTGTACTTAAGATAATACTTCACCAAAATGTTTCTCTTTGTAGCAATGAGGAAACACACACACACACGCACACACACACACACACACACACACACACACACACACACACAGAGAGAGAGAGAGAGAGAGAGAGAGAGAGAGAGAGAGAGAGAGAGAGAGAGAGAGAGAGAGAGAGAGAGAGAGAGAGCACCTCGTGAGATTGATAACCAACCAGATTCCTGAGGTGTGTTGATATGCATGTTGTTGTCTCCGTAAATTCTCCTTTGCATCGACGAATTGATGACCCGCAAGAGGGAGGGAGAAAGAACGAAAACGAGAAACGAGAATCTTTACCCTGCAAGGCGAGGGACTGGCATGCTATCCTCATTAAAGATCTGATCCTTTTTATCCCCTCGTCCCTGTCCTCTACACACACTCATGTCGTACTCCTCATGTGTTTGTTCCCTCCTTTCTTGCTTTCTTACTGTCTCCATGATCTGTAAAATAAATAAATAAATGAATAAATAAATATTTCGAGTTTTTTAATAGGTTTCAGTGGGAATTATTGGACATTTTAATGATTTCTTATGAATGTGGTGGGTGGTAGGACTTACGCTTCTTTCAAAGAGGAAAACACGGATAGGAACGTGGATTATTATCTCTGTAGTCCTTAAAAAAATGTTTATAATAGGGAAAAGCATTTAGAAATTCCATTCCTTATCTAACTTCTATTCACCACCTTCCTGTCTCCTTCCTTCTATGTAGTCTTTATATATTGTTTATAAGAGAGCAAAACGTTTAGAAATACTCTTCTTTATCTAACTTCTATCCACCATCTTTCTGTCTCCTTCCTTCTTTGCCTCTTCGATCTCTAACCAGTCCCTCTCCTTCTGTCATTCTACCTAATCCCTGTCTCTTCACCACCCTCTTTCCTTGCCCTTCCATCCTTCCTTCCCGCCGCACCTGGTCTAACAATATGATGAACGGCGGCAGTAATGTTGGTTGAGGCTCCGGCAGTCGTGCTAGAGTCCTTCCCTGGTCCCGCGGCACGTCGATCTGTTGTCCTGTGTGGTCCTCGCCTTCTCAGTTATAGTCCGGCAGCTCAGTGGCATTTTTGTTTCCCCTCCTGGCTTTTATTGCAGCTGCTTCTAGTGCGTTTCGTGCCTGTGCTTGCATGTCTGGCCTTTTTCTCTTCATCTTTCTTTTTCATCATCTTTTCTTTCTCTTCCTTGGACTTTTCTTCTTCTTCTTCCTCTTCTTTGTTTTCGTTTTAGTCTTCATCTTCGTCTTTTCGTTTTTCTTCCTTTTCTTCGTTCTTCCAGTCGTCTCCTTCTTCCTCCTTCTTTTCTACCCGTCTTCCACTATCCTATTTTCTTACTTCTGAAGCAATTTATAGATAGATCCCAAACACTTAAACATATAAATAAATTAAGAGATTGCAAGAAAATTCATACATAGTTTTAAAGGCACTAGTGATTTCCAAAACTTCGATATTAGCGACTTTTTGGTGAAAAATAAAGACTAAACAAAAAGTAATGGTAAAAAGATAATTTGACGATTTGGGGGGGGACTAAATGTACTAAATATAAAAGTTAGCCATTTGTTATCCACATAATCAGACGCTCGTTCAAGAGGTTATGCAAATATGGGAAAAAATGTTCTTTTATGCCTCGCTCCATCGAGATAAATAATAAAAAATGCTTAAAAAAACACTTAAAGTCAAGAGATGAAGAGTCAGATTTGTTTTAGCTCGCGTGGAAAGCTGGGCACAATTGTTAATGTCTGAAGCTCATCTATCTCAATCATCGTGAAACTCCATCGAATAATTCACAGTTTCACGGGTCAAGATTACAGGGAGGAGAGAGGAAGAGGGAGAGAAAAAGCACGTAGCGTTATGGACAAGGGCGGTGCCACTCAGAGACCTATGATAAAGAGTGTTCTCAACGAGTTTACCTTCATTCTCGTCGTGAACATGGGTAACTGTGTTTATCTATTCCACATGGTAAATGTGACATAGGGATTGATAGGATGGAGGAGTAGATTTGTGTCTGATAGTTCGCTTTTGTATCAGCGAATCGTACAACGAAATCTGGTTTCTTGGTGGTGCTTTGATATCTCACAAATGAAGTCTTAGTGATGTTGCGTGTAAGTAGAGGAGTTGGTTGTACTGTAAATCGTTAATATTTTGGTGTAAAGTAGGGTGGAGTGGCTTATGTACTAGTGACAGTCTGAATTCACGAGAGGAATTTAGTTTTAAAGTTTACTTGGTTTATCTAAAGATAATTTTGAAAAGGAAGGCCAAAGTTGTGTCTCAGTTATGTTTTACGTTGCTGTGTGGTACTGTTCAACTCTTGGTGTCTCAGTAGCATTCCATATCCCATGGGGGTCACGCCTCCCTTAGCCAAATCTGTCAGCGTGAGATCATGGTTATTCCTACCTGGTGACTTGCCCATCACTGCTGTGCATGTTAGATAGCATATCATAATGTATGATGCATAATACGAGTTGCTAAAATGATGCCATCATTGAATATCAGTGTCATAAATCGTGTCTCCCTCCTATTTGTTACGGTTATGTTTACAGTCTGTCGTGGTTTGAATAGTGGAATTATAATGATCAGTATCATATCAATGTTATTTTATATGGTATAAAATTAAGATCTTGTCAAGACATTTTGTCATGAATTCTGGTAGAGCATTCTCACTAGTATACAGAAGAGAGAGAGAGAGAGAGAGAGAGAGAGAGAGAGAGAGAGAGAGAGAGAGAGAGAGAGAGAGAGAGAGAGAGAGAGAGAGAGAGAGAGAGGGGGGGGGGACACTTGTGAGTGACAACACAGTGTTATATCAACTCTTTGTGTTGTTTTCGTCGTAGCGTTTCTGGCCATGTAACGTGTGTTGTGTATTGTATCGTGTATTTGCATCATGCTCATTAATCTGATTCATTTACATTCCCTCTACGTTATATTATCTATTGTATAACGTGTTACATCCGTACTGTATAGCCTGCTTCATTGTTTGTTGTAGCGCTGTTCTCTTATCTGTTATTTTGCACTGTACTGTGTGTTCCGATTTATTATATTAATCTTGTTCTACTACTTGTTAACTACATTTTCATACTTTTTACTTATTATTATTTATTTTCTCTTTTTTCCCTTCATTCTATTTTACTCCTCTGCTTTACTGTTGTTTCGTGTTGTATTTCTCGTAATGACATTCGAATCGGGTTTTTTTCTTTTTTTTCCTTAATCTTTTGGCGCTACAATGATTGTTTATGTTTCTTATCATGTGAGGGGCAGGAAGGAGCCGCGTGTCTCACTTGGTTGTTGTATACGTAGTTTTTATCAGACACATCTTTGAAAAACCGGATGAAGAAAGTCACGTGATGTTATTCCTTATAATAGCAGACTCCTTTTGTAATAACCTCTGCACCTCCCTCCCCCTACCAGTGAGCCTCACCGCCCCCTGGTGCCATGTGCCGGGCCTCAGCGCCAATGACGTGATAAATTACATGTTATCTCCCTTTTAATACTGGCCGAAATATAGGATTTATCTTATCGCAGGAAATACCAATTTTGCCGCACAGGATCCGCCATTATGGAATCGCATCTCTTATCTGATCGTAATGGCAATTGGAAGGCGAAAAAAGTATTTCAGCTCGGCATCGGTGAATACCACGCCGATCGCAGGTTCCTCTGTGATGTACGACCTCTGCGAACACGACCTGTTAGGAACAAACTTCACTGGCGTGGCTGCTGGAGACTGTGGTGGTGGTGGTGGTGGTGATGGTGGTGGTGGTGGTGGTGGTGATGGTGTTGATCTTGCAGCTGTCACTACCGCCACTACCGCTGCCGCTGCAGTGAGGAACGAGCAGCCATAGATCATCGGCGAGGGTGTTATTTATGGTGTAGGATGTCGCTCGCCCCGCCGCTGTTGATATGGAAACAGCTCTGGCGATAATTCACTTGTGATTATGATTTTCGATGTGGTATCTCAACAACAAAACATTACATGCAGCCCTGCACACACTCACTCCTCGCAGCGCTGCCCTTGGTGTCGAGGGAAACACATTAGCATATTGGTAATTTAGTGGCTGGTGATAAAATCTCAGATGATTACTGCGCCTATCCCGCATGAAATCTTGCGACACAAAACAAATGGCCAAATTATTAAGGGCACGAATGTATGTGTTCCCGATTCTCGATTCCTGTCTCGCATGCAGGAGTGGCTCGCTGAATTATTGTGTGGAGGACCTTTGGTATCCTGGGAAGAGAGAGAGAGAGAGAGAGAGAGAGAGAGAGAGAGAGAGAGAGAGAGAGAGAGAGAGAGAGAGAGAGAGAGAGAGAGAGAGAGAATTATATGTTAATTCTTTGGAGTTTAGTACAGGAAGAAACATATTTCCACGTCTCTACCACCTGAATCATTTCCACGTTCGAAAGACAATAAAAGAACCATTAACTGAATCAAGATCGCTTAAAATATACAATGATCTGTTTCTATCATTACTCTCACTCACTATGCATCTTTGCGACTGTTAGTGTTGCTTTTTCTTTGTCTTTCGACATCATTAAAAACTTTTTAGCTTCATGTCATTAAGCTACGTACAATCATGCTGTCAGTCAGTGGACCGGGCGCTCACCATTCGCTATCACAACTGTACGTTCTTCTTCAACAAGAACCTCACAAGTTTGCCTGAAGAATGACATCATAACATTCAGAATAATCATTTATCCAGTGACATTCCACCACTATTAACTGTTGTTGCTCTATTTCTCTTCGTCTGTCGGAACCCTCAACTTTATCTTGTTAAGTGACACCACAACACGCGTCAGGTCTCCCCTCCCCAGGTGCAGCAGCAGCAGCAGCAGCAGCAGAAGTCAGTAGTCGCCTCAGTAGCAATGGTCATCACCTGCCTGTGTCCGGCCTTGAGTATGGGCGGTAATGGACACTCCACTCCTATCACAAGATCTCCCTCGGAACCTCCTCTGTGTCCGTGCACGGTAATGCGGTATTTATGGTAATGTTCTCCCCTCCCCCCCACGCCACAATTATCTTTTATTGTGGTACTGTCAAAATTCTCGTCTCATCAGCTCGGATACAGACAGAGGCGTGCCGATCGTATGCTGCCGCTGCCGTCAGCCCAAGCTGGAGTATTATAATAGCTGGTTATTGGCGAGAGATAATCTGTTTCCTTGACGCAAACATCCGCTTTTGATGTGTGTGTGTGTGTGTGTGTGTGATGAGAGAGAGAGAGAGAGAGAGAGAGAGAGAGAGAGAGAGAGAGAGAGAGAGAGAGAGAGAGAGAGAGAGAGAGAGAGAGAGAGAGAGAAGAGGGGGGGGGGGGGGGGAAGGAAGAGTGGGTGGTGGCCAGAATGGATATTATCGAGTCTGTATCACCACACCTTCCCGGAAACCAGTGATAATAATAATAATAATGTTCCCCTAACTTCATCTTCCCTAGCATTGAAAACCTCCATTGTCATCGTTCATAATGGGACTTGTGCAACAATCTCTTCTCCACCTCTTTTTCTCTCTCTCCTTTTCTTTCAGCATTCTCCCGTAAGCAATCTCTCTCTCTCTCTCTCTCTCTCTCTCTCTCTCTCTCTCTCTCTCTCTCTCTCTCTCTCTCTCTCTCTCTCTCTCTCTCTCTCTCTCTACAATATGGGCTTACTACGAAAATGTATGGGGTAAAGAAGATCACCTAATGGAGATCTCCTATCGAAAAACCCACAAGTTTGAGAACCGTTGCCCCGAGTGGATGCCCAATCTCCCCTTAGACCAACATTGGATCCCATGCACTTGAAGACCCACCCCTCAGCCGCCTCCCCCTCCTCCACTCTCTCTCTATCTCTCTCTTGATCCAGATATCCACATCCACTGCAGGTACACAACCCACCTTTGCATAATGGCCTCCCTTAGCCAGGTGGACTCTCTAAAAATCCCCGCGGACTATTTACACAAAGGTCATTAAGGCAGGAGTAAGAAAAATATATAAGGGAGAGAAAAGAAACTCGTCGACCTTTACGTTAATCACCAAATCTTTTCAATGGGTAAATGGTGTGACCCCCCCCGCCCCCCCCCCTCTCTCTCTCTCCTCAGTATACTACCTTTCATTTCTCCTACTCCTCCTCCTTCTCTCCCTTATTCTCCCTCTCTCCTCGCTCGTCCCGCCTCTGTTATTATCTCGGGTGGGAGTGTTGCTTCGAGGTTCCTGGTGAAGAACACATTGCAAGGTGGTTAATTTCAGCTTCTGTAGGAGTCCTTAGTCGTTCCTTCTTTTCCTTTCTTCTCTCAGGTCTTCTATATATTATCTTTCTTTGCCACCTCTCCCTCACTCCACGTTCGAAGCTTTTAAACCTGACATTTTGAAGTTCTTTTTGCTTTGTATATTTATTTCCTTATTTTTTAGATGTGTATTTTCTTTAAGAGAACGGGAAACGAAAAAAAAGAAAAACACAAATGACACGCATAAAGTCATCCGTTAAACATAACTTTGATAAAAAAAAAAAGAAAATAGACGAGGAAGTAAATAAAAAGAGAGAAAAAAAGCTCAAGATTAACACTCATATGCGGTTTAAAGGGGGACGGAAGAGCGTGTGGCCGAAGAAACGGTAACTAATTGTACCTCAGCAGTCAGACAGGCAGGCAGACAGACACTAGGCATATCCGTCCGGCCGACCCTACTTTGTTCCTCCGACCGTCGCAAACACGTGTATAAACGGACACCACCGCTCTCACCCACTCGCTGCAATGACTCGAGAACGGCTTAACTGCCCTCGTCGTGAGCTATTTTATTCTCTTTTTATTACCCAGGTGAACTAGCGGTCCGACTTCCCCTCTCTTTTAGTTCCCTGTAGTGATGCTCCTTAACCTCATTTCTCCTGTACGTACTCTTTCCGAGCTTTCCCCCGGTCATTCACTCTTTACTGTGCTTATTCTTCTTCTTCGTCTCTATCTCTCTCTGTTTCTTTCTTTCTCCTGTTAGTCTTTTGTGTTCGGTTGTATGGTGTTCTGGAAGAGGTTAAGGATCTGCATTTTTGAAAGGGAGTGGGTGTATGGGTTTTGGTTTGGTTTGCATTGCTTTTATTTTTTTATTGATTAATTATTATTTTTTATTAAATTAGTGGGAAAAGAGCGAAGAACAATACACTACTCATCTATCCATCTATCAGTCGATCAGTCATTGGTATTCTACAACTCTATTTTTCTATCAAACCGTCTGCGTGTTTGTGTGTTCATGTTTCCATATTTCTGTCAATCCATTTATCATACGTTGATCATGTTAACTAATAAGAGTTACTGATGCTATCCCGTCTACCACAGTTTGTTCTGTCACGCTTTGCCCTGTCGTTCTCAATGACACCATTCCCCACCCCCCCTTCCCCGCCCAACACGAGGACAGCATAAAGCACATCATATCCCCACAACGACACAGTCCCTTTTCAGCATCTTCAACATATTATTTAGGCTACGCAAGGTAATAAGACAAAAGGTACCATATATAAGAAGAAGTATTCTCCGGGAGATTGTCATTTCATTTCATACGTGTAATGCGTGAAACAGGAAACAAAAATGTTAGGTTATTATTGTTATTTTGGTGCAGGTGTTACCGAGAGGATATCATTAAGTAGCTAGCCAGGTGTGTGTGTGTGTGTGTGTG
>CM035194.1:7087026-7102941 GCA_020233015.1 Callinectes sapidus
CTCTCTCTCTCTCTCTCTCTCTCTCTCTCTCTCTCTCTCTCTCTCTCTCTCTCTCTCTCAGACTCATCTTTTTTTTCCTTCCTTTGACTATATCTCTCAGTTCCCTATTCTTCCTCTTTCTTCTCTGCATTATCGTCATTGTTGTCATCTCTCTGTTCCTTCTCTTTCTTCTTTTACTTTTTTACGTGGGTTTGCGTATTTTCTCTTCTTCTTCTGATTTTCTTTCTTTCTTTTTTTTCTTAATCTTCTGTATTTTTTCCTTCCTGCTCCTGCTTTTGTCTCCTTGCTTTCTTCCGACTTTTCCTGAGGTGTTTCATGGCTGCATTCTTCACCAATGAGTTATTGCCCAGCTTCGGTTTTATTGCCTTTTGTTCCTAGTTTTACTCACCATACTTCGCCACTACCTCACCTGCGCGTCCTGTGACACTAAAACCTTCACCTGCTTGTTCCCTTACATCGGTCACCTTACCACTTCCCTCTTACCTTCTTTTCCTTCACCTCCTCTTCTTCCTCCAACTCACTATATTACTGTAGTGGAAGTCTCTTATTGGGGAGGAACGTAACTTTTTACCACTATTTCTCTTCCTGATACTTGGTCTAGTTTTCTCCTTTCTTTCCGTGAAGGAGTGAGAGGAACAATGGGAGGAAGGGAGGTGGTGAATGGTAATGGATGGGAATTGGAAGCTATGGGATGGTATGGGAGATGATGGGAAGAGGGTGGAAGGAACGGGGTGGGTTTGGATAGGGGGATGTGGCTATGGGTGTGGAGGGACGAGATTGGAATAGGAAGAAGTGGATAGGTGTAGGGAGCTATGGATTGGGGGGGGTGGTATAGATGAAGAGGGAAGGTGAGGGGAAGTGAGGTGGAGGAGGTAAAGGGCAGTAGCATCTGGACAAAAGGAGCTTCTAGGAACACCTCTCCTGTCCTGTATCGAATATGATGAGAGATAGAACGATTAATAAAATGTAAATATTTTTTTCAGTCCATCCATCATAAATTACTGAAGGACATATGAACGGTAGATGTCCAAATATGAGGCGAAGTTTAATATGCTATAAAACTGGAGGCACGCACGGCAAAGATGGGCACTGAGGCGGGGCAGTGTAAGGGTCACTTTTCCTGGGTCGCGTGGGTGGTTTAGGCCTCTGTGCGTGAGATCCAGTTGCCAATAAATAACATTTACAACCAGGCCCTGACTGAGGTAACATTTGTAAACATTACTGGATCCTATTATCTCCCGTGCTATAACTCATCCCTTAATTCTCCCTTTCGTCTATCAGCGGCCATCTTGCTCATTGGACCTTTCTTTCAGTCACCGATTTTACTTGAGCTCCAGTCACGCCTCTCCACTTTTAATGCTGCGCCTGATTACCATAACAAAAACATACTTGAATCTAAGTAATTATTTCTGCCCCTCGTAATTCAGGCATATTGTATAGAAAGGTGCCTTAAACACTATAATCTACGGGTTAAACCAAGCCTGCCTTCCAATCCTGTAGGGTGAGCAATTCTAGCCACTATGAGCGTTATACCAAAGGCGGTAGTTAGACGCCAGGGAGACATGATGTACAGCTGGAGGTCGCCGTGCTCTTTTTTTCATCGTCAAATATTAGCTTTTTATACCGTCAGAGGAGAGAGATGTGGCACTACATTAGTGTTCCGTCCCTGAGAAAAAAAAAGGTGGCGCGACGGAGTGTTGGTAAGACCTATTACCTTCGTGGCCTCATTAACGTGGGATTCCTATGATGAGAGGCCAAAGTATAGGGCCAGGTATAGAGGGGAATAGGTGAAGGGAATGAGGAATAGGAGGAGGACCAGGAGGAGGAAGGGGAGGAGGAAGGGGAGGAGGAGGAGGAGGAGGAGGAGGAGGAGGAGGAGGAGGAGGAGGAGGAGGGGAGGAGGGAGGAATGATAACAGGAAGGGAGAGGGAAAAAATGGAGGGGAAAAGGGAACAGTGAAAGGAGATGAACACAAAAGAGGTAAGATGAGAGAGAGAGTGAGATAGAGAGAGAGAGAGAGAGAGAGAGAGAGAGAGAGAGAGAGAGAGAGAGATGATGGCGGACAGTGCAAGAGAACTGTAGTTTAAGAGCAAGAGACAGAAGGACCTGAGGCGGTGGGCAGGCAGGCGTACGTAACTATCAACATACATATACACACACAGAAAGAGAACAGACTGACCAGTGATCACATTAAACTGTCCTGCTGAAGACGTGATGTAGTACGAAGAGGAGAACGACTAAGAAGAAGAAGAAGAGGAGGTATAGAACCACTAGCAAATAATGGTATAACTCGTTTTGCTGACTCGAACCCGCTGATTAGGCAGTGAAACTTTGGACGCGGTAAATCATAGCGTATCAATGCATCTTGGTAATAGCGATGATTTTGGTGGTGAGCTGCGCGGCCGTCTGCTGAGGCACCGGAGCGTGAGGGTGGACAGGGAGTAGATACTGGTGATGATGCTGGTGGTTGTGGTGGTGCAGATTTGGGTGGTACTGCTCGGGATTGGTTTATGTGCCTGGGATTGGGTGGTGACATGATTCATCGACTGGCTGCAGTGAAAGAGGAGGAGTGAAGGGGAAAGTAAGAGTGTCTGAGTGTCCAGGTCTTGTTGTGTCAGGGAATAAGGTGTGGGAGTGATGGGTGGTGGTGGTGGTGGGATGACTGTTGGTAATGTTCAGTGATATGAGTGGACATGAAGAATTTTTGAAGTGTAGGGGTGTTGTCACTGTGGTAAATTTAAATACTCATTGACTTAGTTAACTTGTGTCGTCATCATAGACTGTTCAAATTTATTATATGCCTCACAATATGTTATGTTCTCAATCATCTATAGATAGTACCAGCAACATCCTCGATTTTTACTTTACCACACACGCAAGCACACACACACACACACACACACACACACACACACACACACACACACAAGATTTCTGCAAGTTAAAAGATGATTAATTTGATGTTGACTGACACTTTCGTCTGCTATTTAATGTTGACTGGCACTTTCATATACTTTGATATGAAGTTACTTTTATTTTTCCTTTTCTGTAGACACATAAATGTAGGATGTTAGATAAACAAGCGTTAATCGATGAAATGATTGGTCGAATGAGCAGATTTGTCAAAACACGTGTATCTGCTCCAGCGGGAGATTGGAGGGAGTGTATGCAAATACTTCTATCCACATTCAAGATGGGTGATAACGCCCCGCAAATTATACAGTATTGCGTGCATCATGATGTAAATAAGTGTTGTTACCTGTGTCAAGTGTGCAGTCACCTCGCTGCACATGCAAAACACGTGTCTGCAGCCCCACGTGCTTGCATGATTCATCCCTCCGCAAAGCACACTGATTTGCGCCACTTACTCAGCAATATACAGTCAAGACACTCAAGTGGATCCCTATAGCTACAGCGCCGCGTCCCACAGAGGAGGCTTGGAGGGTATGAGTGATGTCCTGCCGTTGGCACATTCCTCTCTCTCTGCGAAGGATAGGACATAAATTCCCATAAAGGACTCAGAACACACTTCACACCCCTCACGGGCCCCAGGGGTTCATATAGTCCTGAATGAGCCACTTTAGTCGCCAACCAGGCCGCGCTCAGACCCTCGAGGTGTGCGCTCTCTTCACAAAGGCATCCAAGGCACTCACTCTTCCCCTCCCCCTCCAACGTGGCCCTCCACACGCACTTGACTTCCTCCTCCACTCCTCCACTCCACTACTCCACCACTGCATCACTCCTCTCTCCACTTCCCCTTCCCAGGCGTCCTGAGGAGGGGGAGGGTTACTTTCACTCCCCGCTGCTCAGGTGTGGCTGTTTGTGTGTCCAGGCGAGAGCGTGACGTGTACAAATACGTCTACTCAGCCGTTCAGGTTACGTTACTCCTCCTCCTCCTCCTCCTCCTCCTCCTCCTCCTCCTCCTCCTCCTTTTCCTCCTCCTCCTCCTCCTCCTCCTTCTTGTGCCTGGCGTTTCCTGCTCTTAAAATATCCCGGTGGTCTGTTGCTTTGTTGCTGGTGCTGTTATTTTATTCTTTTTTTTCTTCCGCAACTCCACCACGATGTATTTTTAGTGGTTGCCTTTGCCTTATTATTTCGTGCATGGATTTGTTGTAACCGATGAAATGCTGCAGGTTACATTGAGTCAGGACTGAGTGAAGTATGGATCCCTACACTTGCAAATAGTGTTCATTCAGAATGGGATATTATTTTCGTATTTTATCTGTGATTTTTTTTATTCCCACTGGCTGTGCTCTTTCTATTCGAATTTTGATACATCAAACTGTTTCCCTTATGAAGTTGCCAAACTGGTTAAACAGGTAAATATAAAGACCTGGACAATCGAATTAGGAAAGATAAGGTATACAAACTTCCAAAGGTTCTGCACATTAAGTTGCAATATATATCTCCTGCGGTTATTATCTTCAAGAAAAAGAAGATATGAAAGGGAATAGAAAGCTTCCTTAATGAAACGAATCAAAGCAGATGAAAGGCCCCTGCTGGTATTTACATCTAGAGTGTGTGAGGACTTCATCAGGACGCCGCCTGGTCCTCCCGCGGGGCATGGCAGGAGGGTGTCCCGGGCCTGTGTCGGACACGCGGTACAACATGCCTTATCCATGTCCAAGAGTTAGCCGAGACCTGGACCTGCCCACATCATCTCCCGCTAATGGTCTAACAAAGCCTTTGACACCGTGGATAAGTGGCGGGGAGGGGCAGGCTGGCCTGAGGGACGGCGTCGCGTGGAGGCCGCCGGGCAGGACAGACACGCCCGTAAAGACCCGAGAGGTTATGGAGGTGTTGAATTAATGGGCGTCTTTTGTCCAGGTAATGGTCAAACGTGGGTGATGCAGGTCTGGCGGTACGAAGGCAAGGACGAAGGGAAACAAACCTATAGGATAATTATACAGGAAAGTAATGTGTGTATGTTGGTGAGTGGTTGGGTTTAGTTGTGTGGAGGAGAGATGGTGTCGTAAACCGGTGGGGCTTTCCATTGTATAGAATGAATGGAGAGTTTGCCTTTAAATTCTTGATCGCGGTTATTTATTTGGTTTTCGATCGTCTTTTCATCGCTTTATGACCGCACACAACCAACACTGGTTACGCTCTGATTTAAAAGACCTGCCACTTCTAAACCTGACTCATAGAGCAACCAGCGAACACACACACACACACACACATACATACACACACACACTCACACACACACACACACACACACACACACACACACACACACACACACACACACACACACACAGAGGTTACTGGTGCAGCACTGCCTTGTATATTTAGTTGAGTCGCTTCACCTGCAGCCACTCAGCAAGAAGTACTGCTCAACACAATTAATTTTCTAGCCTGGAGATGTGGTGGTAGTGGTGGTGGTGGTGGTGGTGGTGGTAGTGGTGGTGGTGGTAGTGGTGGTCGCGGTGGTGCAATGTGGAAATCCAGCCCCGTCAGAGGGCAGCACCAGAATACAGCATCCAACTGCAGGATGCTTTACATAGATGGGTCTTTAAGATAAAACTTTTCTAAATTACCACCCCAAACCTATTCACAAACAAAGGCTTGGGATGGGATCCATTATGCATCAGTTAGTAGATATTCCCTTGCAATTATGTTTGCAATTTACAACGCCTCAATACGGGGGGGCGAGACGATTTACATTCCGGCACCAGGAGCTGTTAGCGGCCTCCTGCCTACTGGGGGAGGGAGAGAAAGGGGGAGGGGGAACTGCCGCCCAATTATCATCACCAGGCACATTCCGTCACCCTTCGTCCATCTCGCTGTCACCCAAACCGCGGAGTAAGTAGGGTGACGGAGGACACGAAGGCACCTTGCTTCAGTATTCATTGAAGTGTGGAGACAAGCGCCCAGGCAGCAGGCGGGGTGTCGGGTGGCGGGCGGGGGTTCATTACAGGCGTGGCATGAAGTGTGGAAGAGGTGGTGGCGGCGACGACGAGACGTTACCCCATGTGGTGTGAGTTGTGGCGGCGGCGGCGGGAGGTGGAAGGTTTAGATTATGCGTAATGGCCCAGCCTGGTGATGACTCTGTGTTTGGACGCCACCACCAGCGGGACTAGCGGCGACGATGATGACGGGGGTGGTGGTGGTGGAGGCCGTAATGGTGCTGGAGTGGTGGTGGTGGAGGCTGTAATGGTGCTGGGGTGGTGGTGGAGTCAGTAGGAAGAACGAGAAGTATGCAAATAATCCCCCGGTTTCTATTTGGGATTTCGCTGATAAAATAAGTTCGATAACCTGATTCCTTTATTGTTTTGATTTGCAGTTTCACAATAGGGAAATCATAAGCTATCATTCTAATTTGTTGTGTCATTACTGTTAAAACCATCTCTCCTAATATGTAAGACATAAAAAAAAACTTGGGAATAAAATAATCATATTGACAAAAAGCAATGGGAAAAAAGCATCTCGAACAAAGAAAAGAGGTTGGCAATAGAGGAACTTTGGAATATCAGCTTAAAACAGAGAATTATAAGCCAAGCAAAAAAACAATTCTGCATTAGGGACCATGACCAAATTCCACTGGTAGAGATTGAAATTAAAATTCTGTTAGAAACATATAATGAAAGCTCAATATTGCTCTTGCATCTATATGTATTTATGGGTGTTTTACATGGTGTAGTCCTACGGGGGGGAGGGTATAACTATACATTAAGCAGTCGCTTCTGTTATCAAACGCAGCTCAGCAAGTTGTGGCGCCGGTTAGTGAGTAGAAATCTAAACTTAACCCTTCCACAGATAAGAGAAAACTGTGCAGCTGCCTTCATGCTTGCTTAAAATTGTGGTGATATGAGAGCGAGCTGAGTTGTTTGGATGGCCTGTATTTGTATGGAAGATATCTCAACTGGAATACACAATGGAGATTTAGAATCTTCCTGCCTTTTATACTCAACCACAGTTCCCTCCTCCTCCTCCTCCTCCTCCTCCTCCTCCTCCTCCTCCTCCTCCTCCTCCTCCTCCTCCTCCTCCTCCTCCTCCTCCTATTGCTGTCTTCTGCGCCGCTGCTCCTCACTATTAAGGATTCACATTAGCCACGGTAGGCGGGTCCTGGCCTCGCCGACAGTTATATCCTTCGTGGGCTTCCTCAGTGACGGATAACTGGTCATATTTATCGCTGAGGCGGCGGAGATTTATGTGATGGAAGGCAATAGGTTGCTAATGCGTTATTTCTATACAGGTCTGGGGCAAGGTGATGCATGGGGCGGCGCTCCGAATAAATACGAGGCATTTTTCCCGCTGATGGATGTGAAGTGTATTTTGAGAAGCTTTGATGGACACATGGAGCTCCGGCCGTCTGGTGTGCGTGAATTATTGCCACTTTGAGGATGAGTATAATTCAAGGGGGTGGACGTGTTGGCCGATGCCCTCAGGTGTGTGGTTAGTATATACAGGCGCCTGCTGTCTGGACTCAGGTGTTTTATCCCTCACTTAGGGCACCGCTGCGAACCCTTTTAGGTTTTACGAAGAAATATGCTTTGCTGTTCCTTCAGGGTGTTCTTTTATCCGCCTCTGTCTTCTACTGCGAGTGACTGCATTGGTAATGTGTGTATGTAGCTAAGAATACCTCCTCCTCTTACCTGCATACAATTGGTTTCACCTTTGGAACTGTAATACCCACATACATTCATATAAGGGAGAAGGCTTTCAGTTTGTTACACTTCAAGTTCAAAAATGCAATATCAGCAGTTTTATAGTTCTCCTCGTCATTGTTAGCCATGCGTGAAAGATTATGCCGGGATGATATATCCTTGTAGGATACAAACCACGATATTAACATACTGGCATCTCTCAGAGAGCTGTGGAGAGTTAGAAGATAAGTTTTACAAAATAGCTAGTGTCTTGCCTTCGAAGAACTGTCTCCACCACACCCTCCCCGCACAAGATCTTCGTGAGGGTAGTGCTTCCTTTAAGGAGTGACTCAAATATACATAATATACATTTGTTTACGATGCAAATTTAAACCTCAGGGGATTTGTGCCATTTTGAAGAAATTTACACGTCAACCTGCATCTTCTGATCACGACGAACAACTCATTAATATCCTGATCACGTTATTTGACTGCAGTGCTGGCAGTTTTCACCTACACACTGAGACTTCGGCACTCTCCAGTCCCTGAGCTGGCAGCGGATCGGATGCCACGTTTCCCCAACATGGTGGTAATATCATTATAGGGCGGCCTCACCGTGGCCTTACAAAGGTTTTCAAGCGCCTCATCATTGGACATAAAGATGGGCTTGCGGCAACGGAAGGAGGCGCCCCACCCTGCCTGTGTTTGGCCGTCACCTCCTGTCGTCTCAGTGGTGCACAGCGGAGGAGTTCTGGCCGGGGATTGGCTGCGGCCGACCAACCCCTGTAGAGAATCGAGTTTCGGTAGGCGCCCGACTGACCGCCACATATCAAAACCTGAACCACACCGATAACATGTCGGGTTACGGAGCGCCGCACTTGTCTTTATAGCCCATCGCCACATCGTTACGCCTCAACCTCACACAACACCTAGGAGTGTATATACACAGCGGAGCCGCCTCGAGCAGGCAGCGACGGCGATGACAATGCCAAAGGAGCGGCGGGGAGTATAGCAGATGGTGTCGTAGTAGCCGGGTTGAGATGCGAGGAATGTAATGGTGTAGGCCTACAGTTTAGTCCTCCTCCTTCTTTCCGTCTCTTCCTCCTCCTCCTCTTTTACTCCATCCTTTGTGTGCCTTTGTATCCTCTCGCCACCTATCACTTACTACATCATTCCACCTTCCTTATCGCCGCCAACTGATCTGCGAATTAGCCGAGGGTGAAATGGTTTCCCTCACGGTGCTCGGTACACCAGTCTGCGTGCATTCCATTCACCATCATGTGTCTGGAAACTCGGTGCCTTCCAATTACCACTTTTTGTGTGGATTTTCTTGATTCTCTGAATTTGTATAAGAACTCATACACTTTTTGAAGGTTGGAGGGATCGTACGTAGGATTTTTTTTATTTGTTTTGTAGTCTTATAAATGTTAAAGGTAAATATATCAGTGCATTAATCATTTAAAGAGTCTGGAAGGCGAGAAGTGATCAGTTCGCGCCATCACTTGCAGGAAAACAGTCACAGTACGTACCCAAAAGAGAGCAAATAAACGGCAGGGAGGAAATTTACGATTACTGTCTGATGTGCAGTGAGGCCAACTGAGGATGTTGCCAACTTCCTGAACCACATTATGCAACACCTCATAAGGAGGCGGTGAACTCCCACACCCCCTGCTGCCGCCACCTGCCCCCGGCCAGGCGAGGAAGAGCGAGTTGAGATAGTGTTCATTCTCGCTTGTGTTTCCTTCAAGTTATCGGTAGTGCGGGATTGCCTCCTCGTATCGTTGTTTAACGGGAGTCCAGCAAAGCAAGAGGAAGGCATTGAAGACAACCACTCAAAGCCATTAACGTGATTCTTTTTGTTTTGGAAATACACAAAATATTTTTCTCAGCCTACACTCACAAAGTATTTGAATAAAAGAAAAGTTTCAGATTATTTGTTTAGAAATTTTAAAAGGTTCATAAGTGTGTCATTAGAAAGTTTCAAATGAAAAGAGTTGGCGCTTCATTATGCAGACTGTTCTCGTACATTTTTTCTTTATAGTTTTGTTACGACGTGCCGGGTAACTACACTGCCAACATAAACTTGAGCCAAAGTGAGATTGGTAGCTTTTTTGTAAGGACAAGTACAAAGCGTAAAAAGAAGCCCATCTGTCTGGACATAAGGCCTTCCTCAGGTGTGTGGCGGAGGAATGTGGTGGCGGCGGAGGCGTGGGAGCTTCCGCGCGTCCAGGGGCGGCGGGTGGTGTGCTGCCCCGCCCCTAGACAACCCCCGGGGGCGGGGCGCACTTGTTCTCCGTAATAGGTTTTTAACCCAACAAAAGAGGGACCAAGTGTTAGATTAGCCTTGGAAATGGGCGACGGTTCCCGACTGTGAAAGAGACGAGTTAAATTGCTGGATTTCTCGCGTTTCTGTCACTCGAGGGTTTATGGAGTGAGGGGCGAGTGTTGCCCACGGGTGAGGGTGTCAGGGCGTCTCAGGAACCCTATTGCCAAACGCCCAGCTCTCAAGTATCGCCTCATCAGTCAAGTCCACATGGTCACACAGGGACAACCACGCCTCGCCTCAAGCCATGCAACGCTGCTCTGCTGGACATGAATAGATATTTGTGTTGCCTTGTGCCTCTGCCCAAGCGCTATAGAGAGTGTATTCACTGTGGTGGGAAACGACATTCACAACGACCACAACAACGACCACAACAACATACTACTACTACTACTACTACTACTACTACTACTACTACTACTACTACTACTACTACTACTACTACTACTACTACTCCCTTCCTTCCTTCCTTCCTTTCCTTCTCCTTTTTCCCTTCCTTTTCCCTGCCTTCCTTTTCCTTATCCCTGTCCCCTTCATCCCCTTCAGCCCCTCCCACTTAAACTCTTTGAGGGACGTATCGTCGGGCCGGGATCAGTGTCGGGGGCGCGGCGGCGGGCAGGTGTCAGGGCGGTGCAACAGGTACTCGGGCGGGGCGACGTAAGGCCTGTGACGTTATTAATCAGCGGGCGACACCTGAGAAACGAGTGTGGCCCGCCGCCCTGGCACGACACTTCCCTCGCCTTCTGCTTTCTACCCATTATCTCCCTTATGGATTCACTACAAGAGAGATGGATAGTTATTAAGTGAGGTGAGGTGAGGTGAGGTGAGGTGGTGCATGTCTTTCTGTCTGCTTGTGTGTCTATTACATGCTCTTTTCTTGTTCAGTTTGTCTTTTTTTTTTCTTTTTCTCTCTTTTCTCTTTTCATTTCTTAATTTTCTTGCGTTTTCTACAAAGTTTGGTTGATAGTTCTAGTGTTTTATGGGTGTTCATTATTACAATTACCCCCATGGCTTAAAGTTAAATCTCTCTCTCTCTCTCTCTCTCTCTCTCTCTCTCTCTCTCTCTCTCTCTCTCTCTCTCTCTCTCTCTCTCTCTCTCTCTCTCTCTCTCTCTCTCTCTCTCTCTCTCTCTCTCTCTCTCTCTCTCTCTCTCTCTCTCTCTCACTCCAGCTCTGATTGTTGAGGAAGTTAATGCGCGGTTCAATTTGTTATTCGATAAGGTCTAAACTCGAGGTGGAAGTGGCTCGCTAATTAAACAGTAACTCAGATAAGAGGACTCATTGCGCTATCGGAGCTCCGGCCACTACCTCGCATCGCAAAAGGATTACTCTCAATTAACACATCCGTTCGCTGCCCGGGCGTCGTGTAGCGCGTGTGGGTAAGTCTCTGAACACTAAGCTAACCACCCGTCTTCCTCTGCTATGCTTGGCCGGACTTCGTGTTCTTTTTTTTTTTTTTATGGAGCTGAAGATGGACTAGATTTGTTCTCTTACTGTTACTGTTTGATAGTGAGTGTTGTGTTGCTTTCTGTACCGGTGATGCAGAGTTGATTATCGTGCACTTTAGGTCTGTTTCCAGCTGTGGTGTGGTGAGTTTGTGCTCTAAGCTTGTATGTAGTTCCGGGTTGCCTTTTGTTTTGTTTGTCTATTTTTTATTTATTTTCTTGATTTGTTTTGTTTACTTTGGTTTTGGTTCTTCTTTGATGTTTTGGTATGGTGTTTAATATTTGCTTGTTTTTAATGCGTTAGGAGTTCTGTATATTCTTTTATTTATTAATTTGTTTTTATAAGTCTCCTTTGTGCTACAATTACAACTGAAGTAACATCATGATTGGAAATATGTGATACACTTTAATTTTTCTGGATGATTTGTGCTTTTATCATAAATCTTAGTGTGAATGTCAGTATTCATTTAGTACATTTACAGGAAAGTAAAATGAAGAACACACTGCACTACATCTCTCTACTGAAGGACATCAAGTAGTTCCTCAACAATTACTCAGTTATTATCAAGAAAAGAGACTCTAATTCATTATCATAACATATACGAGTAAAGTCTAACAGCCTTCCAGTTCACAAGAAGTCTAAATGCATCTGCTTTCCTCAGAGGACATCGACGTGTCTCTTGTCACTTACCTCAGATAATGCAAGGAAAAGAGACCAGTACGTACACTACTAATACATACACAACACGGGCCTTACAGACCTCCACTACACAACACCTCGCAATGCATCTCCTTCCTTCAATGGGTATCGAAGAGTCACTGCCACACGATCCATCTTCCTCACGTGCAACTAAGAAACGTGTCGTGTTGAACCAGTGCACGCCCCTATACCCTTCCCTCAGCCCATCCTGCCCCGGGGACCCCACACAGCGCGGCTCCTCGACGCCCACACACTGTCCAACAGAAGCCGGCACGCCACATGTCACTCCGCTACACTTACCCCAGCACGTCACCATTTGTCATTCCCCGCATCGCCCTCCGTGTCCTGCAAGCAAACATACCTCCTCCTCACCCCAGTCCCTCTCCCGCTCTTCCTTGGTGGAGTTCTTCTTTTGTATACCTCCAGTAGTCTTCCTTCCAGCTACACGCACACACTTATACATTGTTCCTTTCAGCTCTTCATCTTTTCAGCTGCCCTCCTACTTTTCCTTCCTCAAGTGTTCCTTTTGTGCACCTTTAGTAGCCTTCCTCGTGCCACACATACACGTACACACACGAGAGCCTTCAAGAAGCAACGGTACATTCGATTCATTGCAGTCGTGTCTTCCGATACTTGCCTGACAGCCACGGGGTTGCAGCGGCGGTGTACTGGCGTGATTGCACTCTGCCTCATTACGTGTTGCCTTCACGATAAGGCGCCTCTCCCTCCCCTGTGTCTAGGTTTTTGCCTACGATGCGCCTGGGAGTTATCACCCGCTCGATCTGTACTCTGCCCGACTTCCTGGTTTTGTTTTGCTTTCCCTTCCTTTCACCTGAGTCACCAATAGTTAGGCAAGCGCTCCCATATATAGTGGTGGAGATCCCTTCAGTAAACCGATCAGCTATGAGGACTAGTTATCATTAATTATCGTGGTGGCGGCCACAAACCTGCTCACTGACGGCGGCGGTGGACCGTGGCCCCGGAATCCTCCCGGACTGACGGGGCAGACAGCGCGAGCCAGCCAGAATAGTCACTCCTCCCTCCCCCCCCACCTCCTCCTCTCCCTGTCCTCTTCCCCCTGCTCCTCCTTTTCTTCTCAGAGCTTTATTCTATAGTTGTTTCTCTTCTTTTACTTTATTTGAGAGAAGTGCGATGATGATAATGGTGGACAAGTGTGTGTGTGTGTGTGTGTGTGTATATATATGTGTGTGTGTGTGTGTGTGTGTGTGTGTGTGTGTGTGTGTGTGTGTGTGTGTGTGTGTGTGTGAGTGAGCAGCATCCTGTTGCTCTGACCTAAATAGCGTAAAGAGCGGAAAACACCTGTGTAGTTTTTTGCTCTTATACTTCTGTGCAATTTCCTCTAGATCTACCCCCTTGTCACAGACCCCCCCCTCCCCTCTCTCTCGCTCTCTTTGGATGAAGTTTACTAGTGTTCGTTGCTTTACTTTTATCATTGTTGGTCTATCTGAAACTCCTTCATCTTAGGTTAAGCTTAAGGTCATCAGTATCTTAATGTTTCCCTCTCTTGAGAGAGAGAGAGAGAGAGAGAGAGAGAGAGAGAGAGAGAGAGAGAGAGAGAGAGAGAGAGAGAGAGAGAGAGAGAGAGAGAGAGAGAGAGAGAGAGAGAGATGGAGAGGCAAGCAGACAAGCAGGCAGGTAGTCTTAATAGATAGTTATCATAATAATGTTGTTATGGCCGTGTTCTCCTTGATACACTTTTGTCTGCAGTTCATTTTCTATTTTTTCTGGCGGGAGGGGACACTAAATACATAACATTCCTGGCATTGGCGTGGACGTGATGAGGGGAGTATCCTGCGAGGGAGCTCCTGTGCAGAATTAGGGCGGCTATTGGAGTGAGAGAGACATTCTGTAACGAGGAGGAAAAAGATATGCTGTTTTGACACATGGAGACAACGGCACCGACCAGACCTCGTTGTTTTCATCAGTGAGCGATTTATACAGTCAGAAATAAATCCTCTCTCTCCTTAAGCTTAGCAATGGAGGCCAATTTAGCGCAGGAAGACACCTCTCCGTTTTGACACGAGGATTTATGATGGGAATTCACTTTTACTTATTATTATTATTATTAATTTTTTTTACTTCCATCAAACCCAGGAGATGAAGATACCAAATTGACTGACGGCATCAGATAAGGGCTAAAAAAAAGGGACTTGATAACCAGTTTTGACATTCTTCATGCTAATCAGCCTCGGACGGCCGTCATCCGCGGAGGAAATATGCAGATCAGTCCACCTTTGCTGGCAATTACCACATTCCTGGCATCTAATGAAGTCGTTAATCACGTCAAATACCTTAGGCGACTGGGACAGGCAAGGGGGACAAGGCGGTGAACGGCAGGGGGACATTAGAAAACAGGGGCAAAAGGACAGGAGGCATGAGGACAGAGCCTAAGGAGAGTTCCAGAGGCAAGACAGTAGAGGGGAAATGTACTACAGGACAGCGGCATGGCAAAGGAGGGGAAGGCTTAAGGCGTTGGCAAAACAGTCATTAAAATTAGTGACAGGTTTGCATACACATGGCGGCAGAAGCTGCATTATCTCAAGGTCTGTCATTTGTAAGTTTTATTGTTGAAATTAGTGTTTTTTGGACTGCACTGAGAGTGACCTTGGATGTATGCTTTTTTATATACTTATTTTCTTTATTTTCTAATTGATTTGCGGAAAAATGAAAATGAATGGTGTTATTTTGTCTTCGTCTCTCTCTCTCTCTCTCTCTCTCTCTCTCTCTCTCTCTCTCTCTCTCTCTGTCCGACAGCTGGCGATTCCTGTTTTTATCGAACTTTGTATTAGAGTTGTTATTGCATTATTTGTACAATATTTTACAACAAGGAAAAATGCCGGTGAGAATTTGAAGGTTAATGGTTCCTCCTTCAGGCCTTGCTGCTTCCTGGGAAGGTGGTGGTGGTGGTGGTGGTGGTGGTGGTGGTGTTGTCGATGATGATGGTGGTGGTTGTGGTGAGGGTTGATGGTGTTGGTGATGGAGATTGGGCTCGTGGTAATGATGGTTGATGTGGTGGTGATAGCGATAGTATGGTGTGATAGTATGATATGGATAGTATATGGATAGTATGGTGGAGGTACCAATACAACTACTACTATTAATGTTGCTGCTACTACTACTTCAACTACTGCTACTACTTTTAACAAAAAATAAAGAAGCAATCCACAAACAACAGTAATAATAATAACAAAACAATAAAACCACATCTGTTTTGTTACTTAAACATGAACAAATCTCACTTTCTGATCTAGTGATTAAATACACTACCATCACCATTAACAATTACCTGTATCCGTGTTCATGTATCACCTCATCTCTGTCACTGCCACGCTCGCCTCTTTCCGCTACGTGTTATTGTTCCTTTGTGAGATACGATGTGAGGAAGTTTGTTGGATGTATTGCTGGTTGATGAAGGCTTGTCAACGTTTTTCGTGTATGTTCTTAATATTTCGTTTGTCACGTTAATTTATCGATATCTTTTTTTCTTTATTTATTCATTCATTTAATTAGTATATCATTTTTTAAAGGGTGGTTGAATCAGGGTGTAGATGTTATGTGGAGGTGTAAATTATAGTTGTTACATACACATTTTCTTATGGTCTCACACACACACACACACACACACACACACACACACACACACACACACACACACACACACACACACACACACACAGCAACAATAAGAACAATAAGAAGAAGAACAACAAAAACAACAACGACAACAACAACAACAACTAACAATAAACAGCAAAGTCAACAAGTGAACTCTCTCTTTCTCTCTCTCTCTCTCTCTCTCTCTCTCTCTCTCTCTCTCTCTCTCTCTCTCTCTCTCTCC
>CM035194.1:7106449-7115970 GCA_020233015.1 Callinectes sapidus
GCCAAACCTTCCGCGGCCGTTGCGTTCTGGACACAGTGTTCAATCTGTCCTGCTTAGCTTGATGGATCGCCACTGTTATGCCGTTTGCCCCGCCGCATCCTTATTTCACCTCTAATAAAACATGAGTTATGGGGCCGCTCTATCTGCCCTGACGACGTGGACTCGGGCCCGTTCTCTCGCATTCCGCCGCCTGTCATCCTCTTGGGAGTTTTTGTTCCCGCGACGCAATGGCAAGTGGATGGGCCGGAACTTTTTGACGGTGCAGAATTCCGCCGCGTCTAACCTTTTTATTCTAATGAGAGGGTTCTTTTACTCTAAGCCTTGTTAAGTGGTTTTTGTGAAGCATGTCCAGTGCAGAATTGATAAGTTGTGAGGGCAGGACGGCAACATTGTATCATAATTGCAGGTCAGGTTAGGTCTTAGCTATATTGAGAAGTAACAGCAGTAGGAGACTTGCAAGGAACACCCAACAACAACAGCAGCAGCAGCAGCAGCAGCAATAACACTAACACATTCCTCGGTGACGGTTCTCCTTCGGCCGCAGAGACACGTGGCTGCTGTACTCTACTTTATCAGTACACACATCGGACAATCACATTCCTCGACCCCGACACCAACACATAACGTCATACCCTCCACTACGTTTTCCTGGACTTTAAATATTTTACGGCTGCTGCCACGCTTCTATAATGCTGTTCCTTCCCTTCACGTCCTCCCGTATCCCAGCGGCCGTCACCTCACGCCGTCCTATCTCATGGTGTTGGCTCCTCGTGCTCCTCCCTTATAGACGGTGTACACATCCACCCTCCCTTGATTACCAGCGGTCATACCTTAGTAATCACGATAGCTCCTCGCTGAAGGTTTAAGATATGATTGTGTGCAACTTTTTTTTTCTCTCTGAACTGGCAAAGGAGCTTAATTAAGGTTAGGTTCTCATGACAAAAATGTGGGGATGAGTGAATTCAAGTCTTGAGTCGAGTACCGTCCTCTCATATTTTTCTTCATTTGGGTTCAGTAGTTATGAAGTCTGTCAAGTCACCTATTAATTATTCAGACTCTGAATATTCATCTCTCAAATTTCTTTACATTGCTCTTTCTCACATACGCTCATTTATGGAAGGACCATTTTTCCTGTACCTCAGCACCCTTTTCCTTCTCCTTGCAACTGTCCATATGCTGACGGACAGGGAACAAAGGCGCGCATGAAGTGAAAATGACTCCAGGAACATAATTAGCAGCGCTCACCTCAGCGGGGTCGCAGCCATGCAGCGGAGACACGAGAACACTGCGCGACTTGTCATTACCTCATCGACGGAGTAAATATTGTGAATAGAGTCTGAGCAGAAGAACGTGTGGAATGCTTCTTTTTACTCTTAACATGCGGGAGAGACAGATCGGATCCGGGAGAGGAGGTGAAGGCTACGGTCCACTACACAGGTACTCACACCGGCACGTAGGACTGAGCACTATAAAGCAAGGTATTGTATGGCGAATCAACTTGGAACTTGAGCACCCGAGGGTCACGCTGGGTCCACAGTTCACCCGCTGAGACGCCGAGTGATGGATTGGTCCACCTTCAGTTAGCCGGTCATGATTAATGCGTCAGGGAGGAAAGTTTGTCTGTTATTTTTAATTACATCACCTGTGAAAAAAAGCGAGCAAATATGGTAGACGCGGAACTGGAATTAATGGTCGGCAAGATACATCCTGCCAGCACTGACGGGTTGCCTGCGTGCTTGTGGGGTCACGGCGCTGCAAGTGTGGCTAAACGTTCAGGATTGCCGGTGACATGTTTACTGTTTTCCCTCCCTACTTTTGTTATTTATCATCGTTGTATATTATGTGTGTGCTCCAGGTGCATGGGTGGCTGCCACCAGGTGGGTGGGAAGGTAGTCAGGTGGTTACTGTGGTGTTGTGCATAGTTAATTGTTACGGTGAAGGGACATTATATTTTAGACAATAGAAAATGTTGTTAACACTGCATTTCGTTGTTTTTATACAGTGATCATAGGAATTGACTGTATACTGGTGTTATTTAGACTCAGTGTCCTGCCTGAACGTTTCGCCTTGTCGCATGAAAACTCACGAAACATTCTCAGCAGTCTTAAAACACAGTAACTGTGGACATTTCCCTTGCACATCCGTAAAGGAGAGATCGTAGCCATCTTTATGTGCGAGTTTTCCTTCATTGGCAAGATTCTGTTTTTTGCGTGGCCCGAGGCTTCTGGAATAGTG
Organism: Callinectes sapidus; assembly: GCA_020233015.1. Lineage (NCBI taxonomy): Eukaryota > Metazoa > Arthropoda > Malacostraca > Decapoda > Portunidae > Callinectes > Callinectes sapidus. Next base: position 7,108,685 of record CM035194.1, read on the forward strand.
CGTGCTGGTGGTCCAGACGACAGCTGTGGGAGTGCTTCGTGGAGGTCGTTTGGAGATGGTCCTCCGCAACTCTGCCTTGTCCGACGCCCTGTGATGCCTGTGATAATTAATGTTCTCTTGTCGCTCGTGATCCCCAGTGACTCCTTAAGCCGGCGCCGCCATTCCCCGTGATAGCATTCGTGATTTATGGACGCGGGTGTGAGAAATATTGTTTCCGAGGCCGGGAGTTGTGTCTTTTGAACTGCCAGTCCGCACTTCACTGCACCATTGACAAGTAATTTGTTTCCTCATTCCCTGGACAACATTCCCCCAGTGTGCTGTCTTGGTGATGGCAGCATGGCGTCACAACATGGGCCTTCCTTCTATTGCAGCTTCTCTTATCCATTTTCTTATCAGCGAGGGAATGTTTGGTGATCTGATAATGTACCAGTACGATAACCATTACATTCTACAATACTAAGAAAATCAAGTTTGAAACAGAAATATATATGATAGTAACATATTGCTGAAAACAGAGAAATGAAGTCTTAATTAACGAAGTGCGATATCAAAACGTTGTGCATTTATCATTATGTCAATCACGTGTGTTCATCCCCTTTGTTTACTGAAAAAAACCCAATAAACGCACAGTTCCGAAATCTTTTTATATCCTGAGATGTCCATGACCCAGTTTAGAAGGTCATACATGTACAAGGACCACACTCATCACATCTACACCAATTATCACATCCTCCGCTAAGTACACGATTCTCTTCCTACTCTTCCTCCCTTACTCAGCCTCAATCACCTGTATCTCTCACAATGTTCCTTTTTCCTAAGTAACTAAGCCTTCATACACTATTTATTCCCTTTTTCTTATACTGTTTTCCTTCAAGCCCTATTCCTTTTTCCTTATACTGTTTTCCTATAAGCCCTAACCTCATTTACCCTTTCCTCATTACCTCTCACAATCTTCCACCTCTTCTCCCTCACCTCCAACGGCCTAGTACTCCACCCTCCCAATCCTTCACCCCGCCTTCGCTCCTCTCTACCCACCCACGACTCGCCAGCCATCAATCTCGCCTCCTCCACGACGTGCTAATGACGCCTCCACCACGACTGCGCCACCTCTACCCTGACTCGTTCGATTACCTCTTGACCCGACACTCTTACCCTCGACACCCCCCTCTCTCTCTCTCTCTCTCTCTCCATCCATCCCTCGGTGTAGCTAATGGTGTGCTCTCTCTCTCTCTCTCTCTCTCTCTCTCTCTCTCTCTCTCTCTCTCTCTCTCTCTCTCTCTCTCTCTCTCTCTCTCTCTCTCACGGCTTGATTTAACTTTCTTGTGTCCTGATTCAATTCTTTCTTCTCCTGAACATTCTCTTTCTTTTGTAATTCAACTTTTCCCAGTCTTCATCTAAGTCTTCTTATGAAACCACTCTCTCTCTCTCTTCTAGATCGCATTTCCTTCCTGTTGATCTCATTGTTCTCTTTTGATTCTTCTCCCTCCCTCTCTGATCCTTCGTCTTGGCCAGCTCAATTGTTTACCTTCTCTCTGTCTAGCTATAGATGAATCCAATTGAACACCCAATGGAAAGTAATAGCGTGAATAGTCTTTGTTTTAGTAGAATGTCAACTTAATCAAGGGGAAAAAAAATGGAGCACTTTTAGGAATGTGTGTGTGTTCTTTTTTGTCTACTTTTACTGAATGAATAAGTACACACGACAAAGCATCATCGCAGTGTGGCTTTGTGAACATTCTTGTCTCTCACCTTCACTTGTCTTTGTCTTCTTTCTTTTTCTGGGAAGCTGTGGCTCATTTTGATTACCACCAAGGGTTCTTCTCCGAACTCATTCAGGCTAAAGAGAAGTGATAGAACGATACATTTTTGTGGATGTTTTCTAATTTCCCCGTCCCTTCCATTTCCCTTTCCCTTCCTCATGTCAGCTGCAATACAGCAAGACGCCTTTCCTCTCCAATAGCCTCAGTATAACATGTTCTCTCCCTGCCGTAGCCGACTCCTCCCCTCCCGTTGAGCAGCGCGTTGTAGGCGAGCCATCATCGCATTAGTATGCATCTCTTCTCGGGAGGATTCTCGTTCACAGTCCGTGTTAACACACTCGCCACTCTTTTGTCTTCACTCTCTCCCTTAAGCTCATTTGCATTCCCCTCGCCATGCTCTCCCCTATTACTCTAAATATAAGGGTTATGGTAACAAGAAGAGTTATACACAGGTATAGATTACCTTGTCGCTCCTGGTGAGTCGTCTGCTTCAACACCTTCACTTTACCTCTGATAGTTCAGGGACATTTCTTTCCATCTTGATACAAGTTTATATTTACTAATGTAGCATTTGAAGTTTGCTTTAAATATTTGTTACACTTAAATGATTTTCAAGGTTATGTTAGACAAGTGAAAAATCTCAGAGATAAATATGTTTATTAAAAACATAAACAACATGTTAAACCTTATAGGAATAGCACAACTCTGTGAGAATGGCCCGGTAGGACCAGGGTTAAGTCGCTTCTACAAACACAAGGAGGATCTCCTTTCAGGAGGAAATAGACGAGTGTCTGGCCGCAGGAGGTGAATAGTGTCCATCAGTGCATCACCTGTAAGTTTCATACATACTCATAAGTGTACTTAATAACAAGCAACGGAAATTTAAGTATTCGTTTCTACTTATCTTGCTGCTGTCGGTGGGACAGCCACAATGTAATTCTTGGAACATTGGAGACTTAGGTAGCGCTGCCTGAACGCTCAAGACTCGTTCTGCCCCTGCAGTGAGGAGCTGCGAGGCTCGCGCTGACTCAGAAGGGCTGATAAAATACATGTCAATACACAACTGTCACGTTAGTGATGTTCATAAGTTGTCAGCATATTCCCACACAAGGTTGATGCCATAATACCAATTTGACATACTTGTGATACCTTTACAGACCTTTTGTTTTGAAACATAGAGAGCAGGAATGGTAGCACAAGTCCAATGCCTTCCAAGGTCTAGCCACGACAGTTGCCGGCATGTGGATCTTAATGAAGCTGGACAGGTGTGGCGATAGGGTGCTGCCACACCTGGGCTTTGTCCTCGGCACTGAGCCGCTTCCACCCGGCAACCTTTGGTTGCAAGTATTTTTGTCACATTCTAAAATGATTAGTCTTGTGGCGCGTCCAAGCTTATAAAGCTTTTGACCTTACTGCAGGGGTGGTAAACGAAACACGAAAAAGCTGAAAATGTACCACGACTGACAGACCAACACTCTGAATAGACCAGTAAATTAATTCTGTGTGTGTGTGTGTGTGTGTGTGTGTGTGTGTGTGTGTGTGTGTGTGTGTGTGTGTGTGTGTGTGTGTGTGTGTGTGTGCAGTAATGACTGAAATTAATATCATTACTACTGTTTATTAAAACGTCGAAAGCAATTCGGCTGGATATAAATCACGGTATCACATCATTACACCGTTGAACATTATAATACCATGCATGATAATGATAATTTGCCAGCATAAGCAATAATGCAAAGCAAGACATCTATAACACATAAGGTCATCAGCATGCAAGGTTACAAAATGATACTAGTTAAATCATCGCAAATATCAGTGAATATGAAGATGAAGTATGAAAATTATACCAGAGGAAAAAAATAAAATGAAAATACAACAACAACAACAACAACAACAACAACAACGCGTCACCACGGGCAGATAGGTAGCAGAAAGCCTTGTGTAGCAGACGGGGCTGACGTGCTGCTCGTCACGCAAAGCCTCGAGTGTTCTTTATTGAAACTCGCCAAGCACAAAATACAGGATTATATTACTGTGTTTATTGCAATGACGTAAGGGGAAGACGGGCGCCGCAGGCCATCTGCAGTGTGTAGGCTGCCTGCTGTGACTCACTCAGACTGTACACTGAGACAACAACAATTGACTCACGCAACACTCACCAGTGCTCAGAAACTCTTGGCCCTCCAACCGAACATAATTTAATTACTGACACAAACATGATTAACCAGGATATCAAGTTACGTCTGTTAGAAAAGTACAAATTGTTAATCTATCACATGAACCGTAAAAGAAAGAGAAAAGAATTAAAAAAAGACATTTCAACAAGAGCCTTTTCAAAATAGTGGAAGTGCCTCCCAAAAGTTTGGAAATATTGTTTACTGACTCACACTACGAGTACGCTGTGACTCTCCCTGTCCTGAATCACTGATAAAAACAACACTTCTGGGACGAAAAGCAAAAACTGGGAGGAAAGAGAAGAAAAAGAGGGGAAGGAGGAGGAAGAGGAGGAGGAGGAGGAGGAGGAGGAGGAGGAGAACCACTATCTTCCTGCCGTGCCGCAGTAGATCCACGAGAGGCGTCCCAGATGCATGGTACGAGGTGGAAGGTTACGTGCGTGTGTGAAAACGGCATGAACAGGAAGAGGAAGAAGAGGAGGAGGAGATGGAAAGTAGGTGGAAGACGCCATTACCTTCTTTCTCCTTACCTCCCACCCAGCATGTCTAGACACACACACACAGACAGACAGACAGACAGACGGACAGACAGACACATTTCCCATTCCTTATTCATTGTTCTTTCATCTGTCGCCCGCCGTTCACATCCTCCGTGATATGTACCAGCCTCAGGATCCCATACATAAATTAGAGAGCAGTACCCCAAGGAGGAAGTCTGTCCCTCCTGCCTCTTGTCTCCACTTGTCCTCTCTCACTCTCCATCATCCTTCCTTCATTAACGTACTACAAGGAGGAGAGCTGTCTTTCTTCCTTCATCCTTTTATTCACTCATTCATTCACTAATAATCATCCATGAGGGAAATATTCCACATCTCATCCGCTTCCCTTCCTTCTTTCATGTCCCATCTCCCTCTTCTTCCTTCTTCACTCCCTCTCCCGCCCCTTTCCCTTATTCGTCCTACTTTGTCTTCACTCATTCATTAGTTCATTAGAGTCACCCATGAAGGAAGTCTAGCCAGTCCTTCTTACTTCCAGCCCTCTCACTTCCGTCTTTTCTCCCTCCGTCACTCTCTCCCCGCCCCCGCCCACTCCGCCGCTGCCCGGAAGAAAGTAACCCACGCGAGGCGGACTGGCGGTGGTTGGTGGCCGGGATTTTGAGGCGAGGCTAGGATGGGTCTTTCGTCTTTAAGGCACCAGCAAAGGTTCCGTGAAGGGCATTCCACCGACGACCTGCTTGCCTTGCCTTGCCTTGCCTTGCCTTCCTGACGGTGCATTTTGGTTTTCGGTTTGCTCTTTAACCCTTTCCCAGCTTTGGAAGTCCTTTGACATTCACAATACTGGGAAAAACTGCCTTGACACAGAAAATTCTAAGAGTATCGTTGTTGTTTTTTTATAAGAAGATAGTAAGTATGGAACTCAATAAAGAGAAATAATATACTTAACTTTGCATGAGACGCTAAAATTGAACATATAGGCAATTCTGCAAAATTATTCATGACGTGATTTTGTGGATAGAAATTATTACTAACTGATTATTATTATTATTATTATTATTATTATTATTATTATTATTATTATTATTATTATTATTATTATTATTATCATTATTATTATTATTACATTATCATAACTTGCCTAAGAGCGAGTCAAATGTTCACGTAATTTATAAGATGCAATAATAATCTTTTCACTTTATTTTGACTATACAAACTAGATGCTTACCCAACCCTGAATGTCACCAAAGACGAACGCAGTACAAAGTTAAGAGAAAGTGACGAGGTTGAGGCTGTCACCTCGTATAGATGGGCTCTCCACGGTGTGCTCCAGTACTGTGTGTGTGAATGTTTATAGTTATGGCGCGGCGGGAGTGCTGGCTATTCCCCTTCACTTCATAGTCTTTAATATGGATATTCAAGGGGACTTACCATTGCCACTCGCGTTGGAAAGTGGTTATGGATTTAAGTTTATCATTTTTTTTTTCAAGGTTAAAGGGAAGTTGAGAAATGGAGATCAAAATAATAAAACAAAGATATTTGGACTGCCACTTCCTTCTAGCAAATATTAATGATAATAATAATATGATAATAATAATAATAATAATAATAATAATAATAATAATAATAATAATAATAATAATAACAATAATAATAATAATAATAATAATAATAATAATAATAATAATAATAATAATAATAATAATAGCAACAGCAACAACACAAACAAAAGATTCCTAATGAGTTGTTTGATGAAGGAATTTAGTCTTAATGGATGTCAAGTTGCATCATTATTTAGAGTTTTATCATTATTTTCCATTGTGTCACTCCAAATAAATTTTCCTGCGACTGCAACTGAAGAATTGTCTAAAGAAAAGTAAATAAAAGAGTAACTAGAGAAATTGAAGTGACTTTTTTTATTTACTTTACCGAGGAGGAGACTCTGGACTTGAAAATGCGAGAAAGAAAATCCCCCGCCATGTGAGGCTTCCTGGAGACGAGGGAAAGACAAAGACTTGCCGCGGACTCTATAACCGAGCGTCCCAAGCCTTGACGTGCGCCCGGAAGGAGAAAAATCACGCAGAAATAAGTAACGAAAGGAAAATGACTAACGAACGCGACACAACCAGTTTAACAGCAAATAAAAATCGTCAAAAAAATATTCCCACGTTAAGATTACATTCAATTATTACACTAGCAAAAAAGAGAGAGAGAAAAAGAGAGAATAAAAACTCGCTAAATTCCACGGCCAATATGACAATTTCGTTACATCATTGCACCATTTCACTATTGTAACGTCTTCACTTTTTTAAACATATAAAAATATCATATGTTTATTTTCTATTACAACAACACGGTTAAAAAAAAAAAAGAAGCAAAAAGCAGAAATAAGTTTTCACGTTAAGAATATATACAATTATTAAACTATTCAAGGGAAAGAAACTGTAAAGCGAAAATAAGAGAAACCTCGCTCAATTCTCAGACTAATATTGCGATTTCGTCACCACATCACTCCATCTTTTCTCACAACACTTTCATTTTTTTTTACAATACATTAATAAATTTAAAAAACCGTACATCTTTTCGTATTAAATAGCAGCGAGAGAGAGAGAGAGAGAGAGAGAGAGAGAGAGAGAGAGAGAGAGAGAGAGAGTCAAGCATTTCAGAGTACAGTGGCGGCATTGGGTCCTCTGTGTGTGTGGGTGTCCCCGGGAGGCTGCTCTGGTTTACACACACTCCCTCCCTCTCTACTGCCAACTCTCAAACTTTCTCCAACTGTATCCTCGGTATTTCATTTTCTTACAAGACGTTTTGTGTTACTTCAGATAAATGTTTAGAGTTGAAACGTGAACTGTGAGAGA
>CM035194.1:7128963-7142380 GCA_020233015.1 Callinectes sapidus
TCTCTCTCTCTCTCTCTCTCTCTCACACACACACACACACACACACACACACACACACACACACACACACACACACACACATTTCTAACTTCTCCTACAGCAACCAAACATGAATGAATCTTCGATAAAATGAAAATCAGGTAACACAATACTGCTTTGTCCTACAGAGTCATCCTAGCGGGAGTGTGATCATGCCACAAGTCAGCCACTCGCCTCCTCTCACACTCCCTTCTCCCAGTCTCACTCTCATTGATCTCTCCTTCTCCTATCGCCAATAATTTTCTCGCCTTCACAGTTCAATCAGTCAGGCACTCAATTCGGTGTTTATTGTAAGACTCATATATGTGATATGTTACAGTGTGAAAACAAAGATCAATGGTATTGTGTTTATGTTGTGGTGTGAGGCGCAGCGTGGCGCAGGTAACTGCTGGTGGGTCATGGTGAGCGAACTGAAGCCCGCCTACGGGGAGGGGTGGGGGGGGGAAGTGGTCTGGCCCTTCCTCGCCACCTTGGTTGATGCGAGAAGCGACGATAGGCTTCTCACTCTCCTTGTATTGCTTATTTTAAAGAGGTCAGAAAATCGTTTTTCGTCCCACGGGAGACACAACCCTCATGTGTTGTCCCTCAGCGGCACCAGAGGCGGCATCAGATGAGCGCAAGGCATACGCGACTACGAGCGGGTGTTCCATCTACACTGTGGACTGCGAGTGTGTGTGTGTGCGTGTGTGTGTGCGTGGGGGAGGCCGCTGTGCGCCAGCCGTCACCATGCTCCGCCCCAGTCACTCCAGCACCACGACCATTGGTGGAGCGATGATTATGTGGGCGGGCCCAGCGTGGTGGGCGGGACAAGCGGCAGGCAGACACATGGCAGGGTGACGGCATGTGGTGGAAGCCGAAGAATACTGGAGTGGTTACCCCGGGCCCGGCGCTGCTCGGCTAGCGTTACGTGGTGTACTGTGCTGCGAGGTGGCGCGCGTCTGTCTGCACGTGTGGTGTTTTGAGGGACGCTGCCCTTCCTGTTGTCCTCTTCCCTTGTTTCACATGGACGCCGGCTGAATGATGCCCTGCGATCCCCTGATGAAGCCCAAGCTCGGCTTTTCCATTGAGTCGCTGGTGGGCGGCAAGGTGAATTCAGAGGGCCGTGGATCGCCGCCGCTCGCCGACACCTGCAGCGAGCGGGGAGTGTCGCCTCCCGGTTCCATGCCTCCGTCACCCCGCTCCCCGGGCCCTCCGGCATTCAGTGACCTCCGGGCACCTCTGGCCATGCGTGCTCTGCTGGATGAGTACAAACCACTGCCCATCCAGCGGCCGCAGCCAATCAATGGTGCGACACACAGACCTTCCCAGGAGGTGAGCCTGCCGCCCTCCCTGCTGGCAGCGGCAAAACTCCCTACGGGATTTCCACCAGCCGCCCTTCTTCCCCACCACCTCAACTTGGCCGCCCTGCCACAGTTCCAAGGACTTCCTGGTACATTTCCACCACAGCTCAATCCCCTCATGATGGGCGGGAGCGCTCCTGGTCTAGCCGCACACCTCCCTCGGGAATACCCTCTATACCCCTGGCTGCTGTCAAGGCACGCAAGAGTCTTCCCCCACGGCCTCCCTAGTGAGTACTCAATCTGACACCTTTCTTACTCTTGTCACGTAACCCTCAGTCCTCTACAAAATAGGAGTTGGGAAAAAAAATACCCATATCTACTAGATGAGATTTCAGCAGAATGCAAACACAACTGTTCTTCATCAAGTCTCAACAACTCATCTTTCCATATGTGTACACAGTTATTAGTTAGCCGTGTATCTCTATCAGTAGCATGCCTTTTTCAACGATCCTTGCCTGGCAGACAGCTGGGCCCGAGGACACCAACGCCAGCGTCCCTGTCCTTCCTCTCCCACCGTCCCATCCCCTCCTGGCTAGTGTCTGCGGCCTGACCACTGAATACCAACCTTTTCCCCGCCACTCTGCCAGCCTTGTGTCAACACTTATTATCGTCCTTCTCACCCAGACACTGCCCGCCTCCTTTCCGCCCTTTTTCTGGTGGTTAAGAGAGGGTGTTTTGATCCCAGACGAGTGACGAGTGACTGGGAGGAGAGGTAGGGTAGTGCTGGGTCAAGCTTTAACTACAAGGGACAAGCAAGGGAGTAGGAAAGTATAGAAGAGAAGTATCAAAGCCTTTCTTTATCAGTATGACGCAGTTAAATATAAGGAGCAGTTCCTATAATACCGAGTTCGCATGGAGAAATCGATAAATATGAAGCGATAATACAGAACGTGGCTCGAAAGAACAGGTGTGGAGGGAAAATTAGTTGGCACAAGTGTCTGGCGTTGCTACAGTCATATGCAGCCCATTTTTCTTTTGAAGCTTTTGTCGTATTGTCACGCATACTATCATCATATTTTTCCGCTAATATATGCATAAAAGAGGCGATAAAACCGGAGAAAAAAAAAACAGAAAAATACCACTCTTAAAATAAAGGAAATGGATAAAAAATCATTCCAATCATAAAAAGAAAAGCCTAAAGAGATTGATTTAATGCAAGGAACAAATTAAGTAGCTATTTTTTTTCTACACAACGTTTAATAGAAAACGTAAACAAACAAGTTGGAAACAGAGAGAGAGAGAGAGAGAGAGAGAGAGAGAGAGAGAGAGAGAGAGAGAGAGAGAGAGAGAGAGAGAGAGAGAGAGAGAGAGAGAGAGATCCTAATGGAACATACACACCATTCCCAGAACAAAAGCGCTATAGAAAGAGTAGCAGAAGTCTTTTTACTAAAGCTTTGATGTGTGACGGTGATGAGGGGAGAGGGGAGAGGGGAGAGGGAGGGAAATGAAGGGAGGGATAGAGGGTGAGAGAGTGAGGGAGGGAAGTGGGGGAAGACATGGTGGAAGGAGGAAAAGAGAGGAAAAAAGAGAGGCAAAGCTCCATCAACGAGATATTCCTCCACGTCAAAAAGGGAAGAAAAATGGTTCAAGTTTTACTGCTCTGAATGAGTAAATCAAGATGTAATAGCGCCATTATTATACATCAAAAATATCATGCATGCTGATGTTCCCTGCGTGGATTTGCAAGTAAAGTATCCAGCACAGTAATAAGGCGCTGTTCAGAGACAGACCCTGCAGTGGTGCAAGTAGGATGACCTGTTTGTTGAGCGTCACGGCGGCACACATGCACTCCAGCCCTCCGCCTTCCCTCACGCCTGTCACCAGTCACTCAATCAGTCTGTCAGTCAGTCACAACGCCAGTGTATACAGGTGTGCGCTAGCGGCATCTATTCATATCCACACACACACACACACACACACACACACACACACACACACAGGAGTGTAATGAAAATGACTACCACTAAGATTTTTTTTAATGTAAGAGGGGAAAGCTGGGCAAGGGCAACATAAAAGGAAAAAAAATCCTGACTTAGTTACTTGACTACTTGCAGGTCTGAGAGTCAGCCAAAAGAAAGGGATAGATGTCTTGAAACCTCCCTCTTAAATAAAGACTAATCATAGAAAGTTGTAAATACAGAAGCAGGTGTGGAGTCCCAGAGTTTACCACAGAAAGGTATGAATGACTGAGAGTACTGGTTAACTCTTGCATTAGAGAGTTGGAAAGAATAGTGATGAGGGGGAAGAGGAAAGCCTTATGAGACGAGGCCGCAGGAGGGGAGGCATGCAGTTAGCAAGATCTAAAGAGAAGTTAGCATGAAAATAGCGATAGAAGATATGAAGAGATGCAACATTTCGCCTGTGAGGAAAAGAGAAGAGGTGTTGAGAAGACGAAAAGCTTTTGATTCTATTTTATGTAAAAAGACTGTGAGTGGAACTTCACATACATACAAAGAGTACTCCATACATATGCCGTTAAAAGATGGAGGAAGAAGAAAACTGGCGGGAATGTCTAAGAATGCCTAACTTTATAGAAGCTCTTTTAGGAAGAGATGAGATGTGAAGTTTCCAGTTTAGAATCTAAGTAAAGGAGAGACCGAGGATATTCAGTGTAGAAGAGGGAGACACTTGAGGGACAGTTGAATGCCATTGAAGAAGAGGCAATAGTTGTCTAGAGAGTTGTGTCGAGCTCAGTTTTTGAGATATTGAATACTACTAAGTTTTCTTTGGCACAATCAGAAATCCTAGAAAGTTCAGAAATCATACGTTATGTGATGTCCCTCGAGGATCAATTAATTTCCTGAAAGGTAGATCATCTTTGTAAAGTAGAAAAGTGTAGAATGTTATCATCAAAATAATACTGCCATCATTAAGGTATTGGTAATTATTAAAAGAAAATGACACCATTCTCTTCATCGTTACTTATTTCTACTAATTTCATACATTCTAAACATTACAGTCGAATCACCTCAATTCATCCTAGTTGTGTGTTTAATTAACATCTGCCACACAATTCACTTGGCAGCGTTCAAATATTACAATCATTAACGCTATCAGCTGGATCTACCCCAAGTACAGACGATGACAGCTATGTTTCAATCCAGACAGGAGACAAACAATATTGTCGCATTACCCTGATTCACCAACCCTTCAGCCCTACCGAAATTAATCCCACCATCTAAAGACATATAATCACGGAGAAGTACAATACGGTATTTGAATCCAGACGGCGACAAACATCAGTATTACAATTGCCATTCCATCTCTGTCTGTCATCCTTACATAATTCACCAACCCTCCTGTCCTACTGAATTAACCTCACGCGGCACAGACATCTAATCACAGGCAAGCACAACACGGGTGCAGGAGAAGAGGAGCGACAGAACGCATGATGAGCAAAACAACAATCACGCACCACATACTACCAACACACGGACTGTACACAACCATTCTCTTTTTATACGGAACCAAATGCATAACAACTGCTCTGCAAACTAACTAAAGGTACAAAGTAATTATCCTGTCTATTTTGTTGACTTGTGCTTAGTGGTGGGTCAGCATACCCCCTTGACTGAATGTTACGGGAGTAAGGAGGTCATGAACTGCGATGAAGAGAAGACGGAACAGAGAGGGAGGGAGGAACCAGTAAGTTAAAGAGATTGAGGGGGGAATGAGGGGGAATGACTGATAAGGAGTTAGAGAGCGGGAAAATAGGAAAGGAGGTTAGGTCAGTAAAGAAGTAAAGATAAGAGAGAGGGAAAACAATGCTGGGTGTTGTTGGAACTTAACGCAGAGATTAGAAGGAGCCATGTAAGGTATAGAGATTGAGGTTACAACAAGGGAGAACTTACAATAAGGAGATAAAGAGAGGCATAAAAGGAAAAAATGAGGTTAAGTCAGTAAATAAGTAGAGATAAGGAAGAAAGGAAACGGGACCAGGTGTTCTCCAAACTTAGTGTAAAGATTAAAGCCATTTTCTTAACCCTTTTTTTCACTGGCTAATGCGTTACTGATGGACTGAACGAGGAACGACCAGTGCGCAGTGCAGAAACCCTTTGCATGTTTCCAGCACGTTGTGAACCGAGCCCTCACTTAATCCTCACTAAGGACTGGCTAAACATGACTTACTTATCGCTAATAAGCAATAGATTTTCCGCTGCTCCCCGGAGTCCTCGGTAACACGGCTCAGGAAAAATAAGGCTAAACACCACCACTAAATATAAAGTCCACGCACAGACCTGAGCATTTGGGAAACGATATTGATTTTTTTCTCCTCTGCTCAGTCCCACGTGTTTTCATAACTGTTTTCCAGCCTTTGTGAATTTATTGTTAATTCATTATATTAGGGTGATGTGATGGATAAATTTACTGAAAGGAAGGATAATTGGATATAGGGGGAGGGATTTTCATACATTGAATGCAACGTGTGGGCCTATTAGCTTCTCTCACGTTCTTATGTTTCTATGTTTTTTTTTATCAAACTCAGAACATGACAAAACACAGACTTCTATGGGAATATGAAATATATAGGAACAATATTACAAAACCAAAAACAGAACTACTACCAATCTAAATGCAAAGTTCCATCAGAAGACAGTTGTCCCTTTTTTTGTGTAATTTTGTGGAACTTTAAAGGGACTGGCAAATTAGTGGGCTTTGTTTTCATTATTTTTGTTGCCTTTGTCCAGAGCTTCCCTCCTCTTACATAAAGAAATATATAAATTGTCTTGAGTCTTCCTGTCACTGCCACCCTGCATCCACTTACTCCTTCACGACACCTATCCAACTACAACCCAAGTAGCCATCAGACCTCCAACACAGACACCCTCACCTACCCCTCTCCCCCTCCCCACACACACACAGCCCTCACTGGTAATTATTGTAGGTTTTCACAGGTACTAATTTAAAGTAATAATAACCGGGTCAGCAGTGGGTTCTTAATTACTTCCTCCTTGATAGTTATCGCGCTCCTGCTCCCCTTCTCCCTCCCCTCCCCTCCCCCCTCTCAGCCCTACTCCATCTACATAACCCCTCCGCCGCTGCCCCCAATAGACTCCTTCCCCTCTTCGTTCCCTCTCACTTCTTCTTTTCTCTCCTCCATGGGACTGGTGTTTTGTTTTTGCCCATCACAGTAATATATAAAGCTTTAATTTTGTATAATAGAGATTTAAAACGTTAATTCTAATAGTTAAATCACAAAACGTTATTCAAAACTATCTAATAAATCCAAAAACCTTTTTTATATGTTAGGTGAAATGAAAATTAATAAATACTCTCCTTCCTTTGTTTTCTTATGAAGTAATCACCATCGATCACTGGAGCATATGGGATGTCTGTGATAATTGTTCTAATAAGTCTGCAAGTTAAAAAAATAAATAATAAATAAGTCTTAATGATGCTGTGATAAGGATCCAGCAATTAAAAAAGGTCAAGGGAAAAAAGTAGGTAGAGACAAAAGATTAACTGATTTATTTATATCATCTTTTTTTCTTTCTTTTTCTCGTCTCTTGTATCGGATGTGTTATCAAGTAGCTATCACTAATCTACAGTAGATATCTCCTAACTTATTTGCGGAGGGACGATAAACGCCAGCCCGCTATCACACCTCCCTCAGCCGATCACTTCTGCGCTTCTCCAGTTCTATTTGCTCCATAAACATTCTCTAAACGCGTCAAACTTTAAGCCCGTTGGAAATTCCCGTCCACATTTCCAAGACAAATAAACATTCCAAGTTGGTCTTTGCATCAACACGCCAGAGAGCTCAGTGTTGAAATGCAAATCCTATTGACGATCACATAAAGTATTTCCTGGACATGAGTCTCCACTGATTATTTGTTTGGTCAATGAGGGTCAGCACGTAAGTAAGGCCACACCTGCCCACTACTTGACGCCACTTACTCCATATCTCAGCCAGCCTTGTGCCTTCCGTGACTTAAACCATAGCGACGAGGGATCACTTATTATGAGGCCACGTAGAGGCTCGCCACAGTGGTCTCAATATTACGTGACAAAACCATGCACGCGGCTTCACCCTCCCTTCTTTCCTCCCTCCCTCTCTCCCTTCCTTTCCCCCTTTCCTCGCATCCTAGAGGTCTGGCATGTGACACTAGGTGGACAAAACTGTAATATTTGAAATTTAAAATGACTTTGTTGTAGCTTATGTTCCAATTGGTTTTAGTCTTAAGGCGTCTTGTTTACATATACCGTCAGATGTCATAGTGTGGAAAAAAATATATATATAAATCTTGGAGTAACAAGGTGAAAACATCATGTTTAGCACACTATCGTCTTGCGAAACCCACCCTGACTCGACTACAGAACATCACGACACAGCAACATAATTATTGGTGCATGAATGCCAACGCATCAGAAGCGTGACACCAAGAGCACCAACAGCGCATTGTCAGGGGCTCGCCGGACCCTATTGTGTCTAGCCTCGACTGTCGGGTGTTGGGTAATCAGTCGGCAGCCAAATTAGAGATCATTCCAGAGAGAGGGTATTTAAATCCTGACACCGGACGCGAATGAAGGTGATAAGGGAGAGCGAACAATGTCCGTCACAGCGTCACCTGTCAGATTTCTGGGAATGGCCTCCCCTCACCTTCTTGTCTCTGATTTAATCATACAAATCGACGCTGTCCTGTCAAGGGTCTCGCCGCCACGCAAGACACACACAGTTGATTAACTTTTCGGCACAAGTTTACTGTCTCCTTAATATAGAATTATGCCGGAGCTCAACAATTACCGGCCGATTGTTTCAAAGTGAAACCCCGTAATTTGCATAAAAAAACAGATGATCGGGCCTTGGAAATGACTGTGTCCAATAAGCTCTAATCGCACCACAGCACGCTAAGATATCGATCGTGCCAGGCGCCGCGCCGCTGTGGTCAGGGCGGCGCCGAATGCAGTGTATGTATGTATGGCTCCGTCATCCCGCCGCCCATTACACGTGTTTGGGAAGCTCTCCAGCAGCTGATTACCAGTGTTGACCTAGACGTTCAGACCCACATGACTTCCAGCGCTCCTAATGTCAGTGGTGGTATCAGCAAGGGGGCCAGACATTCCTGCTCACCCTCACTGTATAAATGCGTCATCCCATCCACATACAGGTGCTGAAATGGAAGCGATCCTCTTGTATGGTGATGAAGAGAGCACCTGTGACCTCGATTACTGAGAGTGCGGTTAGAGAGGCGGAGCACCACCCCATACCTTTCTCTCCCCCTCCTGTCCCAAGCCACGCCACGAAACGAAAATGCATCATTCAATAGCGGCAAAATCTAAATGCATTCATTCCATCACAGTCTGTCTTTTAGTGAGTTTGGAGCCTAAGCGTCGCTATAAAAACAAAATGTCTCTCATTAGTTAATTGTATAGGCTACTTTAAGGAATTTTCGGTCTAATAACAAGACCATAGAGCGAAAAAAGTTTAACAGATTAACACACAAAACCAATTCGTCTAAGATGAGAGAGAGAGAGAGAGAGAGAGAGAGAGAGAGAGAGAGAGAGAGAGAGAGAGAGAGAGAGAGAGAGAGAGAGAGAGAGAGAGAGAGAGAGAGAGAGAAGGAATGTACCTGTAAAAGTCACCTAATTCGGCTTATGATATATTTCACTACATTGAATATCATATTATATCACAAAACGTTCTTATTTTTCATTCCAACTTTTCTGATAACAAGAGGTAAATGCACACTAACTGTAAAAGAAAAGAGTAAAAGTGAAGACATTCCAGCGAATACCGTGAAGTTGCTGGGAGACGTTCCTACCTGTATGCATTCTTGCGTTCCTCCCTCAACCAGACGCTACTTCATCCAACACACTTCAACACTATCTTCCCCTACTATATACTTTATCCATCGCCTCTCGTTACCTACTCTTATCGAGACCATCCAGTATCAGGGAAGGGGAGAGGAGAGTAAAGATCAAAGCTCAAGATAAGAGAATAAAAGTAGGAAAGTTAAGAAAAATCAGTACAAAATTGTGAAAAAAATGAAAGTGAAAATAATGGAAATCATCGTGGAAATATAAAAACACACAAAAAAGTAACAAGAAAAAAAAAACAAAAGAAAAAGAAAGATTCTCAAAAGTCAAATCATGAAAAATATAGATATCCTTTTTACTTTTCTCACATAACACGCACACACAAACACACGCGCGCGGGGGCTCACATCACACTCATTACTCTACCTTGACTTTTCCCGTTTTTCCCTCAATAATGATGATAAAGATAATCCTCCACCATCACACACAAGGAGACAGACGGCGCTAGATGATCACCGTTGTGTGTTATTGTGGTTGCATTTTCTAATCAACACCTGATATATTGGAGGGAGGGAGTCAAGGTGAGGCCGAGTGATGTGGGAACCTCCAAAACTATCTTTATGGGGTAACACTTATTTAATTAAGGACACGGCAAGCTGAGTACACTTTTTTGCATACTGTGTTTAAATCCTGTAGCAGAGAAGATTGCTGGAGAGAAGGTAACTCGAGTAATTGCTCAGAGGAAGGTGTGGTGGTGGTGGTGGAGCGAGTGGCGATGGGTGGAGGTACAAAAAAAGATAGGTCATGAGAGAAAATATATAAAAACAATAAGAAGGAAAGAAAATATGGAGAAAACTGGAAGATATTCGTTAGAGTAAAGAAGACATGATAGACCCCAAAAAATAATGCAAAGAGAAGAGACGAGGGAATTAAATAATGCTTAAAAACTTATAATGTTGGACCAGACGAAGACATAATGGAAAAAAATATTTAAAAACACAGAAATAGAAATGGAAAGAAGTGCAGAATTAAAGGAATCACCGTATAAGGAAGAAGGAAGAAGGAAAGGGGTGATGAGCAAGGAGTAGGCGGGGAGGAAGACTGGGATGAGCAATGTGAATAGGGAGAGGAACAGAGATGAAGGGCAATATGGGGGTGCGGGTGAAGGGGCGGGCCGGGTGTAGGGATGAAGAGGAGGCCTTGTTGGTGCCGTTTACCACTTTATCACCTTTAAATACGGCTGGTGATTACAGCCGTCCACCGCTGTGTTATTTACGACGCACTAAAGGCATGGCACGCCCCCCCCCGTCCCCCCACACCATGTCGACGGGAACAAGCCTACAGTGAAGCCACGCAGACGGCGAAGGCTCGAACGGCGGGTGGTGGTGGTGATGGTGGTAGTATCATGGTCTATCCCAAAAGTCTCAGAATAGGATCACATAATACGTTTTTTTTTTTTTTTTTCATGTAAAAAGAAGCTGGCCAAGGGAAACAAGACCAATGAGAATAAAAGGCCCACTAATTTGCCAGTTCCCGTATAGGTCAAAAGAGTTAGCCGAAAGTTAGGGACAAATGTCTTGAAACCTCCCTCTTAAATAAAACAAAGTCATATGAAGTTGGAAATATAGAAGCAGGTAAGGAGTTCCAGAGTTTAATATTTGGTGTAACACTTAGTACTCCTTCCCGCCTTGAGTGTTGCAAGGTTATTCTCCTATCTCCTTTTTTTTTTCCTTATATTTCCTCACTGTCTATATTTTCTGACATCCATGGCGTTATTTTTTTCGTACATTTACTCATTATTTATATTTTCTGACCACCATGTGTCATTTAACGTAATATTCTACTGAATTCATTTATTTTTGACCAGTTGGATATCAGTTTTCTATAACATCTGCAGTATAGCCCTTTTCAGTCCTGCAATATTGTTTTCCTTTACTTTCTATAATGTTTTCGTGATTTTTCCTATTTTCGGTTCATACATTACTGTCAATTTCATGTTGAATTCTTAATATATCAAAAGTCCAATTTCGACTATGATCTTATTTTTCGAAGTTAGATTTTCGTTACTTTCAAGACTGAATTTCTTTGGTTAACTCGCATTTATCATATAATTGTTCTTTCACCTCAAATCTCTGTTCAGTGCTCGTTATTCTTATCGCAAAACCCATAAACATACATTTACATTAATTCTTACTTAACCCATAATTCTGGTCATCTAACCCATAACTTTGATCATTCGTCCTATAACTCAACTCCTGTATGGTCATAAGGCTGTTCACGGAAGCATAAAATATCCATATTCAGCTTATACAGCACCGTAAATACAAGTTACAGTGGTATTAACATGTTGCACAGTCTTACTCTGCTACTTCACAGTTCTCACAGGAATTCTAGCAGCCAGTGAAACCCTTCAGTACCCCACACGTCGTTTTCCAAGTGGCCTTCCTTTCATTAGGTTTACTCTGCCATTATCGGTACTGCTCGTGTTTGAACTCAGCTCACCAGGCAGTATTTTCTTACAACGCCTCTCGTACTCGGAGCCTTTAGTGTTATGGCAGCTGCTTCCTCGCCTCATCTGCAACGCCATAAAAACGCTAGTTATCTGCACGTTGGCGCCTCCTATACTTTCTAATTTAAATTTTAATGGTATTTGTTTATTTTCCTGTCCTCGTCCGGCTCCTGAGGACTGAGGGGGCACCTGCCACGTCCACTTCACTCTCTCCTTCACGCCAAAGTAATTCTTATCTACAGGAAAACTGAAATAACCTCAACCTGTAAACAAATACCTGATTGTCGAGACTCGGCTCCATCTGACCATCTCCTGAGAACTTCCCGCTGCCTCAAGACGTCTCTTTCTCCCCTCATGACTTGAACAGACAGACAAGCGTTATTCTGCACCCTTGTAACTCTGCACCGACGCTACTCGCTACTCTCCGCCTTGACCAGGAGAATGAAGTGACTTTATTTTCTATGCTTTGATGAGAAGCCGCCGCCGTATTTCTTCCTCGTTTATTTTCCGTCTCACCTGCATATGCTTTCTTATCCTTTTTTTTTTTCGTTTTCTTTTAGATTTATGGCGTTAGTTTTACATTTCGTGACGCTTCCTTATTTAATTTGACCTAATCTGACTCTTAATCTTTCCCTCTTTTGTTATTTTCTTCTTTTAAAGCATAATTCTTCATGTTTCTGACTTACTGTATGATAAAACCGCGGTTATTATACGTTGAAAGACTCAAAGTTGAAATTATCGTCTTTTAATTACATCATTATTATTGTTTTCAAGTAATTTCACCCCCGACTCCAACTTACCTAATATCATTCATAATTTCTCTCGCTTATTTTTCTTTTCTTTTATAGTCTCATTCGCGTGACTCAATTTAAACTACTTTATACAATACAGTATACACACAACGAATCTCTTCCCTATTAGCTCATTTTAGCACATGATTCTGTACCACACTCACACACACACACACACACACACACACACACACCCACCCACACACACACACACACACACACACACACACACACACGATCTTGTACCTTAATTGAGCTACAGTACAAAGAAAATTTTGTACCTAGAGTGCAAAATTTTCTTTATACTACAGCTGTATTAAGGTACAAGATAATAACAACGCTATGTCACATTCACCTCTCTCTCTCTCTCTCTCTCTCTCTCTCTCTCTCTCTCTCTCTCTCTCTCTCTCTCTCTCTCTCTCTCTCTCTCTCTCTCTCTCTCTCTCTCTCTCACACACACACACACACACACACACACACACACACACTAGCCCTTCATCTCTAAAAAGCAAACAACAACAACATCACATTTCTACAACACAAGTAATTTATTCATGCAACACAAATATAAGCCACATTTTCTATGACACAACAGTCACGTGTTTCTGTAGTGAACACCTTTTGAGCAAAATTACTAAGACACACCTATCTCTACCTCACACAATATGTTTCACACACAACCCTCCTCAAATGCATTACCGCCCCTGCATCACCTCTATGATCTCCACACCTGTCTGTCTCAGTTCTCCCACGCCACGTCATCAACATCTGTCCGAACGTGTCTCTTTGCTCGAATTATATTGTATATTCCAGCATTTGTTATTGACTTTTCTAGTTTTACGACGAGGTTACTTTTGTTACGTCGCGATCAGCAAAATTTTCTGAGTTGGCAGGGAATTGCACATCTGGCGTTTACAATGTGCACGAATAACACACATGCATCCATCTTGTGCATACATATTTACTGAATGAAAAATGCA
>CM035194.1:7212774-7215274 GCA_020233015.1 Callinectes sapidus
TGAGAGAGAGAGAGAGAGAGAGCGAGAGCGAGAGAGAGAGAGAGAGAGAGAGAGAGAGAGAGAGAGAGAGAGAGAGAGAGAACCTACTAGTATAAAAAAGACAAAAAAAAAACAGTTAAAAAAAGTTAAAAATACAAAAAACATAAAGAATTAGAAAAAAATAAAGACTATGATGAATATTCCCCGACCAAACACACTAATGTCATCACTTCAACACCAAACACATAAGAAACGAGAGAAAAAAACTTTACCACCACCACCACCACCACCACCAACACCACCACCACCGACGCATCCTCAATATCATTCCCATCACAGCATTAGCCTCACGCTGATCACACCAGCATCAATAGGGGGCACAGTATCATTTTTACCGCTGGTCTCGTCATTCTGGTGCATAATAATTCCGTGTATAGTTAGCGCTAATCCATAAACAATGCGTCCCTGTTCCCGCCCCGACACCTGCACATTACAAAAAAAGCAACGCCAACAATTGAATTCTCACCCTCACTGCCTCTTCCGCCAGCTATGGGGATAATGGTACCGTCTCTCCCCACGCCCACTGTGATGGTGTGATGGTAATAATGATAGCAATAATGTTAATGGTAATAGTAAAGATGGTAATAGTACAATAAGGGGTAATCGTGATGGTTGTGTTCGAAGGAGCTTTTGTTGGTTTCGTAATAATAATAATTAGTAATAGTAGTAGTAGTAGTAGTAGTAGTAGTAGTAGTAGTAGTAGTAGTAGTAGTAGTAGTAGTAGTAGTAGTAGTAGTAGTAGTAACAAAAAAAAAACACAGCACAAAATTAATTTCATATCATTCACTGTACTTTTTTATTTACTGTTTATTCGTTAACCTAATATTCTCTAGACACACACACACACACACACACACACACACACACACACACACACACACACACACACACCAAGCTATCTCCTACTTGCATCTTATCACACCTCACCTCCTCATTCCATCACTTTCATACCATTACATTACCTGGCTCATTTCCTTCCTTCACCCCCTCCCTTCCCTCCTCTGCTGCCTGGACGGTCCTCTCATCATCCTGCTCATCTCCTACTAATCATTACCACCACCACCACCGCGACCACCTTACCGCCACCACCACTACCACTACTACCACCACCACTACCCAGCAGAGTATAAGCTATAAGTACCACAGATAACCACAAGACTGGAGTTACTGAAATGGACAAGAGTATACGAGTCTCGCCTCCTGATTGTTCACACCCTCTCTTCTTCTTCTTCTTCTTCTTTTTCTTTTTCTTCTTCTTCTTTTTTATCTTCTTTTCCTTCTTCTTCCTCCTCTTTGTCTTATGACCTCCTTTTTTAACACTCAAATAAATTAATCAGTTAAAAAGTCAAACAAATACTTTTTTATCTCTCTCCTCTTCTTCATCCTCCTTATGCTCTTCCTCCTCCTCTTCTTCCTCTTCCTTCTCAGTCCATTCCTCCCCATTGCTAATATCTTCCACCTTCCCCTCAATGCAAATAGGTGAATAGTATTGTAAGTACATAGATAAACAGATACCCTCGTTACAAACCAATAGGTCCCGGGATGTCTGTTCTTCTCAGGTATTCTTGTGTATTCTTTATGTATACACCAAACTCCTGATCCTTACAACCTCCATCATAATATCTTTCCCTCTATCATTCCCCTTTCATAATATGTTCCTCTCCTTCTCTCATTCCTCCTTTAAACTTCCCCTCGCCCTCTTCACCCTCCTACACCTTCACCTTATCCTCCTCCTCCTCCTCCTCCTCCTCCTCCTCCTCCTTCTACAGACACTTCGGCCGGAGCGTAATGACAGCACCACGGCCGGGCTTCGCCATCCTATTGTTCTCACAGACACGGTGGAGATTAACAGGTCATTGGGAGAGAGAGGGAGAGCGAGTGAAAGAGCGAGAGAGACAGAGAGATTGGGTGGCTGATGAGCGCTAATTTGCAGGATGTTTAGCGTCAGGATTCCGGCGGTACCTGACGAGGCTCCGGCGGGTAATCACGGCAGCAGGTGAACACTAAGGGGTGGCTCAGGTGGGTCAGGTGTTGCCCCCCCTCGTGTGATGAGATGTCAGGGACGGTGAGAATTGTTTATTGCGTGGAGATTGCAGGAAAATAAGTAGGAATTTTTGGAGTGCGGGGGAGGAAAGGGGTAAAAGGTGTTACAATGCATGCTGGCTGTTTTGGGTTTTCTTAATAGTCGGGTAGCAGAGGTGAATCTGGGGTAGTAGCAATAGTAAAGGTAAAAGCACCAGATGGAAGAGTAGTGGTAGTAGTGGTGGTGGTGGTAGTGGTGGTGGTGGCGGTGGCGGTGGTGGTGGTAGTAGTAGTAGTAGTAGTAGTAGTAGAAGTTGATTGTTGATTTTGTTATTGCTGCTGCTGCTGCTGTTGCTGCTGTTGAAATTGTTGTAATAGCGCTTTAAGTGCCATCATAAGTGGTACATTAACAATACTATCATCACCACCACCACCACCA
>CM035194.1:7217774-7223329 GCA_020233015.1 Callinectes sapidus
AGTTATTTTTCTAAGGGAAATTCGTCATCCATTTTTCTTCATTATAAAGTATTTCCTCTGCCTCATCCATAGGTTCCCGTAAGACTATCTAGGAGAATTTTCACAGTCTTTTCTTCATTTTCTCTTTTTTACATCACTATATCTTTGTCACACACAGCATATCGTTTCCTACATGGCTTTCCACGAGAAATTCAACAAACTTTCTCGAGTTTATTCATTATTGTTACTATTATTGTTATTTTCATTGAGTATTTTCCTTCATCAGCAGCAGTTCCTCTATTTCATTTAACGGTTTCTGCTTAACTTCCAAAAGTAGTCCCATGAGTGAACGATGACTGGATGACGACATCCAGACAAACAGCCACTACGTACATTATTCCATGACACATCAAAAAAGACATATTACATAATATTCTTTAGAAATAATTCATAAAAGTATCACACTAATAACTATAATCGTTTCATTATTATAAGAAAGCATGAATTCAAGCTAATTACTAACACGACAACATGAATTCAAAACAACCTCAAGAGTAATCAATCACTGCATGACCTTCGAAGAACTCTGGTGACTTTAATAAAACGCTGAAGAAATTACATGACATTGCAAACTCAATCCTTTGTTTCCTAACGGCAATATGATGCATTTTATATGAATAATCGTGCATATTGTACTGAAGATTTAATTATTTTGTCAATATAAATTAGTCTCACTGGTTAGTTTAAAAGAAAAAACACTGAATTTACTGCACGACATATTAAGCTTGAGAGTGATCCATTGCAGTCATCTCTTGGAGCCTCTGTCATGCTTATATAGAGCCGCCGTTTCACCCTTACCTTTCCCATAACACTGTCATCCGCATTACATCCACTCAAACCTCTCTTTCTCTCAAATCGTTTTCTATGCAATCCTTTCATTATCTCCTAAGCTTGCCTTGTCTTCTTTCAACACTTTCATACACACCATTTTTCTGAAGATATACTATTTTCCATATCAGAGATGGACTTTAGATGTCATATATATATATATATATATATATATATATATATATATATATATATATCTATATCTATATATATATATCTATCGAGATTATATATATATATAATATATCTAGTCTATATATATATATATATATATATATATATATATAATAGAAATGTGTCAAATGTGTCCCTACTTAGCATTACTATATGGAAACACAAGAAGCCATATAAAAAATGTGGCATGTAATTAATGAAAACAACACCAATTCCCCAAACGCATCACCAGCACGAAGGCAGAGCTTTCCCATACGCGAGAATATTATTAATAAGTATATTCAATGACACGAAACGCTTCATCAAAAAGAATACCATTTTTATTTAAAAGGAACATGGAGGAGAAAACAAATATAGTTGATTTTTTTACACCGCGCGTGAAGCACATTACCAAACAGAACAAAAAAAATACAAATGAACTATTACCAAAACTTGTATAAAATTCCTCCACACGGGAAAGAATCAGGTGTTTTAGAAAAAATAGAAAACGCCATTGTTTAAAATACTTAAAAAGTCACATTTGACATGAAAACACCCTGTAAAACATATAAAATATATAAATTGTGGTCCTGCCTACGTTAATATTAATCTTATTTCTAAACAAATTGGCACCTTTACGGTGTCCTTCAGGAAAGTCTTACTCACCAACTCAAGACATGAAGAGAACAGGGCAAGATGCGACACTAACCTGTGGGAAAGGAAAAACATATTTACATTAATATTCCACGTATACACAATACACATTTAAGCATACTACAACATATCATATACACCATCAACTACGTGTGTGTGTGCGTGTGTGTGTGCGAGGGTAGGTGGGAGGGTGGGTGTACGGGCGCGTGTACTATAAACTGAATAAGCCTGAATGCCCGCCTGATCTAGTTTAACGAATCATAACGTTTCATAATGCTCAGCAGGCTAAGTCTCCTAATCGAATGATATACACGGATAACACACATTTTTCCTCTTCCAGTAATCTAAAATCATTCAATAGTTAAATAACCACTATTATCATACAAACACAAAACCACTGCTACGTACATCCTTTACAAATCCATTTTACAGAGGTCCTTAATATTATCACAACACTGCTGTCACTTAAATAAACTCTACTGTATTTCCTTAACTAAATTCCAGCATGCTTAAGTCTGGCTGAGGCTGAGGTGACCCAAAGGGAGAGAGTCGAAATGGAAGTTGAGAGCGAGATGGAAAAGGGGAGAGACGTAGGCTGTCAAGGGGAGAGGGAAAGGGGAGACGGAGGCTACGAGGGGAGTGAAGGGGGTGAGAAATGGTGCTTAAGTGAAGGGGAGAAGGAGAAAAGGGAAACAGGACGAGGGGAGAAGGGAGGGAGCAGGAACTAAGTGAAGAGAGAAGGAAGGGGAATGTGCTGGGAGTGTAAAGGGGAGAGGAATAAACTGGGAAACACTCAGAAAAAGAGAGAGGAAAGGGAGGAAATAGGGATGAGGATGGTAAGGGGGAGAGAAATAGAGGAAGGGGAATCAAAAAGGAAAGGGGGAGATAGGGAAGAAAGAGGCTAAGGGAAAGGCAAGGAAGAGGAGAGAGAGGAGGGAGAAACGAATGGGAGGGTAAGGAGCGATACAGAGGGAAAGGGGGAGGAAAAGAAGAGAGGAAAAAAGGAGAGGGGAAAAAGGAGGGGGGAGTGGGGGTGGAGGGAGGGGCAAAGCGAGAAGGGTCAGTGGTAACAATACAATTTACTGATGAAAATTGTCTTTATTTTTCCGCAGCTCTGTGAAGTAATTTATATTAGTCCCTGAAAATTAGACTTCAAATAACGCGAAATGAAACTTCTTTCCAAAAATGCGACTTTTTTTCTACTTTGCTCTATTAAACTGTGTAAATACCAGTAAATAAACTTTGAGTTTGGGAGACGCGCGGAGGCAGCGGCGGCGAGCACCGACACCTGTTGGCTCGCTGGTAATAGGATGTGTTCCATTATTATTTCTTTACATTTCTAAAACAGGTTTGGGCATTTTTCTACTGTAATATTCATTTAAAAGCCTTCTGCCTCTTTCGGAATTGAAACTCATACCTTCGTTCTGACGCACCACGCTCAGCTATAAGAAATATATACTTGCGCCTGGTCTTTTTTCTCTCCCTCCCTCCCTCCTTTCTTTTTCAGCCTCGTAGTGTTTCTCCTTCTCGTAAAATTACATGTTTATTGTGCAAATATGAAAATGAAATCATATATTAGTTCTAATTATAAATATCAGGGTCCCCGTCGGAGGTCTCCATTACATTAGAGCACAAGATTAAAACTCGTGAAATTTACAGTCGCTGCACTTTAAATAATGTACGTAATTAAAAACCCTGATTTTTGTCTCTGGGCAGCGATATTATTTAGAGGGCTTTATGCAAATGTCAAAGAAATGTATTAGTTAAATGATGACATAAAAGCAAGTAATTCACTGGATGGGAGAATGAAGAGGTGTTCAGCAGGTTTATCTCTCAATTCTTTCAGGTGTGTGTGTGTGTGTGTGTGTGTGTGTGTGTGTGTGTGTGTGTGTGTGTGTGTGTGTGTGTGTGTGTGTGTGTGTGTTTTAAGGGTGAAAGTATTCTTAAGACCTGTAAGCGTTGAGTTTTATCAAGCACAACGTAAAGCAACCACTACGCGAACTAAGAGGTGTTGCCCCAAATCCCTGACAGCCTTCGTAATCTTCCCTCAGCACCAGTGTTCGCTGGCACATCGCCGCCACACTTCCCTCGCCACATTCCACTCTTGCGTTTCGTCTCCTTCAGCGCCACCCACCCAATGCCGCGCCATGCACCGACTCCGACGTCCCTCCCTCACCGCCGCTGCCTCCAGACCTCCCTGCCATCTTGGCCCTTTCCTCCAGCTTCATGACCCGCCTCTTTCCTGCTCTTACTGAACTGCCATCTCTTTCATCACTTTAGTCCAGCAACATCTAGCGGTTCTCTCACCAAATATCTGTTAAGTCAGTTGGCGGTCATAATATTCTCGCCCTTCCTGGCTACTCTCCCATTGGCACCTCCTCTCCCACCTTTCTCCCATTTTCCCCTTCCGGTCCGCCACTCCCCCTTGCGCACTCCTGGTCCGGCTAGCGAAGGGGACAGGCCATGGCATCCCTCTTCGTAGGAGGGAGGGGAGGTCGCCTGCCTCAGCTGTCAATAGCCAGAGAGTGAGGTGAGCACTCTGATCTCTGATCCGCACGGGGGGAGCACCGCGCCAGGCCTTTCATAGCTCATGGAGATGGAAATGATGGAACCTATCTCGCCAGGCTATGAAGAGGGAGGGGAGAGGCCGTCCGTGTCCATGTAGAGGGAGGAAGGGGGACGGTTTTCCTCCACAGCCATGGGGTCCCTCTTCCCCCTACTACTTGATATTTCAGGGAGAGTTCTGTTGGGTGCTGCCAACGTTTCACTCGGGGACGACAAGGGAAGATAACAGTTTAGGCTCTAAAAGCTTAGCCAAAACGCCCCCCGGCCATCCCAGTGTAAATCGCGTGCTCTTAAGTGATATCTAACCTCACTTCGCTTGACGTTTACAGTCGTTGGTGGCTACATCCACGGTGCAAAGTGTTCCTAACTACCTTGCCCCCAACACCACACCCGTCGCCGCCACACACAAGACTGGACAAAAACATCACCACTACAGCCAACCCTGGACAGTTATCACCACTACACCCAACAATAACCACCTAACACCACCCCACCACGCCCGCCCGGTGCTACACAAGCGGGGCCAGGTAACATCACCACTATATCCAATCCCTGGTGGTCATTGCCACTAAATCCAACTTTGTAACAATGAATCATCACCACACATGACATTTGCAGCGCCGTCCACACCACGCCTTTCTCTCATCACCACAGATAACATTGTACCTGAAAAATCACCATCATATCCAACATCTGATCCATATCACCCGTCATCTGCATCACCACCTCATACAAAACTCGGTGCGCCCACCACCACCACCACCACCACCACCACCATCACCACCGCCATTAACACCATCAATGCAACCAAATCCAATGGCGCTCTCCATTTCGTTTTGGCCAAAATACTGATGAAACTTTACCCCAAACCATCTCACATAAAACAAAATGACTATTAATATACATTATCATACGCTGCGCATAGCAATATACAAATTATAATTTTCATAAATGTGCATTTTTCTAAACCGGTTGCTGTCAGCCTTGCATAATCACTCTACAATTTTGTGGCTCTGTAACGTATATACATATTTCATGACAACAAAAGTCTTTTTTATAGAGAGATCGGTTACACGTAAATATATATCATGGAAAGGCTGGCCTGAGAGAGGCGGTGGAGGAGGAGGAGGAGGAGGTGGTGGAATAGTAGGAGGGGAGAGAGAGAGAGAGAGAGAGAGAGAGAGAGAGAGAGAGAGAGAGAGAGAGAGAGAGAGAGAGAGAGAGAGAGAGAGAGAGAGAGAGAGAGAGAGCGAGCGATCTTTTCCTTGGCGATGAAGATTGAATAGTTCGTCAGGAAGGAAGGAGAAGAGAATGAG
>CM035194.1:7329600-7377974 GCA_020233015.1 Callinectes sapidus
TAATTAGCGAATATGACCTCTTTATATTCATTCTACTATAATATATTAGAGGAACCAGAATCCATAGCCAGCTTAAGAGTAGTGTCAGATGTGAACGAACATACGGGATTTATCAACGATTTGTTTTCAATAGAGGTGATGTTCAAGCTCGCGAAATTAAAGACTCCAACTCCACATGCGCCTTGTCTCCTCTCAGCTCTCGCTCCGTCTCCCCCCCCCCCCCAACCCATCTCTGAAGATCCCTTTTATGACTTTGTGGATGAACATTGATACTACAAAGCACGTGATTGTTATTCTCTTAGCTGATCTAGTGAAGTTTTTTGCCAAAGAAGTACAGGTTGGATTCAGTTATTGGCCAGACAAGCGAGCGTCAGTGAGGAAGCGTATTCTTGCTTGGGTTGCTGCAAAAGCTTTTAAAAGGAATCACAGTGCACTATGCTTGAAATAAACGGACACACAGACGCATATGTATCACAGCCAGCACTTTATCGCCACCACACATTCACTGACATTCGAGAAAAATATACTTGTCGCAGCGTTAGAGGAATCGAGTCCACTTGTGAAGACAGCCACCACTATACCATTACCACCACCACCACCACAGTTATCGATGTCAGCATTACCACAGACATATTATATAGTAACTTATGGTGTGAAAAGGGATGGATGAGACTTAAGAACGAGATGGTGATTAACAATGTCAAATATGAAAAAAAATGTGTAAAGTATGTACATGAAAATAGATTTGTGAGAAGAGAATTATGTTTACATTGGCTGACTAATGACACTGATATACATGGATACCACCAACAATACCAGCATCATTACTATCATTATAATTCTCTCTCTCTCTCTCTCTCTCTCTCTCTCTCTCTCTCTCTCTCTCTCTCTCTCTCTCTCTCTCTCTCTCTCTCTCGTGTAGCGTTGAGCTCTCTGGCACAGGTAGTTTTCACACCTTTAGTGATAATACTGCACATTCATCTTATAAATTACATTATTTTGTACTTTGATGAATCATAATCGTTGGAAAAAAGGTATTCAGCTATATTTCCAGTTGTCTTTCCATCGATTATCGCCCACACCATCACCGTCATTATTATTCCTACAACTGCTTTACTACTGGCAACCGTTGGTAAGGCTGAAAAAGATGACGATGATGATGATGATAATGTTATCATTATTATTATTATTATTATTATTATTATTATTATTATTATTATTATTATTATTATTATTATTATTATCGTCATCATCATCATTATCATTATTGTTGTTATTACCATTACCATTATTATTATTACCAATATTATCATAATTATGATCACAATTATTGAAAATAATTATATTAATAATAGTAACATAAACGTGTGTGTTAGACTATACCAGGCAGAGTCTGTCACAGGACATCAATGCATCCCCAGCTCTGCTCGCTATACTTCAGCTTGCTAGACCGAGTTCTGCTCGAGAAACAGAAAACACAATAAGTAAATGCCCCCATCACAGCCTCTCATCAACGTTGGCAAATTAGCTCAGGAATAAAGCATGTCTTTACCAACATCATCATCACGCTTCACTAGAAACTATATAATTGATTATATTTATTTATTTTTCATACATTTTTTTAAAATGTATTAATCATATTCATTTCCGCCAATCGCAATTAATGCCTTCATTTTGTTCTTGCAAATCATTAGTAAATCCCAACACGCCTTCCTTTGATCGGAAAGGCTTCACGTCTAACCGTCACACGCACGCACGTACGCATCACTTCAATAATATGTTGTTATATTATCATCCTTTTGATGCTGCAGGCGTCCTGCTGCTGCTGCTGCTGCTGCTACTACTACTACTACTACTACTACTACTACTACTGCCATCACTGCCGTTGCCGATGCCTCCACTGTTGCTGCTGCCGATGCTGCTGCTGACCTCAATTGTCTAGTCTAGTACTAACTCCCTCTCAGAAAATATTATCTATTTCATCTTCACACTAAAATCAAGCACTTGTTGTTGTGGTTGTCGTTTTCAATTCCCGTTTCTTTTAGATATTATATGACAGTCATATTTCGTCGGAATATTTGTGGTCCATCCCTTGCTTCAGTGTCATTAGCTAGCCGATTTGGTTATATCCGAGACCTTAGCCAATGGCGTCGTTTGGGAACTATTAAGAATGGCTTCGCGAGGTAATAGTTGGTTATTAGCTTAATTAAACTAATTCGCCTGATGATACGTGTATTCCAAACGCGGCTCGATGTGTTGATTTGGCTGGCGGAGGCTGCAAGGCTGGCTGCTCACCGACCCTCAATTGCTGGTGGAGGGAAGGAGGGAAGGAGGGAGAGCGGGCAGGTGGATAGAGCATGGCGGTGGAGGCTGACAAAGTTCAGCACTAGGCTATGTGCGTGGGGCGGCGTGACATTGCTGACGGCAAGTTAGTGTTGATTTCCTCATAATGGAAGCAAAACAATGATTAACTTTGTGTAAAAAAGAGATGTGGTAGGAGATAATAATTAGGTGATAGTTAATAATGGCGAATGTGAAAATTAACGCTAGAAGTAAAACCACAAGTAGACTTATGATCATAAAATTATGCTCACAGTATGCGACTAATGTTATGCATGGCCACCTCCTACTATAACTGTTATAGCTGCTGCTACAGAAGTTGGTGTTATTGTTCATGTTGCTACTACTGCTACTGCTACTGCTGCCACTGTCAGATGAAGAATGAATTCATCAAGCACTACAAATAACTACCAGTTTAATAGATCAAGTCTATAAATAAGTGTGTATAAAATATCAATAATAGTTTGTAAGCCAGAGCAAGTTAATGTATCTTGTGAGAAAATCATAATTATCCCCAACCATCGCGCGATACACAAGCATTCTTACACGATAGGTGTCTGGCACCAACCAGCAAAACTCACACAACATACAAGCAGAATTGTTAACTAACACTTAAGTACATATCAAATACCTACACAAAGTACAGTTACATTTTACGTTTTGTTCTTTCTCAAAACGAAAACAATCACACACAAAGAAGGCGGCAACAAGTACAAACAAACAGATGCGCAGGTGAACAAACAAGAGCCCGAGGTGAGTGTATCAACAAACAGCTCGTCTCCCTACCGGCTAGCCAACCTGTTGTGCTCATTACCATGTTTTAATCAAGGTTATTAGACTTAATACCTTGGTTAGTATTGTAATTAATTAGGTTAATGGCAAATTACCGTTTATATCAAACCTGCTGACGGATTTAATGAGCTGCAAGTCACTTTTACTTTCTATTTTTGGGACAGCTCCGACTATTTCCAAACTTTCAATATTCACTCCTCAATTTTTGAGGGATGTAAATCACGCAATACTGAAATGAAGTATAAGTCTCTTAACAGGAAAAATGTATAAATGAAATATATTATTTATATTTCTCGACAATATGTAAGGCCAATGGAAAACTGCGAATATTTTTATCCCTGAAGCTCTGCCGTCCCACCCAGTCCGGCCTCATGACAAGGAGATCCCTGGACTTTTAAATGTGCACGTGTTTATTGGTGAACATGAAAATGCAAGTATACCTAATCAGTGGGAGACGCGCCACGGCCTGGAAGAACACTTTCAACTCGGCTTTCTGGTGAAATTCCGAAAGAGAAAATTGTATTGGAGGCCGAGAATCTCAGTTTGTTGCCGCGTGATGAGGAAGGAGCCGTGGTGCAGATCACAGCGACACTGAGAGCGTCAATTAGGCTGCTGAGTGCTTCCCTAATTCCTCTCCCCTCCACCCTCATCTCGCCTACCTCTCCCATCCCTCCTGTCTCCCCCTTATCCCCATTCCGGCCTTACGGAGGGGGAGTGGCTGAATCTTAATTCTTACCCGTCCCGTCCTGTCCCGCCAGTACAGTCCCACCGTCCCAGCCACACCCAGCCCATTCCCCCATCCCTAATATGGACAGGCTTCAGACAAGAAATTAAAAAAATAATCATGAATCCGACTATGAAAACAATGCCGGATGAACGCGGAGAGACACTCATAATTTTTCACTTATTAGTAAAAGCAGCAACGTAATTATCAACGTCATTTTTTTTCGCGTCCATTTTTGCTCTCCACTGCGACATTGGGCCGATGATATTTCCAAACTAATTTTGTTGACCTTATCATCCCTCTGCTAATTTCCACTGGCATCCTGCATTTTTTTCTTTTTTTTCAGATTCGTACATTTCACAATTAAGAGTAATCTTCTATTTCACGGTTTTATTTATAATATTGAGTAAAGCAATGTATATATACATTTTTCGATTGTCCTCATTTTCTTGGGTATGGTCATAAAAACTTTTTATGCATCAATAAAGATTTTTATCCCTAAATTCCCCGTCCATGAAATTTGAATTTTGACAAATGACTGAAATATAGGCGCACTTATTTTGTACGGCACTGTAATTCTTTCGGTACATGGCAGCAGAAAATTAATTAGCACTGAATGGACGTATATTTAATTAAAAATCTTGTTCATGTACCTTGTCCTGTCATCAGCATCAATCGGCACCCACCGCCACCCAAACACCAACACCACCCACCCACCCACCACCACCGTGTCCCGCCACCCCTTTCCCCCCCACCTGTTCACTCGGCAGCTGCCACCCACCAGCGCTGCCCATCCCACCCACCACCAAACCCAACACCCATAAACCGTAATCAACTAAACACCAACTGGCCACCCATCACGCCCACCACCCACGCCACCTACCGCCCACTCCTCGTTTCAGATCCCCCAATAAGTCGCATAATTAACAAATTAGGTGCAAATCGGATTACAAATGAGTGTTTCATCACTCATTGATTGGCAAGCAGGTATTTTTCGCTGACCCTCACTGTCGGTTTCAAAGAATGCCCCTAATACATTTGAATTAATTAAGTCGGAGGGGGCGACGCACGACCCATCGCTAGAAAAAATAAATAAAGAAAAAAACAAACGAAAACTTTTCACGACGGAATCTGCTTCTCCGACACACTTGTCATTATTTCTTTTCACAGACGTTTCTCGCCGGGCAATAAAATATTTCACAACGCCCTATCAACAACAATACTAAAAAAATTTAAAAACAAGGGCGTAACGTAAGTCAGCGATAAATATGGGAGTGAGAAAGTAAACAAAGACTCGCACTGAGCAATAACAAACCCACCAGTCCCCCTTCCCTGCCGAGGGGCGCGAGACTCACAGAAAACGCGCCTCTCCCCCTCAGTCGGGGGAGTGGACGGTGTCCAGGCATATCCCTTGCAACAAAATCAATATGGTCAGTGTTAGGGGGCAGCAGCCGCGCACACCACATGGCCTCTTACAGCATCCACCATCAAAAAGCATAAGAGATGTTTCTGGGTTTCCTGCGTCCCCTGGGGGGTAGTTGGGGAAGTAGGAGGAGGGGCCTGCGGGCTTACCTTGCTTCTCGGCGAGCAGATCCGAGGGAGACTCACCGCGGCAGAGCCAGAGGGAGGGGACGAGAGGCAATAATTCAACTGGAGGTCTCTTCGAGAATCCAGAGCCGCCGAGCGTCAGGTTGAAGGTGTGACGTCATCTAGGGAGCCGGTGACGTCACAAACCTAAGGTGGTTGAGGGCGAGGCTCCGGCGGGCGGAGAGGGCGGTGGCGGGCAGGCTGCCGCCGACACATGCGTGGCCTTCTTCACCCAGTGAAGAAAGAAATTCTCTACTTTTTATCCCCTTTTCTTCTCTCCCCTGCGGAGAACTCGTGATGGCTCTTCAAGGCAAGGTAGATGAAGCTTCTCTTGAGATGGTGCCAGCGGGGTACACCCTTGGTTTAGCTAAGACGTCGCTATTCGGGGCCTGTTGCTTCTATCAAGCAGACGGAGACGCGGCTGATGGAGTCACCACCAGGGGGAAGGAGTGAGGGACCACCGTCAGTACTGAGAGCTGCGACACCACTTCTGGCCCACGCCCCGCCGCCTTCCAGCTGCCACGCCACCGCCACCTCCAAACTGCCTCACGTTGAAAGCTGCACCGTCACCACTAACGAGTTTGACTTAGCTTGTGACATCTTATTCTTTACGCCTGATTATGTATGTATGTATGTATATATATATATATATATATATATATATATATATATATATATATATATATATATATATATATATATATATATATATATATCTTCCGCCCACACCACCACAACCACCACAACAACCAAGCAGGTGTTGTGTTCATAACACTCGCGCCCATTTCACCACTGCAAATTCAGGGCAGCTCTTCAACACGAGAGGACAACCATGTTAATAGCGAGAATTTTCTAAGGGGACTCGTGGTGGAGATTTTAATGCAGATATTTTTGTCAGCGGCGAGATGATGAGCCAGTAATCGTGTTTTAACGTAATCAGTTGAAATTATCTTTATGTTTGCTTTGAGGCTTATGGAGTGGCGTATTGTTCATTACAAAACCAATTTCCTATATGCAGGGCCTATTTAGTGGTAATTATCAAAAATAATTAGATGTAACATAGGTTGCAGAATCATAGAAAATGTTGGTCATAACCGTTCTCTTTGAGCAATGCTAGTGGGGAGACTCCTCTATTTTCCTGAGGTCCCTTGCCGCCGATTTTTCTCTCCTGTTTTCCAATGATTCTCAACCATTTCACTGGTGTCAAACACATATGGGAAAAAAATACAGAATAGTTTCCAAATAGACTTCCTGAGATTATTCTATTTGGTCACATCAATAACTGACATTTCCAAACACACTTTCTCCTTACTGGTCTATCTTCCTTTACCAAGGATTCTTGATAATGCAACATTCAACCAGCATGCTACTCTTACACACTTATTGAAGATGGAATTCACACAACTTGACGCGTAATTAGTCTCATGAAAATAGCTAGCTAGTAATTGCACTGGAGAAACGGGGAAATATCATAGCAAGAAAGGTAACTGTAAATTGCTCAGGTTGATTGATACAGATTCACCATGTACGTACTTAATTACAATGAAGAAGTGGAGCTGCTTACTGAGGTATGTCACTATAAACAGGGTATTCAATGTACAGAGCAAATAGCATTAAACATGCATGCACATGATAAATAATGAAAAGAAAATTAAAAACGAGGAAAACTGATTAAAGCTTTAAAAGTTAGAACAATGCATAAACAAAGTAGATTAAGAAATTGTTAATATTGCTGAGTACTCCTATAGGTAGGTGCCTGACAGACCTCCATACACATACTATACTTCAACCATGTTCCTGTAATTCAGCAGCTGAAATCTTTTAGCTCAGACTGACACTGCTGGCATAGTAGTAGTGGTTATCAGTAACTTGTGATACTAAAACTAATGATTAACACAATAAAAAAAAGGTATAACAAAATTACTAAAGCAAATAGAAAGCAAGCAATAGAAAAAAAAATGTTGGAAAGGTTACAAAAAATAAGAAAACAAATGTTATAGTACTGACAAGCCTGCAAGACTCCAAATAGAGAGATGCATTTCCAGGTTCTTTTAATGATAATACTATATGTTTCCTTGATTAATAATGTACACATTTACCAAATGACACAGGGATTGCAAGCAACAATATAACACTGAATGGACCATACATAGCGAGTCAGAGCATTTAGCAATGGATTAAAATATAAATTCAGTATGCAAGGTTTACTGTAAATAGATAATCAATACATATGTAAGAACATTAACCATGTTACATCCCATTATGTAGTATTATAGTTTAGGTATCGTATGAGTCCATTATAAATTATTACTTATTATAAAACAATAATGAAAACAGTGGCATATATATATATATATATATATATATATATATATATATATATATATATATATATATATATATATCTATATATATATATATATATATATATATATATATATATATATACATCAGTGTTTGTACACTTACCTTGGCTAGAAATGGCTCTCTCAGGGGCCCTCTCAGGGCTGTGGTTACATCATTAACTGCTACATCCCTCTTCCCTGGTAAACTGCAACAAGGGTATGAAGGCTTCAGAACTAAAAATTAAATTCCCTATGATGGCAATGAATAAGTAAATAAGTAAAAATTAAATTCCTGAAAGTAATAATGTCTATCATCACTATTTTTAACATTACTATTTTCCTTCCAGGGTTAGACAGTTACATGTTCAGAGCAAGAGGTTTCCTTCTTCTGCCACTTGGTTTTGACATTGGATAAGTTTGATTTCAGGGTGACCTTCCCTAAACGAGGTTATTGAGTAAGGCCATGAAAGTTACATTCTCAAAGCTTGACTGTACCACTACCATCAAGTGGTGCACTTACATTGTAAGGGGGTAGAGGGTGCCAAATTAAGCCAAAGCAGTATACAGTCGGATCTCCTTATAGGCACTAAATTGGGAGACCAAACCTTCCAACTATGGGAAAAATGCTTATAATGAACCTTTTACTCCATACAATATGGTCAGCAGTTCACCCCGTGTGACATTATAATACATACATAAAGTACAATAGATAAACAAGTTATCTGACTCTTCTTCTATTCTATTATTTTGCACTTTGTCGCCAAACTCACAATATTCTCTTTTGCTCATTTAGGAGTCATGATGAATGGTTGTGAGGCCATACATCCACCATTCACCTCAGTGACGATGCACCCCAGAGGTTGGAGCAAATCTACTAGGTACTATTTGATGCACCTCAAACTGCTCAATATTTCAGTTGTTACACCACTACTCACTTTTTTGTTTCCCCCAAGTCTTATAATATCTGCATTAAACATTTATATCATTCTTACATCTGAGTAATGTCAGTGTAATAGAATTATTCTTCTCTTTCTCTCTCTCATTACATTTCTAATACTAATATACACAGCAGTATCTACATGCAGGTTGGGCTCCAATGGCTTGGTTATGGGACAAGTTGAGACACATAAACTCCACCACAAGTAGATATGGCACAACTTTCAAGGCAAATTGACTTGGGGCTTATCATCACAGGGAAAAATTTATCTGCTATACAAGCAATGCCAGCGGCACACATAGCACATAGTGACCTTTTTCTAAATTATTTCTAGACTATATCATATGATTTTAGGGAATTCTAGGACATCTTTTTAAAGTTTTTTATTGGTCAACAACCTTTAAAAATTTTGTACACCCCAAAACTCACTTTACCTACTGTGGGATTTTTCTCTGAATATCTTTAACTTCCACCTTTAAGGGGAAACACCTACAACAAACACACCTATAAGGAGACCCGATTGTATAAGTACGCACAAATTAGGTTCCTGCCTATGTCCATGCATCTCTTATGTGGTAGGACATTGTATTTCTTGGTGCTCAGAGGCTCTTCTTGATTGGCTCACATAGCTGCACTTTCTATTCCACTCAGCTGCTATCAAGATTGTGAGATAGTTTCTTTCTCCCATTCACACATTTGTAGGATTCAGAGTAATACAACATGAGTTATGATTGTGACAGCCTCAAACAGGAGATGTTTAATTAAGAAACATGCCTGCTCAAGCAATTAATATATTACAAAGAAAAATAGATAAAATAATTACTGTACAGGTATCACAAATTTCTTGCCCAGTCTATATACATAAATGCACACTTATCTACATCATATGCAAAGCTGATAAGCTTTGGCTTGGATGCAGCATACAGACACAAACATCCTGTATGCACACTCACAATTATAAACATTAATATAAATATACAGTTAAAAAACAAGTGTTAAGTTGTCTTTAAGTCTCTATTGATTTCATTATGTTTATCATACAAGTTTAATTCTCATCAGCTGATTTCACTCCTCCCCTCCTCCACCACCATCTTAACTTCCGCAGTGCGAGTTAACCTACGTACATTTTTTATCACGATATTTACATTATTTGTTTATTCATTTACATTATCTGTATTCATAATGTTAATTTTAATAACAAATACCATTTATCACTGTTTTCCTTATTAATGTTAACTTTCAGTGTACATCGGTAATACTAAACTTTAATATGCATGGTTTTCTCGTGTTGGAACACATTATTCGGTTTTAAGTGTATTTAAATAGGATATCCTGTTCCACCACACGAGCTATTTCACAATATGAGCTCAGTTGTGTATACTATATACCTACAATAAGAATTCTTTTTGAATATAAAAAAATGGAGACATTAACTATGAAAGTGGCTCCTTCAAATTTACACAAAATCATGTACCTTTAGTTACTGAAAAATTTGAAAGCTGCAATTGATGCTTTTGCACTAAACAAGAATTCCACTCTCTGCTTTTCCATACATTTAATCAAAATGTCTGAGATAGCTTGATGTGAGAGAGAGAGAGAGAGAGAGAGAGAGAGAGAGAGAGAGAGAGAGAGAGAGAGAGAGAGAGAGAGAGAGAGAGAATTTATCATCGATATTTCTTGTAGCTAAGCCCTCGTTTTTCCTCCTCACCATCATCAGAATTTTGCATGTCATAATCCTTGCAGTCCTGCTCTTCCTCCACCATCATTGCTTTGAACACGCTATACTCCTGGTCTGTCAGCCGCGCAACCCTGGACAACAAAAATAAACTATCAGGATTCTTGTATAATAATATGGAGAGTATCTCCTTTACAATTGTACATATAAAATTATTATTTCATATTCTAACTTTGTTAGCATCAAGATAGATAGGAATTCATTGTGTGTGTGTGTGTGTGTGTGTGTGTGTGTGTGTGTGTGTGTGTAATTCACTGTCACGGTCGCCTGCTGGTCACCCAGCCAACCTTTACCCTACGTAGCGAGCTCAGAGCTCATAGAACGATCTTCGGGTAGGGCTGAAACCACATCACACACTACACACTGGGACGGCGAGGCCACAACCCCTCGAGTTACATCCCATACCTACTTGCTGCTAGGTGAACAGGGACTAGATACACATTAAGAGGCTCACCCATTTGCCTCGCCGCGCCCAGGAATCGAACCCGGGCCCTCTCGGTTGTGAGCCGAGCGTGCTACCACTATTTTACGTGTGTGTGTGTGTGTGTGTGTGTGTGTGTATAATATAAACTTTCTAGGTAGGAAGTAGTTTATCATCTCTCACAGTAATGTCTTATAAACTCCATCCTACCAACAAAGCTTATATTATTATATTCTATAAATTGAAGGTCTTACGGATACTGTATATATACATAATGAATTTCTACCCAACTTGATGCTAACAAATGAATGTCCCCCTGTGCCAAAATGAATTTCATATTGAATATGTATTCAGTGTCATAATAAAGCTATTCCATCTTAAAGGGCTACAGGAGAATTTGTCCCTCCCCCTTCCTCCCTGCTCTGACAAATGGTTATGTGGTAGTGTGAACTAGAGATGACATAGTAGAACAAGCTGACAAATCTACCAAACCATCATTACTACTTGTGCATGCACTTCCATCTCTCAAGAGAATGATGAAATATACACTGAGATGTAAACTGGTCCTTATTTGATTCTTGGACATACTTATTAATCACTTTCCTGCAGCCCGTTTCTTCTTGTATCTTAAACACATTTTGGAAGTAGCCTAATAACATCATCACATCTACATTTATAGAGCAGTATTCCATTATAATGCACCTGTTGGTGAAGCGTCTATCAGAAGTATCCAGGATGTCAGTGAGTGAGGGATTCCTACGGTGGCTCTGCCTGTCCTTCTTCAGGTTAGGTGTCTTATAAAGGCCAGCACGGAGGAGAAAAAGATGCCTGGTCTTGATGTGCAGGAGTGGCTGTTTCAGACACCTAGCAGATGCAATGTGTGGTTGCTCCAGACCCATCTCCTGCACCAACAGAACAACAGTTCATCAATGCCATCAATGCCACCATCATCATTCACCCTCAGAATTATTACTGTAACATCACTTCCTATCTCACTTGGCAAGAGGAGAGTCTACAAAGTTTAAGTTTCCCTTGTAGGGAAGTAATAGCATACTTTTCTTAATATATACACTCATTACATTTAATCCACCTTCTGTCTATTAATTATGAACTGCATTATGCCATTAAAAGTCTTGCAAAAGATAGAAATGTTTATGAACTAGGATAAATGAATGTCAAAATTAATATGCTGGTAAAAACATAATGCTAAGTTTAGCAGTCTCTCATTCTACAATCCTGACAAGTGCATTCATGGAGATGAGCACTACCAACAAAGTATAGTTAAATCTACAAGGACATCTATATTCTAATGTTAAATGACCAAAGCAGAAGTCATCACATCTTGTTTTCTTACTCTCCCACAACTCTCACGGTTACACAAACATAAATCATCTTCCTATTTTACATACACATTCTCAGTATCTCACATTAATTTGTAGATATGAGTGGCTTGCAATATTACTCAACCTTAATCATTCTCATCAACCACTTTACTGAAATAACTGACCATGTAAAATTTTCGTGAATTTTGTAGACATATTTGAGAAGGAAAAAATTATCACTATAATCCAAACACTACCTGATTCATCACACATAAATGACCACTAGACAGAAAAGAAGAAGAAGGACACACTTTCTCTCATCAATACCTGCAGAATCCTGACAGTTTTACCTTATGGATATACATAATTTTGGCCATGATGTCTTCCCAGTTATCAAGAAGAACATTTGGGTTGTTCTGTATCAAATTCTTAAGTGATGCTGGTGGAAACAAGGCATCCAAGCTACACAGACGACTTTTCAAGTGGGATGGCTCAGTGAGTAACAACACCGGATATCTGTAAGGGAAGAATGTTAACTCTGCGTTAGCCACAATACTGAATACATATTACTCCCTCTGTAATTTCTGAACCTTTACTTACTTTGGCATTAATCTTTAGGTTCTGGTTTTTAGATTTATAAATACTACATGGGTGTGTGGGAAAATACTCTTCCTATGTGACTCATCTAGCAAAGTTCAATTCAAATCATGAAATTTAATCAGTTTGAAAAGTTCATCAAAGCCAAGGATTTAATTAAAAAGTGGATACGTCTGTCTTGATTGCAAGTTTATAATTCATTCAATATTGAGACATGCAGTAAAAGATGCATAGAAACCCTTTCATTTTATTATCACTGGTTACCATCAGGCAAAATACTGATAACTATTTACTATTGCATTGGGGGATATAGCAGACCTTTTGCACCATCCTGTGTAAGACGTAAAGCAATAAGAATAAAAGTAATGAGTATTGTCATGCCATGTAAAGATGAAAAAATTAAATATGAAGAGGAAGAGTTGATATGACAGAACTCCTCCAAATGAAATGGCCAGAAGGAAACAACGTTTTTTCAAGATACATAAAATTATGAGTGCATGCAAGTATAGTGGATTTATACGTGCAAAAGGATGACCTATAGTGAAACGGGAGAGCACAGAGCAAGAACAATTAATATAAGGTAGGTGTAAGAAGGATGGAATGATTAGAACATAAAAAGACATAAAAAACATAAAAAAGATAAATGTAT
The DNA here is from genome assembly GCA_020233015.1 of Callinectes sapidus. Classification (NCBI taxonomy): domain Eukaryota; kingdom Metazoa; phylum Arthropoda; class Malacostraca; order Decapoda; family Portunidae; genus Callinectes; species Callinectes sapidus. The sequence goes on from CM035194.1 coordinate 7,343,050, forward strand.
ATTCTTTTTTTCACATGCCATTCTGTGAGTTTTTGGGGAGAGGCATAAGATATAGATACACACTCACGCATGACTTACTTCATTACAAGACTGAGGGCATTCAGCTTGCCAATGTTCATCTGGTGGTATAATAAGAGTTTATCTTGGAGGAGTGATGCCTTCATCTTTAAGAATTCAGGATAAAGTGCAATGCTCTGAAGGATCCGCAAACCTGGGATGCCACTTTCCACCATCACCTTACACGTATTGGTCCAAACCTTGTGAGAATGACCAAGGAGGTGTGGCATCTCCAGCAGCTGAGCCTCAATGGTCTCTGCCTTGATACCCAGATCTAAGAGGAGCTGGTAAAGACACATCACCTGTGCCTTTGGATACTGAGTAATGCCTCGCACGCACAAATCATTCACAACCACATCGACCCGAGACCCCACATCCACAAGGCTAGTATCATTCTGTTCTGTGCTAGCTGCTGAACAGAACTGCTTTTGTTTTCCGTGGATGAAGGATGCAAGACGAGAGGTTACAGGTAGCAAAGGAGGCAACAGCGGAGCCACACCCCTTGTCCACAAATTTCTGGCAGTAAACATCTTTAGTGTATTGAGGGAATCTGAAATTATAAAAGTTGGATTAGGATGGTTGCAGTGACTACATGTGCATAAAAAAGTGAAAAAGAGAGAGAGGGGGAGAGAGAGAGAGAGAGAGAGAGAGAGAGAGAGAGAGAGAGAGATTTTCAGTATTATTTTGAGTATTATTAGATTTTTTTTAGTATTACATCAAACTTTTGCATTTAAGTATTGAAAAGTTTGACTACTGAGATGTTTGAGTATTGAGTCTCCATTGTACTGATTTGCAAAAGAAAGAAACTGCATATTAATTCAAAGCAGGTCAAACTGTACCAAGAAAAAATTATTTTGTCTAGCTATAAGAGTTTGGTGTAGGGTACAAATTTATCATATTCAAAACTAGGTATTATTTTATCCCTACACCAAACCCAACATGGATTTTCTTCATCTATATTGTACTAAACACAAATTATTTTCCATCATTAAAACTGTCTCTCCAATCATATCAACAGTTGGAAGTAGACGTATATGTAAAGTAGGCTGTTATGTTTTTAGAATAGGAAGACGTTCCCCATTTGAAAACCTGTTCATCACCCCACGGGGTTCTCTACATAACAGGCTGATTGTTAGCTTAGATGAAGACAATTATGTAGATTGAGTGGTAAGGATACACTTTATTCTCTAACGTTTCGGTATTAAACCATCTTCTCTGAAGATGGTTTAATACCGAAACGCTAGAGGATAAAGTACCTTGCCTCGACTTGTGTATCCTTACCACTCATTCTACTGATTGTTAGCATTACAAGCCCACTATGTAATGTTTCAACAGCAAAAATATTGAACTGAATTACTCAGAAGTTTCAAATTAATCTAGATTAACAAACATTCAATACTTACATCTATTGTTATTGTACTTCCCTCCCCATGTGTGCCGTGCCCAAGGATATTATAAATAAGAATCCTCGGCCGTGTCCGTGTGGCTCAAAATGTAAACAAATTCTCCCTGTTTTTCAAGGGGTAACTATAAATCATACTCTTCCATCAAATTCATGGTGATGGGAGTCAGAGTTGTGTTTATCTGCTCTTCAACGAGATCAGAGAGAGAGAGAGAGAGAGAGAGAGAGAGAGAGAGAGAGAGAGAGAGAGAGAGAGAGAGTGTGTGTGTGTGTGTGTACACGGAAGGTTGTGTCCTGCTGATGGACGGATGGGAGGCTAGAATTTATGACAGAATAATAGCAACTTACTTTCAAATTTTAGGGAGATCAGAAGTCAAACAGTAAAGAAAACATAACCATTGAGAAATAAACAAGGCAGCAAATAGTTTACCTTGTCCTTGCCTATCTCACCATGACCCTGCAGACATCAAGGGGCATCAGCTGGCTAGTCACGGGGAACTGCAAGGACGGTGGAGATGCTAGGGAGAGATGAGAACCAAATGAATAATGTTGATAAGTAAACAGTATTCACATAAACAGCTGATTCTGTTAGAACACACGAAAATAAATGAAGCTGCAAGAAGATATAAGATCTAGTCTATATAATGCAGGTCCTGTATCAAACAAATATATCGATATATTTCCACCTACCATTCCTCCTAATGACTCAACTCTCTCTCTCTCTCTCTCTCTCTCTCTCTCTCTCTCTCACATGACGGCGCATATACCAGAAAATGTCTCACAATACTAGATATGAAGAGAGCAAACTGTAACAGTGTCCCAGCAACATAGCATCACACACACACACACACACACACACACACTATGTACATACCTGAAAAATACTATTAAGTTAACCCCCCTTTCTTCACACCCTCTCTCTGCCCCCAACAGCACGGTCTCAGGCCACAGGGTTCGCAGGGGGGTTGCATAACTTCCACCCAGTTCGGATGGGCAAGTGTAACGAAGTGTACCTATAGCAGTTCAAATTGGGAGACAAAGCAGACACAGAGTTCTCTTTGGCCGGTATTCAGCAAGCAGTGTGACACAACGCCTCACTCAGGACAAAGGCGCGCTCGGCAAGGCGACACACAGCAAGGCAACAGCAGGTCAGGCCACCTCACACCTCACACCTTTCACGGCTTCCCAGCAGGCTTCCACAATGTCAACTAGGCACACACAGTCCTGGCACACACACTGCCGAAGCACAGGCACTGTTACATGGCAGTCAGTTGATTTATCTCTCCAGCCCTGGAGCGATCCCGAGCCACCTGTAACATCAAGATCAAGATCAAGATAAAAAAATAACTCGTCCTACATCAACATCTGATTAAAGAACGGCTTTAACCCTTGCTGGTTGTGTAAAGTATCCACCCCTCACTTCAAACTGCAAATACCTGCCTCACCTGTGCATTGTTAGAAAAGTCGGAGCGGCGGTGTAGCTTATGATTACTGCAGGGGACGTCACCAGGGCACATGATCAAGAAGGATATTCCCTGTCTCAAGAGGAAGAATACGTATTCAGCAAACCAAGACTCCTTCTTTCCATCAATATAATCATTCTATGCCTCAGGTGTGTATATCATGTATCGACTGTGCATGTCATAATTGGCCTTACTTGTGTGAAGGCGATATATGTAAATGTAAATGAATCCGGTTATCACTAATCGAAATATTTCAATTCTTGTCTGCCAATATAATACCATACTGTCCTTACTGATCTACCATCTTCCATTCTTTTACATATGCCTTTAAATAGGTATAAAACCTAAATATAAGGGCAGGTTCCTAGGCGTATATTTTTGTTAAGTATATAATACTTAATTTAGATCTGAGTTATGGCTATTTAGGATCCTCTGAACTATATGACACCTAGCCTAACCTATCCTGACTGGAGAATGGGCCCCTGTTGTGTCATCATTAAAAGGAAATGGGCAGTTCTCTACTTTATATATAGTTTAGGTATATGAGGAAAAAAAAAATGAAGCTTGGACCAGGGTATAATAGGTAGTGGTCGCCTGCTGGTCACCCTGCCAGCCTCTTCCCTACAGTGCGAGCTCAGAGCTCAGAGACTGATCTTCGGGTAGGGCTGAAACCACATCTCATGCTACACACTGGGACAGCGAAGGTCACAATTCCTTGAGTTACATCCCGTAAAATGTGAACTAAACACATCGAATGCTGGTCATTGCTGCACCAAATGACAGCGGTGTGTCTGGAGTTGGGTTGAGCCAGGTTGAAACTTGAGTTTCTGCTCACAAGTCAAAGCAAAAAATCAACTGAGCCAACAGCTTGTATCTTGAATTACTCATAATCCAATTACCGGTAACCTGCGACCATTGTGTTAATGAAATGTGGAAAATATTAAACTGACACCTTTTTTTTTTGTGTATTTCAGTGCATTCATGGTGGTGTGAGGTCTACACATGGTGTTATATGATGTATACACTATGCTGTGAGGTGTATACATGGTGTTGCTTTGTTGGGACAGCAAGGTGCTAGAAGTTCTTAAGTTTTTATACATTGATATGTGATCTCTTGAACCAAAAGTCAGCTTTGCATGTTCATATTATACTTATACTTAATATTGTACTTATGATAAATATGCACATATGTATAAATATAGTAAATACATGCATTTGCATATGCACATAGGCAAATGCTTAACTATCCTAATCCTTGATGATAATACTCATATTTTATCATGGAGCAGACTGCTTACTCTGCTACTCATAGATTTGTTGAAAAGCTTCCACATATATATATATATGGAAATTGGAAAAGGACTTCAAAAACTAAAATTTAAGGGCTTGAATATTAACAAAGATATTGTTAAAACTATCTCAGGAAGTTTAATTTTTCTGATATGGCAATTTGATATACAGAACACTAACCTCATTTTGTAATTTCAGGGTAGTGGAGCAGCATAGATCACAACCTGAAAGACCTGAAAACCACAAAGATGACAGTGAAGACGGTTGATGTTGGTAAGCGTGACAGCACAAAATCATACAGTGAAAATACAAGCAAAAAGTTGTCAGAGGTCAAGCACAATATTAAAGCTAAGAAGGAACGAAGTAATGGTCCGCCAACAAAGGTATGATGTGTATTAATATCTTCATTGCACCTCGGTTAGGTTGTCCGCGTAGTGTAGTGGTAGCACGCTCGGCTCACAACTGAGAGGGCCCGGGTTCGATTCCCGGGCTTCTTTTTTTTTTAATGCATGTTCCCTTTTTGTGCTTGAGGTGATTTCTCTTATAAGTTTGCGTGCAGTTTCTACTCAGACTTTTTATCTATGGAGGTGGTTCTTAACCTTTTCAATACCATGCCCTTCTTTAGGAAATTGTTCTGATGAAAAAGGCCTTATCTTCATTAAATGATAGTAGAGATTGCAGAGTTTGAAAATAATTAAAGTCGAAAGCCTGAGATGTCTTGTCAACATGCCAGCCTTTAGTCATGAGTATACCTGATTGGTGTTTTCCATGTGTGTTGCAGGTAGTAATGCGGCGACTGCCTCCAACCATGACAGAAGAAGAGTTTATGGAGGCCATCAATCCAGTGCCTGAGTATGACTACTTCACTTTCTGCCCTGCTGACAACAGCCTGGGTCCCAATGCCTTTACTCGGGCTTATATTAACTTTAAGAATTCTTCAGAGATCTTCAATTTCAGAGACAAGTTTGATGGATACGTGTTTGTAGATCAGAAAGGTAAATTGTTATTTACAGATGCCTTTAGGTTAGGAATTCTTAGTTTTGTCCCTTTTCTTTCTTCTCATTTGGACATGTTAACTGCACCTTGAGCCATCAGTGTAGCAAACAGATATTTGACATTATGTACTGGTGCACTGTGGCATGGATTGCATTACTAGAAATTTCTGGAAACATGATTATTTAAACAATTTGTGGGTAAATTTGTCTTTGTTGTTGCAATAAATGTGAGGTTAATGAAGTATATAAATGAAATACCAGCCTCCAAAATACATATGAACCTTGGTGACACATTTTCTCAAAATATAAGCATTACGTCATGTAACCTTAATTTGTGAGGAAAATATCATTCATAGTAAATAACATTGAAATATTCAATTTATTTGTAGATTTGATTTTTGCTCTTGTAGGAGAATGCAAGATAATGCTCCAGATCATTCCTAACTTAAACAGACCGTACAGAGATGTCACAGAACCCCTTCTGATCTCTTTAATATTTTTGATTGAGGCAGAGAAAACTGTAGTGGTCAATGCCTCAAAACTTGAATCCCTCCATCTATCAGCTTGATGCAACCTCTTTGCTTAAGCACTGTACTACTTCACAGGCAATGAGTTCCCAGCCATGGTAGAGTTTGCCCCGTTCCAAAAGGTACCAAAGAGGATTGGTAGCAAGAAGAAGGATGCTCGCTGTGGCACTATTGATCAAGACCCAGACTACTTGGAATTCCTTGAGACTATTGCCAACCCAGAGACCGTCACACTTCAGCCCTTGGAAGCTGTACTGGAAGAAATACAGGCACATGATAGAGAACTAAAGGGTTAGTCTTCATTGCAGCTAAACAAGCATATCTTTTTTGTCTGAGCCATAATGTTTTGATTTACTCTTCCTCCTCAGTAAAGTGCCACCTTATTGTGGTGAAGTTAACTTATTCAAATGTTATCACGCATTGTGCAATAGGAGTTTTCCGCTCCATCCCCGGATACACAATTATGAGCATAAAATAAATAAAAAAAAACTTTTATTCAATATGGATGTGAAGATGTGAAGGGCATTGCTTAGCAGTAAAGAAAAGATCATCTGTTGTTCATTTGATATATTAGTGTACTGCTATTCAGTACATGTGTCCCATGGATTTTATCATTTTACCCTCTTGGCCACCCTCTCACAATGACACATACCAGTTCTTGCTACAAAAGTGCAAAGGACACTGATGTGGTGGTGGTGTGAAGGTAACGTGAGGCAGGCGAGACAGTGAAGTTAACAAACACTGTTAACATGTTAAGTTAATCAAACTGGCATTTAGATGTAGATCATTGTAGATATTTGGGGGATTTGGAAAAGATTGATTTATTCACATAATCTAATTTGTTGCAGCCAACAATGGATATTTGAAAGTGAAGACACCTTTACTGGAATACATTGAGCAGAGGAAAGCAGAAAAGCTGAGAAGTAAAGAGGAAAAGAGGGAAGAGAGAAGGAGAAAAGAATTTGAGAGAAAAAAGGCAAAAGAGGATGAGAAGAGGAAGAAAAAAGAAGTAAAGGAACAGAAGGAGATGAAGAAAAAAGATGACCTAAAAGAAGATGCCTCTGGAGTTAAGGTAAAAATGAGAAAACAATAGAGCAGAAGTTATTGTATCCTTATTGTGATAATCCCCACACCTCCAAATTGAATAACCTTGTTGCCTACAGCTACAGGTATTGCAGCCTGAACGTGGGAAGGATGACAGCTTGGGGGATGTCCGACCAACCAGGAAGGAGAGGGACAGGGAGCGATATGAGAGAGAGAGGCAGCGGAGGATGGAGGAAGACCAGCAGAGAAGGGAAAGAGAAAAGGAAAAAGTAAAGTTTAACCGCAGAGATAAGGAAAAGGAACGAGAAGAGAGGTGAGCTATGATGATTGCTTTTCCTTCTAGCTGTATTACTTTTTGTATTGAACTTGAGGTCATTTCCTTTGTAGTTTCCTTTCTAGTTCTGTACTTGTAATTTTGTTTCAAAACTTATTTGGTCTAACTGCTGTCATTTCATCTATATTTTTATATTTTTCCTCTACCTGTATAAAGAATTTTAAATAAGATGCTACAAAACTCCAATAAGCAGTAAGGATGGTATGTATTATATGAGTTACATGCTTTTAATGGTATTTATATCAGTTTTGGTACCAGCTTTGGTGTTGAACTGGTAGATCAGTGTAGTATGGTAAACTAAAGGGCAGGTGAATGACATTTGGCTGTATTTACAAAAGTCAGAATATATATGTCCAGTAAAGTCACTTGTGCTTACTAAGAACTGTTTTCCTCCTCAAATTCCAAAATGTATTTCTCCAAAGTTTTCTCCTTTTTCTTCCCTGAAGTTTTGTGGCATTTTTCTTTATGGTCACAGTGTATTGCACCTTAAAAACCTTTGGTTTATGTCTTAGCAATAATTATTTCTTGGATTTCAGAATCAGGAGGCAGGAGGAAAAATTCCGATTAAGGGATGAAGAGAGGACAAGGCAGAAGGAGGAAGGAAAGGAAGAGCGAAATAGACATAAGGATGAAGGGCGAGATGATAGAATGAGACACAGAGATGAAGGGAGGGAGGATAGAGTCAGATACAGAGATGAAGGAAGAGATGATAGAATACGTCATAGAGATGATGGGAGAGAAGACAGAGCACGACACCGAGAGGAAGGAAGAGAAGATCGAACAAGACACAGAGATGAAGGCAGGTATAGGGATGAAGTGAGAGAGGATCGAACAAGACACAGGGAGGAAGAGTGGGAGGGGCAGAGTAAATACAAGGAAGAGGGAAGAGAGGAAAAAGGGAGATACAGAGATGAAATGAGGGAGGAAGGAGGTCAAGAAGGTCATCGTGTACATAAACCTGAAGGAGTCAAGTCTAAGCGGTACAGTGAGGGAAGGAAGAAAGAAGAGAAGGACAGAAGGATCAAGGAAGACAGAGGCAAGAGATATGAGGAAGGGCATAAGGCAAAAAGTATAGATGATAATGGAACATCAGCAGAACCAGATGATCAGCAAAGAGGAGACTCAAACAAGGAGGAAGGAGATGCAGGGGTAGGGATATCTGCTGATAAAACAGTCACACAGAAGAAGAGAGAAAAAGACCCAAGAGTTGAGAGGAGGATCAGGAACAAGGTATGGAATGGCTCATTAACTTCTTGGCTTAGTTCAAATCATAATGAACTTGATGTCTTAAGAGATGTAGAGTGTTCTTATTGTATCTCATTGATTTTATCTATTTCTGTTAAACTCCTTCTAAGGAAGTTCCATTTTCCACATAACGCAACACCATTTCTCTTATTTCTGTATTATGGTGCTCATTCTTTTGCACATTCATTGTCTTCTATATACATGTATATGGGGACATCTTTTTTCTGGTCTGTCTTTGGTACTGAAATTCTTTAACTCATTACTTTACAACTTTCTAATATAAGATATTATATTGATATATTTCTGTTTTCTCCCAGGACCGGCCAGCCATGGCTCTCTACCGTCCAGGGCAGTCTCGCCTCAGTAGCCGAATGAGGCATGAGCGAGAAGAGGGGGTGGATACTTCCTCATCTAGCCCCAGCCCTGTAATGTTGGATTCAAAGAAGCCAGCACCACCCAAGAAAAAAGGAGCATCCAACCAGAAGAATGAAGCTACAAGTGGGCATTGCAGTGATGGTCCGTCTGCTGCTGATAGCCAGAAAGATGACAATAGTGTTGCTCAGAGGGACAGTGGTGGGGAAGATAACAAGGATGAATGAGTCAAGTCCAGGAAAGAATATGACTCTGTACACTAAACCATTAGCAACACAGAGTCTAAGCAGAGATATAAAAGACATTAAAGCATTATGAAATATCACAAACTTGTATTGTCATGGTCATAGGTATCATTATAGGAAATGTAATGATAATGAGGATGGTGATAATCTGAAATAATGAAGATGGTGTTGATATGAAATAAGGAGTGTTAATCTGAAATTTATTGTACAAAGTACACTTCATTCCTCTTAGAAATTCAGGAGTGAATTTCTAAGAGGAATTCAGGAGTCCTCTAACATCTAAGAGACTTAAAGACTACAGACATTTTAGCTCACAAGTGTAAAGGAAGTCATACTTTGTAATCATTAACTCTTGGTTTACGTAAATAACTTTTATCTACAGCATGTTCAAATGATACTGAGATGAATTTAGATTGAGAATTTTTTTATGAAATCCACTTGTATCAGTAAAACAAGATTAGAAAAGATACAACATATGAAAACCATTCAAAATTTCAGTGATTTTGTGATGTATTTCTTTACAACATATGCTTTGTATTTTGACATTTATATTATAAACAGTACAACTTCTTTTTATTATTCCATTTCCCATCTTTCGTGGAATACTATGTAGTTTAAATTGAAACACCAGAAAATATGTCACATTACCAAAATTTCATTTTTGATTAAAACTAATACATCTCAAGTTAACATTTATCTGATGCTGTTCCCTCCAATTTTCATAATTACTTTCTTTGCATCTTTTCTCTTTCTTTGTTATTTGCATTCCATAACAAAGGTTTACATACTGAATTTTAGTGAGGAAGTATTTAGAATAATGGCTTTCATGCCTCCAAAGTATTTCTGCATGGTGTATCCACAAGAAAAGTTTTTGTATTTTGTGAAAGAACACTGGTGAGTTCAGAGGCAGACCAGAAGACTTGGAGCAGCTGCTTATGTAAGCCACAGCTTTGGCAAATTATAGCAGTTATACCCTTCCAGCTGCATTGCCATTGGGGAGGAATTTTATTCTGTCACTTCGTAGCTCCTCCTTCCCTTAAATGGTCTGCGCTAGTCTTTTTACTAGTCCTGGAGGCGAGAAGAGAACACTAAACCCGGCATAAAACTGCACTCAATATTGTCAGTTCTCTTACAGCTTCTGTACCAGTTATCCTCAAAATTAACGGTTTTCTACAAAACGTTAAGATGCAGTTGTAGCAGTAACTACTCTATTTCTAGTTTCCTTTTCTTTTGGCAGGAAGACAGAATTTCGATCAATCATTCAATCCAGGAGATTTTCTTTACCATTTGAAAATTGATCGACGCAACATTGAGGGAGGAGGTGCTAGCGTTTTGTAGACAGGGACAGCAATTCCAAAATATGTTGCTGCTTTACGTCTGCTTGGAATATTTTAAATTATAGTGTGTTTCATAATTCTGGTGATAATTAAACAAGGAAGAGAAGAAAATAATAAACATCACGACCCGTCTCATTATATGTGATCTCAAAAAACAGTTTTCGTGTGAGCGCAAAAACGTGATCAAAATGCCGATTCCATACAGTCTGCACACAGAGGCTGCCTGCTACTCATCGGTGCATTGACTGGGTGTTCGTGTTCAGGTTGCTTCTTTAATTGACACCGTGCAGAATTAACCCCAAAGTATAATTAATAACCCTCAGCGACAAGGGTGTAATTAGAATCTACCCGAGGGCGCAACAGCAAATTTGACGCCTACGACCCCCAGTCCAGAGGAGTAGCGGCTGCCCCCAGGACTGGCGGTAGGGTTCCTTCTTCCTAAGGGGCGACACGAAACACCGACGGGCCACAGAGCACCCGATCCGCCCTCTCCGCTCCTCCATGAAGAGCGGGACTGTTCATGGCTGGCGGTGTCGTGAGGGAGCCAGTGAGTGGTGGTGGCGGTGGTCGTGGTCGTTGTAGTATTGACTATGTGAGGTTGGTTGTAAGGATTTGTGGGTAGTGAAGGATGATAGTTTTAATAGGAGAGAGAGAGAGAGAGAGAGAGAGAGAGAGAGAGAGAGAGAGAGAGAGAGAGAGAGAGAGAGAGAGAGAAATACGCATAGACACAAAGAAGCCTTTCATAGTGATATGGCAAAGACGACCACCCATCCCGACTCTCACGCAACAAGACGCAGACCAATTTTTTTCCTTTTTTTTTATATGTACGGCAACGTTACAAGCCAAAGAAAAAAACTAAGAGAGGAAGAAAGTAAAAATGCAGCGACATCCACAAAGCGCCCTTCTCTCCCTTCCACGCTCCCACCTCTTTCCTGCCGCCTGTTAGTCCCGCCTCGGTTATAATCTAATTAGCAAGGATCGCCTAAGTGGCCGCTGGGGACTGGTCATGTTGATAATTACAAGGTAGGTCAGAGGCTGCTGCTGTCACCTCGTTACGGACGCTACTCTCCTCTTTACCTCTTGCTGTAACCCGAGAAGTCAAAGAGGCGCATCGATGTGTGTGTGTGTGTGTGTGTGTGTGTGTGTGTGTGTGTATGTGTGTGTGTCTGTGTGTGTGTGTTGATTTTTTGTTGTTTATATTCTAATTTAGCATTTCTTTTATTTATTCATCTATATCTATGAATTAAGTTGATTTATTTCGATATATTTTTCTCTTGTGTGAGAAGACAAAATAGTTCGCAGTAGAAGACGAAGTAAGTACAGTGTATATAAGAAATTAACGCCAGTCTATGAAATGAAAATTTATCATTGACATATAAGGAAAACAAAAAAATAATCTGGACCGCAGGTTTAGAATTGGAATTAGAATGAATACTTTCTTGCCTCACTGTAAGAAAGAAAGAAAAAGGCGACTTTGGATAGGCAAATGTCTCTTATTTAGGTGATCATCAAAATGCATGAGAAATCACCTTGCTAGGAACGTTGATAAGGAAGAAAGGAAGGTGAGGAAGGAAATAATCATATGACCGTGAGTGGTTATGAAAACAATTACCAACTTATTCATTCACTACCTTCCAGGAAAGAAGATGGGAAGACCTTACTATGATAGGCCAATAACCTTCTCAAAGAAACACTTCTTTATATTTTTCAGCTTTTTCTTACAGCCGGTCTTATCTCAGGGCAGCCTATCAAGCCTCCATTAGAGGGAGCCATCGGTGACGTATCCCCGCTGATGACACGCCAGCACTCACACATTCGGTATCTCTCATCAGCTGAGGCCTGCCAAGAGCCGCTAAGTGGTGGGTGTTCCTCGCACGGTGGCAGAATCACTGTGATCATCATCTTTCTTCAAATCTTTTATGGGTTTTCTTTGTTTTCTTTATAGGTTTAAAGGCAGACATAGACTTCTACGTGGTCTGTCTTACTCCGCCAGTTAAAAGCAAGTGGTGGCTGCGCCCTCTGATTAACGCCCTTGTCGGGGACACCGTCAGGTGGAGAAGGTGTATCCAGGCGAGGAAATCCCACGTCTCGCCGCACCCCGCAGCCCGTGACGCGGCAGGAAACACTCATCACACGCGGCTGTCGCTGAGGGGGCATCACTTCTTGTTAGTTATATTTTTGGTTCATATCGATTGGGCGGAAATTTTCACTCATTTGACTTTATTACTTTTATTATTATCTCTTTCCATGTGTGTGTGTGTGTGTGTGTGTGTGTGTGTGTGTGTGTGTGTGTGTGTGTGTGTGTGTGTGTGTGTGTGTGTGTGTGTGTGTGTGTGTGTGTGTGTGTGTGTGTATGTGTGTGTGTGTGTGAGTTTTTCTATGCTTTACTTCTCATGAATTTCTTTAATGTTGACTAGCATACTACAAGTAGTGTGTTGGGGAATATTGTCCCTCAAGCTACTTGTCTACCGTTCGCACCATCACCACCAACGCCACCACATTTTCTTCTCTACCTATATCTTTCTTGTCCTCGCTTTTCCCTCGTGTCCATCGTCATCCTCCTCGTATGGCATAAATAATAGGGATCACTATGATAAAGTAACCTACTCCAGCAGATAAACTCATGAGCAGGAGACAATCTGTTATCAGCTGCTCCCGTGTTCTCTCTCCGTCCCTCACCATAACCGCGGTGGCCAGCCTTCTCCCTTACCTGGCAACATGTGTTGGTGCGCCACACCTCACCCACTAACAGGCTACGAGTTACCCTGGGCGGCGATGAGGTTGATAAGGCTCTGCTTATTACATATTATTACTCAGCAATTAAAGGGCCATCACTCCAGCTGTTAAGGAGCCACAGCAAACACAGCAGAGTCCGACACCCTTCCTCTCCTCCCTTCCTTCCTCTTGTTGCGCTTCCCATCCCTCGCGGCTCTCACGACAAGCCGGGGTCGAATGGCTGGTTGGCGTATAGTTGGTCCTTTTGTCTCTACCCACTGAGAGGAGTCACTTTGCTTCAAGGTCATACGGAGTCAGACAGGCCTAGCTTAAGTACAGAGCTCCGGGCTAATAAAGAACTATTCCTAGTGTGATGTTATGGGAGTTGGTTCTTACTTACTCGTATAACGCAATGTTGCATTCCAATTGCATCTCACATAATCAAAGTGACGCGAGTTATAATAAGCGAGCACACACACACACACACACACACACACACACACACACACACACACACACACAATATATATTGTAGATAACTACTCGTGTTTTTACGAGAAATTGACTTGACATATCATGAAATTATGAGTTGTAGTATCATTAATGGAGGAAGAGAATTAACGTGACTTTAACAGGTACGATAAAGACACCAGACTTCCTCGTTCCGGCGTGGTGTGTGGCCGCGGTGGTGACGTGAGCGAGGAGCGGCTCTCGTGTGCACAATGAAATGGGATGCTTACATGGGAAGCCAGGAATATGATTTTTAATGAGACCTCTAGATGTGCCCCGCCACCCCTCCTCCCTCCTACACCCTCTCTTCTGTTGTCTGGCAGTCAATGCAAATTTTACAGTCTGCCCATTGTCCCTTGTGCTTTAATGCTGCCGCAAAATGCATATAAAAAGACGTATGTTTCCTGTTATTACTGCAACATTAAATTACAGTGGAGGCATGGTGGTCCGCCTCGCAGAAACACAAGGGCGGATGTGTTAATGTCTGAAGAGCCCCTTCGGCAGCCCCTCCTCCAGAAGACTTCCCTCTTACCATGCCCGCCACCTCCCCAACGAGCTGTCTTGGTCAATACAAAGCAAGGGCTATTATCTTCCTCCCTGTGTTGCCTAGCCACGGGCCGAGTGACCAGCGAGTTAAAAGTCTTGAGATTTAGACGTATGGCCTAATATTCTTCCTTTTATCACTCACTAATCACGCTTGTCACTTTATCACCTGTTTTTCCTCCGTCTTCATTCTTCCTCCATTTCTGAATTTAAAAAAGTTTCAAGATCAGACCATTTTATTGCCTAAACGTACTTGCAGAAAGCCACAAAGAGGCTGTGAACACTAGAAGGGAACATGGGGAACGAGCAGGTTAGGTGAATCTTCCCTATGTCCTGGTGAATTATAGACAGACCCTTTAACCGAGGCGCTACTTGCCGAGTTGGCCGCTTTACTGCCGCCATAAAAGAGGTCTTGAGAAATCTGTCATGATCCAAGTGCACGGGAAGACCTGCCAGGATGATAAAACTACTGAGGTAGTCGTTAGGGAAAGTTGAACGAAAACACACGATTAGACTTATCAACGTGTGGCTAAAACCTGATGCCTAAGAACAAATAATCATTACCATTCACTCGCTCAGCAAGTAAAATCTACAATCCTAGATTATCCTGTGGGTCATTTATAAAGACAGAGGCGGAGTATATGATTATTTCCTAATGTGTAGTGTATTTTCTTTCATCATAATCTTGATTTTTTTTATTAGGTGCTTCTTATGAGCATTCGGGAACATGAGGAAGAGAAAGAGAAGGAGGAGGAGGAGTTGAGAGGACTGCGGATTCTATTACGGGTCGAGGAGGATGATGAATGAAGGAATCGGACGGAGGCAGCAGCTGGGAGTGGAATGAGCGAGACCGTGAATTTTAAGTCGAAGAGAACCACCTCGTGTGTGACACTGGCGTGAAGTCATGGGGGAAGGGTAACGGAAGGTAACAGCGGACGTGTGAGTGGGGCCCCATTTATGTCTTATGAGTAACGGAAGGAAGAGAGAAAGAAATAAAACTATGATAAAAAATGACCATCAAAGCTGCGACGAGAATTACTTCCCACACTCGTACATTTGGCGGTACGACCTTGTAATATTTCAATGAAAATTTGAAGAAAAAAGTATTATACTTAAATTGTTGAAGGAACAGCTTTGATCGTACTAATATTACTGCATTCTGAAATTACTTAAAATATACTAATTATGGAAAAGAGATACACTGTGGAATCACCAAGGAGACTACACACAAAAATCACTAAAGAAATTGAAATTTATCATTAACAGACAACATTCTGAAAATACGAACTGCCCTCTGAAATCATAACGTCAGAAGGATGGGGAGGGAATGCGAGCGATCGGCATTGATGGAGGCAAACACGAAATGGTTAAACGCGAATGCAGAAACTTTGAGTAGACACCGATGAAAGTGAATGAATAATGAGACGTGTGAGGTCAGCGCGTGAAGGTGTGAGTGAAGGCAGGGGATCGCGGCTGTCAGCAAGCCTCCCCGCCCCGTGATGGCCAGTCAAGTGTAAAGATCTCCATCACAGAATCATTAGTTCGGACCGCGCCGCACCTCCGCTCTTGCACACTTGCTTTAAGAGACAGTAATGGTAGGAAAGCCGCCAATACCGATGTCATGCATCAAAATATAAAAATAATAATTGGGATTTCATCGTCACTCCACCGGAGCCTCAGCGGATGCCTTGGTAAGTAACAAATATGTTGTCTCGGTAGAGAATACTCAGGGAGAGTTATTTGGCCCCATTATGTAAAATTAGAGTCCGGGTCATAACTCCCGAGAAACACGCTGGCTGGGAGGAGATACGAAGGTTGTAAACCTGCCGGGCCGGCCTTTATAATGGACCAAGTCTGATGGGTAAAATGATTACGATGTGTTTGATAAATGGTTTCTGCCCCGCCGCTAAGCAGCCAAAACGGACAGTGGTAAAGTAAGCAGGAAATGAGGCAGAATTATTCAACCATGATTGAATTTTAGATATATAGCGGAGGATTCGAGGGAGGGGAGGCCGCGGTGTCCCTATGGTGGTGAGTCGGAGACACCAGGCTAGTTGTCTCTCTCTGCTGGGGCACCACTCGCCGCTCACTAGGTTGGGACTCCCTTACTGTCCTACATATGTATAGTGAGACCCATTGCATGTGTAGAAATGCACATGTGAATTATATTGAATAGTTAGAATGAGGCAGCGCAATGCATCAACAGGACTGCGGTGTAGGCTGACCCTACAGATAATTCACTTCTTATTGAGACAAACTGCTGTTATACCTATCATCCAGAGTATCGCAGCAAGCTACTCTCGCCAGTCACCCCAAGGGATAGTATGCTGAACAACACTAGTAGATGGCGGTAAGGCTGGCTAGCTGGCTGGCTGGGTAACGCCTGTCAGCCTTCCCCAGGATTTAACCCCAGACCAGGTTAAGTCACAGAGTTTCACAGAATCCCATTATCAGCAGCATCATCACACCACCTGCCCAGGAAGCCGAAGATATCATGATGGCAGAACAGAGGAAGAAAATAACCCATACATTACTTATGTTACATGAATTTCACAACACCATTGGCAAATGTAGTACATCTTTAAAATATTCACAATGATTCTAAGATATTATCACGGTGTTTACCATTTGCAGACATCTTGGCGTACATTTCATGAGTAGCACCGTACTCTTTTTTGTTTATTCACTCATTTCTGTAGTATAAGTTTTTTCTTTCATGCCCGAGTTTTGTGTGTATGTTGTGACGTAAATGAAGACGTGAATAGATATTATACGTGCAACAGTTTGTTGCAGTGGAATCTTACACAGCATTCTGATGATGTAGCAATGGCAAGTTCATCCCGTAATTTGTTTCCCCACATGTCATTTTCGTATATATTTCACCTGTGTCCTCTGCAGGCTACTCTACTTTACCTCTTCTCTTAACTTCATCTTTCACTTATGAAATATATGAAATTTCTTGAATCCAAATTAAATCTTCTTTTCTATCCGCAACCATTCACTGTATTCCTGCCTGCATTGATCCTCATACCTTTGTTACCTTACAAAAAGCACTAACGAGTTTGTACTGTCCACCTTTCTATACTGATCAAATAGCAAGGCATCATCTACATATACATAACCTGATTTGACATTTTTACAGTTTCTCCTTATGATTTCATTAACTGAGCAACCAGCAAGCAAGACATTTAACAGAAATTCCTTCATCTCTTAACATTTATTCTTCTCAGCATCCATTCTCGCATTCAGTCATAGGTCTGTATGTTTCAACATTCTAGTTTCTCACAAGGACTATTTTCTGCGGCAATACAGGTGATTTATAAGTATTTTCTTTCACTTATACAAAATTCTTCATAATTCATTATCGGAACAATAAAAATATACCTGAAAATCCCTGTAACATTATTTATTGTTTTATTTCCTCCACAGATGATGTATAATCTTTCCTAAAACATCTCTATAATCACGAAAACACCCTTAAAAAAGACCCCAATGACTTCCTCTACGCTAGAATCAGTTAAAAAACACCAAAATTAGAGGCGGAAAAGGTTGAGAATACCAGCCATCATCTACTGCGATCATGCTTCATCACGCAACACCAATGCACTCTATTCATTCACTACTGCAAGCTGTCACAATTGTCTCATCTCCCTTGTGCTGCGTCACCCAAACACTCAGCGCATCACGTGGTCACTCTCTGTTGTTTCGTCTACATGAGGAATGCAAAGGGAGCAAAAACGTTATCTTGAGGAAGTGAAATGATACGACGATGCTTGTGATTACAGTGGTTGTCTTGATAAGCTCAGCACGAGGGAGGAAGATCAGAGCAGCAGCTTACAACGAACAATGAATCTATTATAAGAATTACGAAAGGAGGAAAGGGGAGGGAATTAAATTAAAGGAAACAGAGAGAATGGGATACAAATAGAAGGGAAGGAAAGAGAGAGGAAGGGAAGGGTTATCAAAAGAAGAGGAAAAGATGGGAAGGAAAGAATAGGATGATAAGAGAGAAAATAAATATAAAAATATCAAAACAAGACGCTGAGATAATCGAGATACGAACTTGGAACTAAACGTGTCAGATTCACTTCACTAACAAGGAAACACTGAATCATCTTACCAGTGTCTCATGCGTCTCAATATATACCACTCGAACATCAACAAGACGCAGGTACCATGATTTTTTTCAACATGGTTTCATCTCAGTTTATTGGCCAAGTTTTCTGTTGCCCTACAAATAGTCCACGTTGATCCCTGTCACCTCCGCGGTCTGAAGAGTAAAGGGTAACCCGCCCACCATAGGAATACTCAAGAATACTGATCTTTATGGCGTAGCGACACTCGGCTTCCCTTCCCCGACAAGGTGGAGCGAAACTTGAGCCCGGGCCGTAATGCATTAAGTAAGTAATTGCGGGTCTTGTGGTGACTGACGGTCCGGCAATTTATGTTCCTTATCGCAAATGGTATCAACAACTTGTTTTCATCAAATTAATTACGCCTCCCCAAGATCGTTAGGAATGGTTTATCGTAAATGTTGTAAATCTGTTGTAATTTCTGGGAGAGGGTACCTACTTACTTGCCTTCATACATCGCCTGGCATTTGTACCTACACAGCTGCTCCCTGCCTGCTGGAGGTGCACAGAGGAGCTGCTGACGAGAGCGAAGACGAAGAGAGAAGACGAAGGAAAAAATTAACTTAAAAGACGATAATGTTTCGAATATATTTTCAGTCTTTGTTGTTGTGCTTTATAATGACTGTCTGTATACCTTGCATTAAATCAAACTTGTCTGTGTTTTGTGCAGGAAATGAGAGACGAAGAAAGATTTGAGGTAAAAGATGATAATGTTTCGAATTGATTTTCTGCCTTTAATCGCAGTGCTTCATAATGGTGGTCTGTTCACTTGTGTTGAAGAAGTGTCTGCCCTCAACAGTAACGCTCATCATTGATTTACAAAAGTGCGTATTTTGCAATGGCTTTAAACTGAGAGAATAGGAAATGCTCCTTATTATACTATTTTATACTTTTGCTTTGGTGGTGGTGGAGGTGGTGGTGGTGGTGGTGGTGGTTTTAGTACTATATATGATATTGATGGATATGATGATGATGGTAATACGACATAGGTGATGACATTGCATACACACACACACACACACACACACACACACACACACACACACACACACACACACTTCGCGATATGTTTTTCTACGTTTGCCTCTCTTGGCCTTTCTCTTTTTACTGAACTATCATTTTCGTGAGGCTCGTAGACAGACAGACACACACACACACACATCCTTTCCATCTGAACACTCCTTTTATTCCTCTCTTCTCCTCTTTTTTCCTCCTCCTCCTCCCTTTCCGCTTCTCCCATACTCTCTCTGTCTCGCCCCTCCTCCCGGCTTCAACCTCTCGCCTCTCTCTCTCTCTCCTCCCTCGCTTGCTGTTCTGTTGTCACCCATCACTCACTCTCACTATCTCCCCCACCTCTGTCTTATCCCTCACTGGCATCATCGTCATTATCCACATCACCATTTACACATTATCTTTCTTCCAATCTTCATCATCGCGTGGTTCTCCTCCTCCTCCTCCTCCTCCTCCTCCTCTATCCTTTTCCCTCGCCTTCTCCTCCTCCTGCTTCCCACCACCCTTTCCGCACCTTTTCCTTATCTTTTTTTTCTTCCTTTCCTTTCCTTTCCTTTCCTTTCCTTTCCTCCTCCTCCTCCTCCTCCTCCTCCTCCTCGTCCTCCCTCCTCCCTCCTCCCTCCTCCTCCTCAGATATAGCTACTTAACCTTTTACTTCTTCCTCTTCCTCATAATCTGTCTTTTAATATGACAAAGTCTCTCTCTCTCTCTCTCTCTCTCTCTCTCTCTCTCTCTCTCTCTCTCTCTCTCTCTCTCTCTCTCTCTCTCTCTCTCTCTCTCTCTCTCTCTCTCTCTCTCCACAAAGCACTCCTCCATTCCATCATCTCTGACGCATCGCTTGAGGCATCGATTAGAAGTAGCAATGTTTTGAGGTCAACATCTGATGCCTCGCCTCACTTGCTGATGTCTGGGCTGAGCTGCTGACGTCTACACATCGAGGTCTGCTTAGGAAGAGAAGCTGCAAGGTGGGGTCGGCAGGGCTACGCGTCCGTCCTGCAAGACTAGCGAGATGCTTATCTTGAGGGGAATCATTATGTCTTGTATTCTTCGGATCCTGTGTGTGTGTGTGTGTGTGTGTGTGTGTGTGTGTGTGTGTGTGTGTGTGTGTGTGTGTGTGTGTGTGTGTAGGAGATACAGTTTGGTGTACCATAGATCAAAAAGAGGTTAAGGGATTTTTTTTTTCTATGGGTGAAATGCAGAAGCTGATAAACAATGACGCTACTTCTATGATTTGTCTCTTTTCGGTCCCCGGCGGAGTCTACACGAAGGACTGACACAGCTGGCCACTAACCGCTCTTTGTCCACCAGTTCGGGATCTGATACGCTAACCATTATCACGGCCACTCTCATCGCTTCCCCTCAGCGCATACTTAGACCATTCATACATCATACACTATTAATGCAGCTCCGTTTATCCATTCATTCTACAACACTCTCTACTCATTCAATCATCCTGCAAAACAATACAATTCTACCTATATCACTTCTTACATCTTTTACTCTAAGACCAGCTCATTCACCCTCACCTTAATACAGCTACTTCATCTCCGTTTATCTACTATGAGCTCCATATCCCTCTCCCCCATCCACACCAACACTCCTCCCCACCTCACACACTTCACACTCTCCTGCCCTCCATCAGCCTCAGTGGAGCATCACATCCTTCATTTAACTGCAACCCTAATTACGTCATTTCCTCTTCGCATGACGGGTTTGGCGTCACACGATTTGTTACATGCTCAACATCCCCTGAAGACGTTCCTGGTAGCTTCCACAATAATCATCCTGCAATCCCAACACGTGTATATCTTTTAGTAAGCAGGTACTTAGTGTTCTACATAAAATTTCGTTACCTTGTTAGTATCTAAACCTTCTTTCAAGTCAGTGTTAAGATAAATTACTGGGAATTTGGACTGCAGATTCATGAACGCACTTTTATCAAAATGTTGAGATGAAAAATTGAAGTAGCAGGTTGTGATTCCCCCAGTGGGTGGTGGAGGCGTCAGTCACCGCCACCACCTGCTCACCGGCGTCGCCCTTCGCCCTTCCACATGGCATCAAAGTCAAGTGTTCATAATCGCCTCCACACGATTTATGTCGGTGTCAGTTTTATGAGGAAATTTCGAGTTTATAGCAAATAAACATCTGTTCATTGGGATTGTTAAGCTCACGTAGACAGAGACACCCAAGAACCAGCTCTGAGACAAAAGATGGCCACATGATAGAATCTGATTTCTTACCAAGATTCTTTGATATTCACTAAGCGAACCTCATTCCTCCTGGATTCCTAATTCAGCAGGTCTCACGGGCAGAGCCTCAGCGACGGGTTGCGGCGGAGGCCAAATGGAACACACAAGAGACAATATATCACTCGTACAGCCTCATGTGGGATGACACTTTGTTGTCTCCTCGCGGCTCGTCCCTGCTGGATACTCAGAGCCCACTTTGTATGACTGTTTATGATACATATGTCCGAAAACTATGTTAATAAGAGACTCATTACAAGGGTGGTGGCGCCATGCATTAGGCAAGGCTATGTGAGCCGCATCGTAATGATCGCTGCCAGATGATTAGTCGTCGGTCTTGTGTCAGCTGCCTCCCATAAACTGTATATCTGGTGAGCCGCCAGGAAACGCTCCCCGTCGTGCTGCCGACCGCTTTGGGGTTTTCATTTCCTACGCTATAGTTTTCGGGACTTGACTTAACCATCGAAATTGTATCTTTAACCTCATCACATTTTTTTAATATTTTTTTAATCATCGTATCATGCGAGTCCTGCTAACACTTGCAGGAAATATATTTCTGCCCCGAGGGTTGAGCAGCATAAGGTCTCAGTACGTATGAGTATATCCTGCAAACCTTTCCGACTACTTGAGGGAAAACAGTCCTCTTCATGAACACCTTGAGATTGTTGTGATTTAAAAGACAAATGTCTGGAGTTTACTACTTTTATGAGAAGAGAGCAAATTAAATCATGAAAATAAGGCACCATTGTGTCCAGCAGCAGCATGATTCTGGCGAAGCCCGGTTACTCGTGGTCTGACTCCTGATGGCACCACAACGCTCATCTCGCCATCAGCTGTCGCAACTCCGGCACACCTGTGCGGGGTGGCTGAGCAAGGTAGGTGCAGCGAGGTGCCAAGAGGGTGCAGGGCAACAACGGAGGGCAGCATGGAACGGGAGAGGGATGGAAGGGATATACTGTATAAAGGGAGATACAAATTAAAAGAAAGCGGAAAAAAAAACGGACCAGGGGGCGAGAAGGGAAGTTGAGGTCAAGAAGCATCAGAGACTGAGTGGAGTTCGTTGGATACGCTGCCACCGTACCACCGCTGCACATTTCTGAATTAATGCTGGCGATAAGATTGGCGGATCCATCATATCACATGCAGGTCTGTGATAATCAGGCAATAATGCAAATATGCGCTACACTTAAGGGCTGCCGCAAATGGTCTGAGTGAAGAGGAGGGAAGAGGAAGGAAGGAGGGGGTCGCCGCCGCTGTTCACCGCCGTCGCCGCCGCCTCGTCTCACACACCCCAACCATCAACGTTCCTCAGACAGGCTTCATCCTCATCCCCTCCGTTTCCTGACGACATCATCAAAGGTATTCAATAAGCGTCCTCCCTCAAGCCATCCACATAAATCAGGAATCTTTATTACCCCTTTGTCATAAGAAGCTGGATGTCAAGGAATGTGCCCTGAAATTATTTATGTGCCCAACTCGCGGACCAGCTCGCGCTTGCCGCCCGCCAAACCTCTGATGGACTGACGGACAGCGCACCTGGCTAACGCTAACGATAACGCTAACAGGCTCTCTCTCTCTCTCTCTCTCTCTCTCTCTCTCTCTCTCTCTCTCTCTCTCTCTCTCTCTTGATAATCGTGGTCAACAGTTTTTTTTTCCTTTCCTTTAGCCGCTTTAGCGTATCCATATGCCTTTATTTACTTCCCATTAATATATTGCATCTTTTCTGTTCTCTTTACTTAGTTCTTTCCTGCCATGCTGTTACTTTTTTCCCTTCTTTTGGAGTGTCTTCATCTTTATTATTCTTCCCTTTCTTCGTGCTTTTGATTTTCATTTTTTTGCCCTCCATCCTCTTCTTTGTCTTTCCACGAGCATCTTTCACGTATTTTATATATTTTTTTTCAACCTTCTTTCATTCCTTCCGTTCCCACCTTTCACCTTGTTCTATTTATCCTTGTCCTCCCTTCCTGCTCTCAATGTCCATATTTTTCTATAATTTTCTGCCTTGTTATCGCGTTTCACATGGGATATAATTTGTGTAACTTTTTTCCGTAATATGATATGCATTTTTCTCTTTTTTGTGCATGACTGTTTGTCCTCATTTCCTCTTGCTGTCATTATAAACCAAAGAGGTATTATAATAGCTATTATCATTATGACTCTCTTCCTCTATTCTTCATTTGGTGTCTCCATCATCCTACCTTCCCATAAACAGAATTCTCTTTGCCAAACACAGCTAACACACACACACACACACACACACACACACTCTCTCTCTCTCTCTCTCTCTCTCTCTCTCTCTCTCTCTCTCTCTCTCTCTCTCTCTCTCTCTCATCACCACCACCACCACCACTACTGCCCATCACCAGCCTAGTGTCATCACCCGGGGTACTCCCAGCAAACTTCCACTCCACTCCACGGGGCGGCCATGCTGGGGGGTCCTGCGTCAGGAGTTGGTATGCGGTCGGCCGTCACTACGTCATGTCGATGCCGTTGTAATGCGTCAGATTGCTTGTTCCCCGACCCTGGGAAAGATTTATTAATGTTTTCGCCTCGATAATGTCGCCCCAGCCCACCTTGCACAACCATCGCGGAGTGACATTTCTCCACGTCTTCGGGGCCGCGGAGAGAGAGAGAGAGAGAGAGAGAGAGAGAGAGAGAGAGGGAGAGAGAGAGAGAGAGAGAGAGAGAGAGAAGAGGGTGGGGTAGAAGCGTTTCTATGATTAAGAGGAAAGAAGGCTGGGGATGAGATGAGCAAAGAAGAGATGGGAGAAGACGAAAGGCGTGGTAGTAGTATAGAGTGAGGAGGGAGGGAGGGAGGACTCTAAGGGAACAACAACGAAGTGAAGGATGATAGAAATGAAGATGAAGATGAGAACGAGGAGTAAGGGGATAGATAGCACAGAGGAGGATAAACTCGATAAAGACGGGGGAAGAGGAATAAACCTAGATAGATAAGGCTGACAGTGTATGGAGGGAAAACAAAACTGTAGATAAAGATAATGACCGGAAAGAGACTGAAAGATGGTAAAAACAATAGCGATGACAATAACAAAGACTAATGCGACGTATAGAAACAAGAGGGGGAAGAAGAGGAAGAACAAGAGGGGGCGAAGGAAAACGAAGAGTAAATGGAGGGAGAGCTAAGGATGAAGGAAGAAGTGAAACTCAAATAAAAAGAAAGAGGAAGTAATGGTTGATCACTGAGGAAGTGGGGAGAGAAGCGGGGGAAGAGGAGGAAGGGTATAATTATATTGTTAAGAGGAGGAGGAGGAGGTGGAGAATAAATAAGCATAGGAGGTGCTGGCTTTGATTGGCCAGAGAAAACAAGAATGAGGCATTGAGGAGGAGGAGGAGGAGGAGGAGGAGGAGGAGGAGGAGGAGGAGGAGGAAGAATATATGAAAAAAACAAGCTAATAAAAAGGAGGAGGAAGAGGAGGAGGAGAGCAAGGAGGACAAGGAGGAAAATAGCGAGAAAAATAAGAATAAAGAGCTGATATTAAAGCTGACAAACAAATAAACCAGAGAGAGAGAGAGAGAGAGAGAAGAGAGAGAGAGAGAGAGAGAGAGAGAGAGAGAGAGAGAAGGGTAGCGGGGAGGGAGGGATCGGGTGAGAAGGAATAATGATACGAGTCTTGGGGAACACTGATGGGCAGCCAAATTTGTTCGCGTGTAAATTATGAAGCAGGACATTAGCGCGTTAACCTTCCTGTAGATGTGACTGGAAGGGAAAAGAGACGACTCGTGAGCGTGTGTCTCTTCATCTGTCTTCCCTCCTTTGCATTGTACCACCTCCTCCTCCTCATCTTCCTCCTCCTCTTCCTCCTCCTCCTCCTCCTCCTCCTCCTCCTCCTTCTACTTCTCCTCCTTCTCCTCTTTCCTCACGATTTCTTCTGCTCTTCTTTCATAGGCTTATCCGATTTGTTATACTCATTTTCCTTCTACTGCTACCCTTCCTCTTCTTTCAACTCATCGTCTTACTCCTCCTTTTCCTTCATACTAATGGTAAGCATATCTCTAGAATAAAATAAAGAAGGTAAGCTTGCTATAAATTTCCCATTCCTTGTTTCCTTACTCGTCCTCCTCTTCTTCCTTTTTTTCCTCCCCTTTTCCCGCTACTCATCCTCTTACTCATTTTTTCATACTAATAGGAATAAAAAGTATCGGTAGAATAACGTAGTATAGCAAAATCCAGTCTTGTTATACTCCTATAGGCTTGCTCATCCTTCTCCTCCGCCTCTCTCTTCTGCTGTTCCTCTTCCTCCTCCTCTTCCTCCTACTGGTGCTCCTCCTCCACCTCTTCTTCTTTACGGATAATAGGGAAGGAGAGGCGGCGGGGAAATACCACTAATTGCGTCATTATCGGTACCATCGCGAGTAATGATGATAGAGAGAAGCCACTTGCGTAATGACGATAATCACGTCTTTACGCGAGAGCGAGACACGTCCAGGCAGTGTTCTTGGTCCCGCCAGCCCAGCCGACCAACGCCGCTGTGCCGTAATGCCGGTGTTTTTCATAATCTTGGGCGGAATAAGTTTGTCGGGAGTAACCCTTCACTCGCGTCCATTTCCCCGCCAGACAACCACCGCTCATCGTGTCTATTATGATATATCCAGTGTGTAATCTGCAGGGGTATTATATAAATAAAGATTTCCCGTTATCTAGTGACTAACCACATGTCCCATCCATCAATCTGGCCGCTCGCACCCGTGTATTAAAGTCATCTCGAAGGTTAGCCCTCTGACGGCCCTCCAGCTGAACCCTCCATTAGGTGACACGCTCTCTACTTTAAGGATTTAATTATGTTCCCCGCATAATATGATGTAGGGCTTATAAACAGTGAAGCTCCGTCGATATGCCGCCCTAGACGAGAACGGGTTTATGGCGTATTTGAACCTAATGCCAGACTGTGCCTGTCCGCCTCCTGATCCTCCGTCGCGATAACAAAAAAGAAGAAAAAAACGAGATAACCAAAAGAAAACTCGACTGGCTATCTCTTCAAGTGTCCGATTCTGCCTTAGCGCCACACCATCATGCATTTCCATTTGACAGATCTCTTGATTGCTCAGCCTGACGCAGTGCACGTGAATGAGGGCCGCATGGAAACTGCACACGTGTCCTGGATGAGTAAGGAAGCAACAGAAGAGGTGAGTGTGTCCCTATGGCAACAGGGAGACCGGAATTGAGAATAGAGACACTAAAGATGACAGAGTGGTATGTGTTATGAATAGAAGAACAGCGAAGTAAATGTCAAAGTCTTGGTATTTTATCTGCTGGCCCAACAACGCAAGCTACAATGAATACTAAATCGGCAACAATGTATGGCAGACGTGATTTCATAATTTTCATCTAACAAAAAAATCCACATCATGAATTGGAGAATACAAGTGATAACCAGACCAACATTCTCTGAAGGCTTCGAAAATATTGATGAAAAAGCAAAACATTGAAAAATACTAACTACACCTTCCTTACTGCGGACTGGCAGTACTAAGGACATACTTCAGGCAGCAATACATTGAGCAACAACCACTAAACACACCCATCAATCTCTGCGAGTCTCCCACTGACTCTTCTCGTGTTTTCAGGTGTATTCTTTCCCATCAAAACATGATTCTTTCCTTCACGTGAAGCTCTTTCAGTTTTATGCATTTTTTTTCCATCTCCTCCATCACTTTCCGCAGTAACTCCTTATACCAATAGACTTTTCGTTCCTGGCTAAGTGGACCATTAAAGGGCGTAATGGGCAGGTGGCGGTGTTTTATCGGGTCAAGACACGTCCAACCTTCTGCACGAAAGCGATCGGGATTACATGTTTCGCGTTTCATTACAGTGACGTGAAGTGGGGAACGATGAGCTAGTGGGGGGAGAGGAGGAGGAGGAGGAGGAGGAGGAGGAGGAGGAGGAGGAGGAGGAGGAGAGGAGGAATACAAAGCAAAGAACAGGCAACAGTAAACCTGTTGCTTTGTATTGGATTATTTATGATAACAATACTAAGATAGAATTTAAGAAATTGGATAGCATCGACTCAGGAGGAGGAGATCACTTATTATTAGTCCTTCAACGATAATAAGCACATTTTATTTATTTTACAACCCCAAAATATAAACAAACAAGGACTCACATGATATAAACGGCACAACTGTCGGAAAATAATAGTGAGCATCACCTCCACGGGATGAGGGAGCAGCAAGATGACTTGAGAGGGAAGCTTACGAGCCGAGACTCGCTCTATGGACCTCGTTACGGCCCATCATCAGAAAGTCTCGCTCGCTTGGGGATGAAAACCACGCCAACCACGTATGTCACGGGCCTTGTTCGAGAAAAGATAAAATACGAGCATATAAACCCTGTGTCGGCGACGGCTCTGCCTTGTAAACAGTTGGTCGGAGCTGCTACCGGACAGTGTACATGTGGCGGCGACGGCAGAAAGGGAGTAAGGACCACAACGCAACAGAGCGCCTCGCCGCCATTCGACCTCTACAGCGTAAGGTTCATAAAGGAGCAGAGTTTATAGGGCTCATCATCTCAATGGAAGATGACTGGAGGTTGATTAATGACGTAGTTTAGCCTGCACACTAAGCAGGACTGTTGGTCGCCGCTCGCGTCCCCGAATATCAATGAAGGGAACCATGAGTCCTCCCTGGTCTGTCACTGACGTATGATGGTCTCTCGGTCCGTCAGTCAGTCAGTCAGTCAGTCAGTGTGTCTTTGTGTCTATTTGTCCGCTTGCCTGTGTGTCCATATGTAAGCGTCAGCTGCTCAGTGAGTCAATCTCTCATGCAATTAGCGTGGCTTCAGTCATTAAGTCACTAGACAAAATTAACGGTTGCAAATCCTCCCCAGTTAATCAACCATTCATCCTTTTGTCAATCAGTCAACCAAACCTCGCAGTTAGTCAATCAGTTATCCGATTTTCTTTCGATCTCCCTCTCTTTACATCAAAATACCTATTCCTCCCTTTCTCTTCCTTCTCTCCTCTACGCCCCCCCTCCCCCCCCCTCTCTCTCTCTTTTCTCTCTCTCTCTCTGTTCACTCACTCGCTCACTCCTTTCCCTGGTTGCCAATTCAAACATGCACGGCACACCACTGCATGCCAGCGAGCGCAGATAATGTCTGTGTGATCATGACAGAGCGAGTCATACATATTCTCATCCAACAATTTCAGAAACACCCCTATGTTCCTGGTGATGGCCGGGGCACCAACCACCAGTGCTCGTCTCCCATCACCACGCAGCCGACAATGCTCTGCTCCCATCACCACACTCATCACTACGCCCATCACCGGCAACATTAGGAGGGACTCGATGCAACGTCAAGTGTACGCACATGCAGGAGAGGCATGGAGTCTGGTCACGCCTTCCCTCCGTCATGCCTCCCCTTCCTGTTTGTCCTGTTGGCGCTGCGGCGATCCTTGTTGCCACACACAAATGCACGACACAAATACTTGGGACTATGAATGCTGTCCACGAACCTGTCAATGATGTGGTCTCTTGCTTGGGTAACTTGGGTAATTTGACAATTTTTTCGAAGTGTCGGGGAAGCTGGGAGACCAAATTAATAAAAAAAAAGTACGGTCTCTATAGTTCTTCCACAATTAAATAAAACAAAAAAATGGTGAGTTTCATGTCGGAAAATGTTTTTGTAATCCTCTTATTTGTTACACACCTCTTCTAATCGATTTTATTCCGTTCAATTCCCCTTCTTTCCATTACGCTAACTCCCCCTCCCATCCCATCATCCATTACTTCTCCCCCTTCCACCCTTTCTCCTCTCCTCTACTTTACGTTGTATCAGGAGCCTCGCTGTTAAACTCTCCTGGACCCTTGACCGTCACTCGACAGTTGTATTAAAAAATGTAAAAGTCAGTTCCCCAATATGGCATTAAGTCGCTAATTAAAATGTTGTTGACACAGGTACGCTCGGTGCAGATTAGGGCGACACCAAATACCAACCCTCCCCATTTTTGTTAATCCGCCTGATTATGAGCGTTGATTGTTTCCTCCTGCTCGTGATGGTGGGGCGATGATACACTGTTTGTTTTCGTAATCTCTCTCTCTTTTTTTTTTTTTAATCTTCTATAAATTTGGTGTTTCTTTTTTTTCCGGTGTTTTTTTTTTTTTTCGTGATAGCAAATCTGAGGAATGAAAATGATCTCCTTCGGCTCATGAAAGTTGGTGGTTTAATGTTTTTTTTTATATGTTCTTTTTTCATTTATTTATTGCCTTCTTGTTGGTAGTGATGGTGGTGGTGGTGGTGGTGGTATGATACGGTGCGAGGGTGGTGATAGATAATGGTTTTAGTGTTACTGTGGAGAGATACAGTAATGACGATGAGAGAGAGAGAGAGAGAGAGAGAGAGAGAGAGAGAGAGAGAGAGAGAGAGAGAGAGAGAGAGAGAGAGAGAGAGAGAGAGAGAGAGAGAGAGAATGAATTCTTACCAACGCTTCAACAATCTTTCAGTAACTGACACACACCTGCCCTCCACCACTTGGCTTCACCACCACCACTACCTCCTCCCTCCCTCCCTCCCTCCCTCCCGCCCTCCCTCCCGCCCTCTACACCCTGACCAAATGCATATTCAAGAGGCGGGGTATCGAACATTTCCACACGCAGATCTCTCTCTCTCTCTCTCTCTCTCTCTCTCTCTCTCTCTCTCTCTCTCTCTCTCTCTCTCTCTCTCTCTCTCTCTCTCTCTCTCTCTGTTGCAGGTCCTTCATTCCTTGCTCACCGAGGGAATACATTACGTCCTCCCTAACCGCGGCGCCAACACGACGAAATATATATACAGCCTTCAATATCATTCAGCGTCAGGAAAGACGTGATCAAGCCACGACGTGAAGTAATAGTGCTTGCAAATGGATCATAACATTACGTCAGAAGCCGAGACGGTCAAGGAAAATGTAGTATCTCTCATGCAACGGCCATTAAAGCTCATCTACCTATTCCAATTTAATGTTAAGAGGAGGGAAAAAAAGTGATTTGGATACTAAGCGGACCATTATGGATTGGGAATGGATCAGGAGACCCCAATAGCTTCTGGCCTTAACGTCCCTATCTCCTCACGCACCTCGTTTCATTTTGAGAGAACGCCCATCAAATATTCACTCCTTCGCTCGTGCTACTGATATACGTAGACATGTGCATTAACGCATAAATAATTCGAGCATAATTGTAAGTGTCGATTCCGTCCACGAGGAGGGTGAGCTGAAGAGGGATCAATGTTTTTGTGGTCGAGAGCGGCGCGAAGGACGAGATTTACTGGCATAATCCTTACACCACCTTCTCGCCCGTCGCCAGCTATTTGGTTAAACGGAGCGGGGAAAGCTAAGCGTGTGAAGCAGCTTTCAGAGAGAGAAGGTGAGGTACTAGTGGGTATAAATATGGCTTCTTAACGTTAAAGCTGCGGGTAAGTGTGTGTTAATACTTATAGTTATATGAGTTTAGCACTAACACGCGAGAACACACACACACACACACACACACACACACACACACACACTTTTCTTATCACATAGTTAGTGGGTAACCCGCCTCACTATCAACAATAAACCACAAAAGTGAAGGCGGAGGAGGGCGATGTAACTTTTGTAACTTTTACACTCTCTCCCTCACCCCCTCCCCCTTCCACCTTACACACATACACACACACACACACACACACACACACCTCCTTCATACCTGACTGATTCTCTCACCTCATCCACACGTAGCTTCTCGCCCGGCACGTCATTCGCTATTGCCTAAAAGAAGGAAAAAAGTGGCTGAAAATTGGCCGTGTGGGCGTGAGTGGGGGGCGGATCTGGGGGAAGGTAAAGGCCCTCCTGAACACCAACTGGCCGTCGCAGCCTTAACGAGAACTCTTATCACCCGCCACACCTTCTATTCCCACCAATCGTTTACAGATAATTAGTGAGCTATTAACAATATCTCCTACCCGTCAGGAGTCCTACGCCCTCCACCCCATAAACTCGCTCCCTCTGCCGCTGCCACGCTGATAACACTTTCCTCTAAAGGCACAAAGGCAGCGGCCGTGAAAGAACAGGCCAAGTCTCTCTCTCTCTCAAGATGGATAAAGAAAATAATTAGACCTGGCTGGTAGTGACGGCGACGACCGCGAGAGAGAGAGAGAGAGAGAGAGAGAGAGAGAGAGAGAGAGAGAGAGAGAGAGAGAGAGAGAGAGAGAGAGAGAGAACTATATAGCTCATCCTGAAGGCGGTACGCACAGACACGTAGGTTAGGTTCGTGTGATTGTCCTCCACTTCCTCAGCCTGACTCAACCTTCCTATATGCACACGCACACACACACACACACACACACACACACACACACACAATGCACGCTACTCTGTCTAAATACGGGTTTTTATTTTGTGAGAGGAATGAACTCTACCTGATATTTAGCACTTCTGTAATCGTTAACCACTCTGGCACTCTTGTTTTCCTTCTACAGCCACTTCTTTACATTATATTGGTTCATAACTGCATGGACACTTAAATATTTTTTCGAGTGCTTCTGTGAATTTTCAATAGTTATTTCAAAATGACGTGTTTATGATGGGGAAGAATAGGCTATTTAACTCTTTTAACCACCACGACTCTTTTGTAAACAATAGAAACATTGTGAAAAAAAAAAAAAAACATTTTCTCAAAGACACAGGAAAAAAGCACAGACACGAGAAGAGAATTTTTTTCTTTTTTTCAAGGTTTTATAATAATTCAAAGAGACAATAATAACTATTTAAGAAAGTATCGAACTTAACCCAGTCTTACTTGCCCCTAACAGTTAAAGGTTGAAGGTTTCTTAATATCCACAGATCACATTCTCAACTCCCTCTTTCTCCAGCATCTAGTCTTCCCAATCCTCCTTTGTATCCTTACCTAAAGAACTGCTTCATTCTGCTACTATCCTGTCCAGTCCTGTCCTACCCTACCTCATGCCGTTCCTCCGTCCCGTATCCTGCTTCTTTATTCTTTCTTCCTCTTCACCTTGCGTTGTCTTGTCCTGCTCATCAAAACACACTTGCCAGTCCCTGCTCTGATCTGTCCCGATAAGTTGATACCGTCCTTGGTTCTTTCTGTCTCTCTATCTTATTATACCCCATTGCTTCGCCGCCTTCTCTTTCTTCTTTCCTACGTGTATGGTTTAAGATTAGATGATATTCCTTATCACAAACAGTCTTGCAAGAAACAGCAGGTGTAGAGATGGTTTGTTTTTCGTTTGTGTTCTCTCTTCCCCCTTTCCTCCCTACCGCCAGTGATTTCACGCCTCGGTCTTGAGAAACAATCAAACCACAGGTAATACCTCTGCCCGCTGTGCTTATTAGTTGTTGTGAAGGGGTGCCGGGAACCTGGACCCACCGCCTCATTGCCATAACAACTGAACTTCTACCATGAAGACCTCTACGAGACCCTTCTGGCGAACAATACATAGCACTGCCTTACCCCGAAGTTTTCAATTACCTGTGACAGTGAGAGTTGGCCGTGACGGCACCTTTGTTATGCCGCGAACAGATAATACTTACACCTGATGCCTTCCTAAGCTTCCCTAATTAAATTTGTTGGTAAATTACGAGAGTTTTGTGGGAACCTCGTCAACACCTAAGTGGTGGGAACCTCATGGATACGGGAGAGGAAATGGATATGGAGGGGAAGGAAAAGAACAAGGATATAAGGAGGGAGAAGGAATTACGGTGTGGTGTTGAGAACGAGGAAAAAAGGAAAGTTAATGAAGGATGTTATGTTAAGTCTTATATGTGTAGGAATTAATCGATAAGTTTAAAGCTTCAAATGAATGGACTTTCACATTTTTGCTGAAGGAGGGAATTGCTTGCATATAATCTAAATGATGGGGGTAATGTAGAGATTGTGTGTGTGCGCGAGCAGATGTGCAAGCAAGCGCGCACTTCATACGAAGGGAAAAGAAATATAATAATCTTTGCTCTTAGATTCCCCACCTAAACCCTCAGCCATCAAACAATATCTTCAAGAGGTACTGAGAGACTTGCCGTAACATCTACCCTCGCAACTCATTAAGATCCGTATCTCGCCTCGTCAACGCCACAGTCAAATGCAGCGATGTTGTTTATTGACTTCATTAGGGTTTAGCAAGATTTCAAGGAGATTTCTCGCAAACAACATTATTCCTCATGATATCCCCATCCCCTCGGTAAGACAGATAACACGTGTGGGTATTGTGGGAGGCCAATTAGTGGTTTTCATTGAAGATGACAGGTGGAAAAAGGGGCAAGAGGAAAAAGAATGACAAACAGAACTGAAACTTAGAAAGATGATTTTTTAGTGTCTTTCTCTTTCATTTGTTTATCATCATTAAAGAAAAACATAATGAAATAAAAATTAAAACAGGCGAATCAAATAGGAAAGGACTTGTTGACTGCTAAGAGGTTTTGATGAACAACGCTATCTAATCTAAATAAGAAACTGACGTAAGATAGTAAAGGCAAAAGAAGGTAGGGCGGGTCGGGATTCTCATGGTAATCAGTTAAAGCAGAAAACGGCTGTGCATAATTCCTGCACCAACACAGTGCCTGGTAATCACTCCCGACCGCGCCTCGTCTGTGATTCAGGGCCTCGCGTGGGGTGGGTCCTCACATATAAAGTACGTCTTTAAGTCACCGGGAATCAAAGCCTGTTCCCTTGACTTAAAAGTTTCTCACACTCATTCATCACACTCTTCATCTCCACTTATCATTTCGTGTTACATGTTATCTCTTCTCTCTCTCTCTCTCTCTCTCTCTCTCTCTCTCTCTCTCTCTCTCTCTCTCTCTCTCTCTCTCTCTCTCTCAACTTTCCTGCAATGCGCAATGCGTTATCTATTATGTTATTAACTTTTAGCATTTCTTTCTGGTGGGTTCAACAAAGAGAGTTTATTCTAATCACTATAGCAACTAGAATCTTCCCCTCTTTTCTCATCTGACACTGCTGGTAGTACTTAGAAACAGAATAGAAAAAAATGCTTCTCTACGTTATTTTCTAGTAGTGACAACAGTTTGGTTTTCCGTTCCTTCCTCACTTTCAATTAAAATTCTCTAATATTGATAACTCCAGTTTTATTCTTCTTTCTCTCCACTCTCTCCTTCGTCCAGTGTTTGACCTCTTCCTTTCCATCTTCTTTCTCCTCCTCCTCCTCCTCCTCCTTCTCCTCCTCCTCCTCCTCCTCTCATCCTTCTCGTACAGTCCATCACACCCTCAGCCGCGCTCTCTTCTTTTCTTCACCACCACTACCATCACCACCACCTCCTCCTCCTATTCCCGACCCCTTTCCTTTATCACATCTCTCGAGTCCATCACACCATCCTTTGCTAACCCACTCCTTCCCTTCCTCCTCCTCTTCCTCCTCCTCCTCCTCCTCCCCCTCCTCCTCCTCCTTCTCCTCCTCCTCCTCTTCATATCCCTATCCCACCTGGTCTCTCTCTCTCTCTCTCTCTCTCTCTCTCTC
>CM035194.1:7378439-7408014 GCA_020233015.1 Callinectes sapidus
TTCCTCCTCCTCCTCCTCCTCCTCCTCCTCCTCCTCCTCCTCCTCGTCCGTCGTCCAGGTCGTTCTTCACCACAAAGAGGAATGGTGAAAGGATCCCAATCATTTAATATTTCCCACAACGTTCTCCTTCGATCGTCACGTTTTCTTTAAGCAATACATTGTGGGGGTCGTTGGGCGAGGGCGTCAGGGAAAAAAAAAAAATGTGTGGCCGGCCTGGCGGTATCAGGGTTGTGCCACACGTCTTTGCGCTGGACCCGAAAACAATAAGAATGGCTCTCCTCCCATAAAGCTAAGGAATCAGCATACCCGCACGTATATTCCTCAAAGTAATAAGAGCATTAACTTCAAAAACCAGTCGATTGAAACTGATTATAACCAATATATTCCACCTCTACTGTTAGGGTTGACGCATGATATAAGCTTTCAGCACATATATTATCTTATAAACAAGGGGCACACATCGAAGGCAATACTTTTATTGTAATAACCTTTGTTCAGCGCTGTTCGTCCATAATCACCGAGGAGAATCTATGGTCATTTTATGGAAATTATATCCTTGTTGAGAGTGCGCGCAAAGGGCGTATCCTCCACGTCCAGATTCCCGGCCAATATTTCTTACACCTTCCCTGGACTCAGGCGATATTCCCTCGTCAAGATGCTTATCGTGTACCTGTAAATATATTTTGTAGGTAGAAGGTGACTTGCCCATGCCAACACCCCTAACCCAGTCTCGTGGCGCGCCAGGACAACCACCCTTGCGGACCGGCGTGGCAGGGCTCAGTATCGCCGGGTGTGCTCGAGACGCCTTGGGACGAGCACTCCTGACGGTGATTAGGGCGAGCAGCGAGTAAAGGGGTTGAAGGTGGTAATTTTCACGGCTTGTGGTCGGGTTCTTGGGGTTGGCTCTGGGGCTCGGCGGGCGGGCTCACGGGCTCCTGAGAGATCCCCTGCCCAGCACGCCCCGACGCGCCCCTCCGCCCGCGATCCCCGACCCTTTGTTGGGGCGGCGCGGACACCTGCGTCACGGAGGCCGCGAGTCAGGGCCGGGAGAGGCGTCACCTCTCACACGACGAGGTTCTCTTGCTCTTTCTTATGTGTTGTTGCTCTCTCTCTCTCTCTCTCTCTCTCTCTCTCTCTCTCTCTCTCTCTCTCTCTCTCTCTCTCTCTCTCTCTGTGTGTGTGTGTGTGTGTGTGTGTGTGTTTGGTATGAATATTCAAGATCACTTATTCTTTAATGATAACAACAACAACAACAACAACAAATTGTGACAATTACAAAATTTTGCGTTTGCTTTTGTGACCCTACTTCTGTTTCACACACACACACACACACACACACACACACACACACACACACACACACACACACACACACACATACACACACTCACCAGTTATATATATAAGAAGACAATTGTGTACGTGAGTGTGTGCACAGTAAAGTCACAAAGGGCATCAGTGAAGTGGACAACACGAGGACGAGCTTCTTGCATTATTTACCCTGAGCTTCACTTTAAACATTTACGACAGTTAGTAGTGGTGGGGGGGGGGCGGGGACGGGGGCGGGGAGGGAGGAGGCGAACGCTGAACGTGATTGAAGGCGTGAGGATAGATAGATGATCCGCATAGATATTTCAAACTTCACTCTCTGCAGTGTATAATACTTTTCGTCAGCATTTTATAGTGTTTATTGATTGCTGCAGACGCCTTGGGGGATGTCATTTTTCAATGCCCCCTCAAATAGGTAGTTTTTATTATATTTGAGGACGACTTTTACCTCATAAAGACTTGTTTAGTTCCTTAGTTCCTCTTTTTCTTACTCCTCTCTTCCGCACCTCTGTCAATAGTCTGCGGACTTATTACCTGCGCTGTTTTTCCTAATCTTCCTTAATTATCATTCTCACCCTTGTTTTTCTTTCCTCTTGCCTCTCCGTCATTTCCTTTTTCATTTGACGCTTTTTGCTCTCACCACCGCTACCTGATCTCTCTTGCCTGCCGTGGTGAGTCTATCAGCCTGCTGGCCAGCGACGCAGATCCAAAGGCACATTTATGGATAATCAATGAGGAAGACAATGGGCGCTGAAAGGTTCTTTAGCACTTTAAGCCAGAGTTCGCTGGAGTGGCACTTCCAACAAATAAATTACTAAGTGAGCACTACGGAGCCAATCCTCGCTGATGCTCCCTGATGGAGGAGTCAATGAAGGGAGTGAGGGGTGGGAGGGGATGAAGCTCAAGTGGGCGGCAAGCACCTGACACCAGCACGAGGACTCCATTTACTCCTGATCGAGGGTGGGTCACTGTCGCGTCATTAATCACGTTGATTATGGTGCCCACGTCCCTCACGCCACCAGAACAGTCACGCCGTTTGCACACATGCGACCATTCCAGGCCATCTGTTCCGTGCTCACGGTCATTACTGCAAGGCGACACCGCGGCCACAGGCAACTCATTAAAGGTCATCATCGCACTGGAAATCGCTTAGGGAAGTAACTTGAGTACATCGTCATTGTCATTAGTTCTTAAGAGTCTGCTGCTGAGCAAGGGTTTCCGAGCAGTTAAAAGAAGTGGTCAGATACCTTGAGATATTGGGTTGGGGTGTCTTGAAATAAAACGTAATTTGGAAAGAAAATTCTGAATAGACTGCGTGAAGAGGGACAAAATCCAATTCGTCTACACACACACACACACACACACACACACACACACACACACACACACACACACACACTCAATCTGCTTTACTTCCCATCACTGTTTCAAGAGCCCCAAATAATTAAATGTGGCATAAAAAAGGAGCCTAAGCTAAAAACAGGTTTGACTCATGAATTATCTGCCGTTGGTTCTTTCGCTTGCTGTTCTCGCTACATCACTAATTTCTGGCTTCCTGAGTGGCATTTACCCTGGTGGTGGATGTTTATCATTCTTCCATATCTCATCAACATTTATTTTATGAGACTGTTTTCAATTCTTTTCTTCGTACTCTATTGCACTTTGTGACGCTTAAGTCATTTTCATAATTCAAGTTGCTTTCCTCGAAACACTTTCACCACACTTCATTAGACTTTCCAGTTTTCTCATTTTGACTCTTTTGCTTTAAGTGAAATAAGATTCTTTATTTCATTATTCTGGTGAAATGTCCATGCCATCCAACATTCACGAATATATCTTCACGCTCCGTTCAGCACAAAAATGAGGAAAAATGATGTTTCTCGACTTATTTTTCACCACAAAGCTGTTAATTCCTTCTCTCATCCTTCACATAGCCTATGAATTATTCCTTTCCACCTCTAAACCTTTCTCCATTCAGGTATTCATATTCCAAACTTTTCTGCCTTTACTTCATGTGACTTCCAGGATCTTCTTTACTACTTACTGCCTTCTCCTTTACAAGACACATTAACGTTGATTCCTGTCCTGTCACCACCTAATTCTTTTTCATATATACCTGTACCTTCATTCATCCAAGTATTCATATCATACACTACTCTTGACTTCCAGGATCTCAGTTACTACCCATTGCCACCTCCTTTAGAAGACTCAATAACGTCGACTCCTGTCCTTGTTTTTAGCCATCAGAATCAACTCCACCGAAACACCAAACCATTCATTCATTGCACTTATCGCTCCATGAAATTCACCTTGCTAATTCAAAAGAAGACGGTATTGCTTCCAGTTATAGTTTTTTTCATATAGCTTTAAACTCACTCCATTAAATAAAAGATGCAGATCCACCGCGTTTTCACCTCATCAACCCATTTAGACGCACTTGCCACACTCGCGCACCTCATAAGCGCACCATTCCCGTCGCGTCTCAATGTACACTACCACTTCACTCGACACACCTAATGTCCTCTCATGTTTTGTATTCATAGCTCATAATATTCTCAATAGTGTTGCTGGTGTCTCACGATTGCCTCGGATACACCTCAAATGATATTCTCTCCTAGATTTAGCAGTTATCTTTTGCAGCAACATAAATCTTGACGCGAGGCAGGATGACACTCACTACGGCACCAAAAGAGTCACGGCGAGGTGTTGAAAATTTTATCACTTAGCCATTTGGTCTCCTGCTGATTCTTGCGAGAGAGAGAGAGAGAGAGAGAGAGAGAGAGAGAGAGAGAGAGAGAGAGAGAGAGAGAGAGAGAGAGAGAGAGAGAGAGAGAGAGAGAGACATATCCTTTGGTAATAATTCAGATTCCTATATAAAACGCAAATATAACGAGAAATATAACCCAATATCACTACCTCAGTTGTTAAAAGAATATAAGTCAAACACATTAAAATCAGAAGCAATCCCCAAAATGTAAGTAAAAGAAAGACATTTAAGTAAGTACATTAGAGACGCTAAAATAAAAACCACCACAAGTTTCATCCTCCCTCTCTCTCCCGACACACACACACACACACACGCACGCACACTGACAGTCAGGTGACATTAGGACTGTAATGGAGCGAATGACCAAAAGCTGCATTTTTTAACAGAAACATGAGTCTCTGCTCCGCCCGTGACAAGCACCTCTCTTTCGCTCGCCAAGACAAACAACGTTACTAAAATATTTCACGAGGACGCGCAGTCACTGAAGAATGTCACTGAGGGAGAGCACGACATGGGGAAGGGGAAGGGGAAGGGGAGGGAGGAAGAAGAGGTAGGAAAGCATGAGGGGGAAAGAGAAGGGGAGGGGTGACTACAATAGTATGGGTATAGATAAGGTAGAAAAATGAAGAGAGAAACATTGGGGGAAACATTATTGGAAGGAGAAGAC
The DNA here is from genome assembly GCA_020233015.1 of Callinectes sapidus. Taxonomy (NCBI): domain Eukaryota; kingdom Metazoa; phylum Arthropoda; class Malacostraca; order Decapoda; family Portunidae; genus Callinectes; species Callinectes sapidus. The sequence continues at coordinate 7,383,203 of CM035194.1, forward strand.
AAGTGTTAGGAAACGATAATGGGAGGAGACGATGAAAAGGACGAGGAGCAATGGGACAGAGTGAATCAAAGGAGGAGGACCAAGGCTCATGGGATGGGGGCACAGATGGACAGTGCAGAATACAGGAGGGATTACGGAAAAAATGGGGACGAGGAGCAGGAAGAGGAACAGATAGAGAAGGAAGGTGGAACGACAGGAGGGGGAAGATAGAAGAACAATATGGAAAAGAAATAGTAAAATAAGGATTATGTGACAGAGGGTGAGGAGCAGGATGAGAGGACGTAAGACAGAATGGTGCAGAGATATAGAGGGGTAAGGCGGGAGGGGGAGGAGGGGGACATAGCGTGCAATCTGTAATTTCAACAGGATTGAGGAGCAGGAGTCCATTATCTACGATGAGGCGTCGCGCTGACCTCCTCTGCAAGACTTGTCGTTGGCGGTAAAACTTTAATGCCTGAGAGTATCGATATCACTCATGCTGAACACAAGGCACTCAAGCACAGCCGCGGCTACGGTAATGGGGAGGAATCGGGGAGCCTCCTGTACCGCTGTGTTTTGCGTCTTTCCTCGGTCTTAGTCATCTGATTCACTGAAAATCTTACATATTCTTATAACTGAGTCTTATTTGATCTGAGGCCTTCGGATTGAGGAAAAACTTGAAACAAAGAGGAAAGGCATGTGCTGGCTATACTATTTCTATGGATGTGTCTATTTCCTGTACACAGAGAAAGGGAAGCGGACGAACACAAATACATAAAATTGAGGGAAAAAATATATAGATTCAGAGTGTGCTAATGTTGCCTGTTATTCGGGTTCCCACCATGACTATACGTGACTCAGCAGCGCAAAAAGAAGGTGAGAGAGTAAAGTTACATAAATGAGCATAAGCAGGTGACAACATAAGGAAAACAAGTTCTTATTAAGTGCACAGTAGTTCGTAAGCTGTGAAATAATGTGTGAATGAATGATTGAAGGAATAGACAGAGAAGAAGAAAAAAAAGAGAGAGGAGGAAGAGGAAAAGGAGGAGGAGGTGGAGAGAGAGAGAGAGAGAGAGAGAGAGAGAGAGAGAGAGAGAGAGAGAGAGAGAGAGAGAGAGAGAGAGAGAGAGAGAGAGAGAGAATAGAGAGAATATATGTATACGAAATGAATACCAAGAACGTAAAAGGGAGGAATGGAAGTGAGTGAGGGAGACAAATAGGGATATAGATAAACTAAAAAAGAAAGCCTCTTAATACACCCTTGACCAAACAACACCTGACTTCATCTCGGCCAGTCAGTTCTCTTGTCTTGCCCAGCGTTAAATCAGATGGCTAATTTCCACACCTCCACCTCGCCCTCCACAACCTTGTACGTGTTTCTTAGTCAGCATCACGGCGCCTCTCCTTTCCCTTCCCACGGGTCACACGAAGCAAGGAGCAAAGACTCTCTTGTATAATCCTTTGGCATGAAGGAAGGAGTATTTTAACAGTCCATTCTGAAAACCTCAAACTCCCAGACCGAAGCAATTACGAGTGGAACGTTCGAACCACTTAGCCAAAGGTGACAGAACCAATGGATCGTTTAATTGGGCTTTTGTGCAGTCAGCAGGTTAATTATCTTTCCTTTCTCTGACGAGCATTTCACGGAACGATCGAAATCCACGAAGCATCCGATTGATTTTCATTGCAATTGTAGATTATTCCACTAAATTCCTCTATATATCGTACAAGAGACAAGGATCCTTTAATTTACTCGATAACTGAGTGAAAAAACGGACGTGCCTGAGTTAGGATGATAATGTACGTAATTTATACCCTGAAAACGAGATGATCTATAGAACACATACTAAATTTTTCAAAAGTGCAGTGACAATCTGTGAGCGACAAGAATAATAAAAAAAGATAATAGGGAGAAACGTTAAAATTGCCATGAAACTATCAAGACATCACAGTAGAATGGTAGGAAAGCTAGAAAAAGAAAGAAATCCAGAACATGAAGAGATGACTTATTAATTGACACATTTCTCCCCTAACGTCCCACAAGCAAGTTCACTTTCAAGCATAGACAACAGTAACTCCTCTGAATGTATCGACTAGTGGTGATGGAAGGAGATAAAGGGAACAGAAAAGAATAAATAAAGAAGAAAGAGTCCAAATGAGAGGTTGACAAAGAAGTAAAAATGAGAAAGGATAGAGGAGGAGGAGGAGGAGGAGGAGGAGGAGGAGGAGAAAAGAAAGAGAGGTGTCAAGGGGCAGTGGGTGGAGGTGAAAGGGTTTCTGGTGAAAAACACACTAGGTAGGGAAGAGGCGGGCGGTGTGATGGGTGCGCCGCCAACCCTAAGAGACGGTCATCTGTGAAGGCCACGCTGCCCCTATCATTACCAGCGGGCCAGACGGGACGGCACTACGAAGCCACCTTTCAATAATGATCACGTTCTACTAGTATCAAGCCAGGCGATCACTGTATCTGTTTGTTTGTTCTTCTCTTTTTTTTTTTCCTAGCTCTCTTTCCCTCATGTTTGTTTAGCGGGTGTAATTTGCACCACCTGCCGCAGAGTGGATGGGGGATAGAAGTGTAGTTGTCTGTTACTGAGAGCGAGGCTTTTAATATCAAGATGCCGCCTCGCTCTGCACCTCTCATCACACACTGCGATGCCAGGGACCCGACCCTCAATTTCGCTTCGTTGTGGCTGCCAATTTAGTTGCAGTTGTGTACGTTTTTTGGGGTGGAGACTTTACGGGTGGGGTGTGGGGTGTGGGGTGTAGGGTGTGGGGTGTGGGGTATTGGATGGTAGGGGAGATGAGGCGTGGTGTCCTCTCTCGCAGGGTTTCAATACCTGCTGATATGATAATGAAATTTTGGCCCATTGAGTTAAAGAATGTGACCGTGCTGTATAATCGTGCGTGGTTATCGTCCTGGTAATGTTTGCAATACCATTTCCAAGTGGTAAGGGAGACCCGGCCTTCAAGCACCACGGTGTCATTAACAGCCACTAGACGGAAGGACTGTGTACTTTGGACCCGTTTAATGCAACGCAATTCGACACCCAAATGAGTAAGTGTTTGAAACAACCGTAATTAGGCGCTAACGGATAGTAATGATAAGAACAGAGGCAGCCATATAAGGGGAATTAAGAGGCAGTGGCCGGACCGGTGGTGGTGGTGGAGCCTCATGGCCAAGGAGAAAAGCGTCGGCCTGCTCACCAATACACACGTGCTGGTGCCGCATCGCCAGTGTTCCGTACTAAAGGAAGAATGGCAGGGATTGAAAGGCACAGATAGAGACTTATTGGACGCTCTATGAGTTGCAGACACATAAACAAAATTAACATAAGGATCAAGCTGTTGAATCGTGCACAGCTCCACTATAGTTATTCTCTCGTGATATTACCGCTCAAGAGGCGACCATAGCGGTGCGTTACCAGGGCAGGACCAGACTGAATACAATTATCATGGTACTTACATGCTAGTTGAAATCCTTGATAATGTTGATGGTCGTGTAGCCAAGAGGTCACTGATGTCTTGTTTTTAGATGACCTGTCGGTGGAAACTTTGTTGTTAAAGGATGCTGGTGCAATAACTAAAAACTATATATCTATCAATGCTATTCTTGATTAGTTTTTTTGTTGCCGAGATAAAAAAAACAACAGCTGAAGAGAAAATGATTAAAGTTTTGTGTGTATTCTACGAAAAAAAAGGTACTCACAGACAGTGACGAGGTCAATCCTTAAGTAAACGTGATCTTCCGCCACACTGCACAAAATAAGCACTAATGTTACTACGAATTCAGTGATGAGGGACAATTGCACACCAGAAGAACATTAGCCTTGCATTCCTGACAGTGGATAGATAATTAGCGATAAATGAGCTGCTTTTTGCAACATTCGAGACAGGAAATACAGGATGAAGCAACAAATGAACACTAATTTATCGGACTAATCAACCTAATAGCATGAACAAGAAAGTAAGGCTGGAAAAAAATATTCATGTGGGAACAGAGAATAATTTCTACTGAATATAGCTTAACTTTACAATAATCTGGTGGTATAACGGGGATATTTATTCTTGGAAGTGTCTGAGAGTCCGCTTCAAGTTTTCTACCATGCGACAAATACAATTCACTTGCTGGAAGATCGTATCCTCTGTTGATCATACACATTTCACCTATTCTCTTTGAAGTCGTAAAAGATATTCTTTTCCTTATCTCTTATTGTGTTCTAGGGCAAGCTCGATTTTCTTTTTGGACGAATGTGTTCTCTTTTATTATTTTTTTTATATATAACCAATCCTCGTAGAAGGGCAGAATTCCCTTTGTTATTTGAATGTGAAGACAAGCAAGAGTAATCGTTTATATTTGTTCTATTCTTCGTAGAACAGCAAGAAATTCCCTTGATCTGTTCATTGGAAGATAACATACTTCTACTCAGAGGAGTAAGGGAATCGGTCTAGGAAGTCTCCACATCACTGCCACGCTGAATGACAATCTTCATCAGCACTTTAACATGGTTCTTTAAATCCATTTCATCTCAGCGCTGCACTGGACCACAGACAAGACCACCAAGTGAGCTCTGTCCTCCCAAGCCTTTGTTCCCTTTTTAAGCAGCAATGTGTGGCGCTCCAAGCTTATGCGATGCATCCTTTATCTTTGTGCTGACTTAACTCGCGGAAAGAGATCTGGATGAGGAGTGACCTCGCTTCGGGCAGCCTACCCACATACACTCGACTCAAACAACAAGTAGAGTTCCTCCCTCGTCAGGGACCAAACAGCACTAGGGCTTCATTATACCTAAACAAACATATAATCACATCCCATAAAGCAGCAACCTGTGCCGGTGTGGGGCAGGGCCGAGGCAGCGACCATAAGACAGGCACCTCCTTGCACGGCCTCCTTTCTCCCTCCCTCTCTCCCTCCTTCCCTTCTTCATCTTCCTCTCTACCACCTGTCTTCTCCCCCACATCTTCCCTCCCCCACTCTCATACCGTGCTCTTTTTACGCACCCTTTTAACTGTCAAATAAGTATACGCTGTCAGAGACCTTTCTTGAAATACTAAAAAATAAATCGCTTCTGCATAGTAATTAATACATATTGGATTCCGATAAAGTGAGGTTTATTTCTGCAAGGAGCCATTAGCCCGGCGCGCGGGGCCTCGGAGTAAGTAATCAGCAGCCATTAGAAAGCCCATAAACAGGGTTACGAGCCACGTACACTCAGTTACAATAATAGAGTTAATTAGGTAATTGGTGGGCTGTAAAGATGCTAATTTGTTTGAGGAAATAAATGACAGCTTCTCTAATGTCGCTCCCGTGTCTCAGCCGCCAGGCCCATTGTTCGTGCCCTCATCCACAGCCACTACCCCTGCCCGCCCTCATGCCCCCCCCCCCTCATACCCCAACCTCCACACCACCTCATTCCTCCCCGCTCCAGACACATATGCACCGCTCCGCACAGCTCCACATCCACTCTCCATCTCCACCCTTCCCCTCTCCTCCCCGTTCCTCTCCTCTCTTCGCCTGTTCTCCATTCCCACACTCTGCCCTGCCATACACTGTCTTACTCTTTACTACTTCTACACAGTCATTTCCGATTTCCTTCCTTTCCACATTTCCCTGCATATCACATTCTATTCTACATCACTTCACTCCGCCTCATGCCACCCATTCTGCTTCATATCTTCCCGGTCCACCCTGCAATTCCTCCCCATAAACCTGCTCCACGTCTCGTCCCACTTCACCCTACAGCCAACGACATTGAGCTGCAGTCACTCCATCACGTTCCACTATAATGCATTGCAAGACTAAGTCACAAGGCACGTCAAGCAGGTAAACAGATATTCACGGCTCCGGCTAAGGGAACACAGCCTCCAAGGGACTCTCCTCCACACACAGGCAGGTGTTCGTGCCTCGCCTTTCCCTGGTGGGCCAAAACAAAGGTCACCAAGACGAGTTCCTAAATGCAAATTGTTCAGGTGTTCACTGCAGACACACAAACTGGGAGTGAAAATTTTAATATGGCATTTCCTTGCATTGTTACGGTTTAATTATCGTGTAATATCCATAATAAACGTTCATTAAGTCACCGCGGCTTAGGGCGGTGAAGGGGCTGTGCACTGGCCGCCATAATTCCCGCTGGCCGCCACATAGGAGTGGTTCGTCTCGCTTCCTGCACCTGGCGTCTCCTACACCCGGCAACCTCGACACATGGCTTGCTGGCGCATAAAAAAAGTTTGTTTTCATTAATGCTGACCTTGACTTAACGAAGCTTTAGGCAAACATCATCTGCATGAGCAATAATACCCCAGCGCAGCCTCGCTTACCAGGAACACCCCAAACAAACACTCCTGTACTGGAAAGCAATTTTACGACCCTTATATCCATCTTCGTCCCCTTTCTTGGCCCTCTTCTTCCCCTCTGTCCGACTCTCACTCTCCATCCAGAGTGAGGGATTACACCTCACATTCGTCCACAGAGCGCTGCTTCATGGGCAGTTGCGTTGGGTAAACAAAAAGACACAGGCGTGGCTCAACGCTACGTTTATCAGGACATTAATCATATTTGTTGGCTCCTTGGGCAGTGCAGAAGAAATTACAGTCAAGAGTACGAGATGCCCGGGTGTTGGGACCTGAATGGCCGGGTGATGGCTCGTAATACGTCACTGGCAATAAAATACAGCAAACATCCCTGGGAAGCATGCCGTGCACGCCGCGTCCTGGGAGAGAGAGAGAGATAGAGAGAGAGAGAGAGAGAGAGAGAGAGAGAGAGAGAGAGAGAGAGAGAGAGAGAGAGAGAGAGAGAGAGAGAGAGAGAGAGAGAATGCAAAAGATAAGTGAAAGAAAATAAACAAATAAATGAATAACCAACCAGACGAAAGAAGAAAGAAACGAATGCACATAACTATAATGTCTTTTAGCTGCTGATACTTATGAAAAAAAATATCCGACTCTTCATTTATTTCGCAACTCCTGGGATGCACTGGGCCACGCCAGGCACCGCACCGCCGTTGCCACTGTCACCTTGAGTCTGTGCAGTGCCCGGTCTCCGTTGGGTCAGCCCGCGGCCGCGGCGTCTCCACGTGACGTAACGCTACGCAGGAGATACTCGACGGCGGCGACAGTAGGGAGGACACGGAGCGGCGCCCACAATGCACCATAATTTGTTGGTGTCATATTATGTGCAAATACTCGCCAGTTTATGTGAGCACAGGGTGGGCTTGTTTTTAAGGGAAGCTTGTAAAGGTGAGGATTACTTGGTGGTGTTGGTGGCTGTGGTGGTGGCTGTGGTGGTGCCAGCGGAAGCCTTCAGAGTCAAGTACAGCGCAAATTATTTACAATAGCTATATTGTGCTAACCTGAATGTCCTGTTCATTAGTATGAATAGGATACGGATTAAATTTTGCCTTCTCACATGAAAATGCGGTATTGTGATCATTTCTACACTACACTCACACACACACACACACACACACACACACACACACACACACACACACACACACACACACACACACACACACACACACACACATTGCCTTGTGGTTCATTGGTAAAGGTGGCGAGTCTGTGTTGGCCCCGAGGATTGAACCCCACTAGGGGTTGGTCGTCTCAGTGATTTTTCCGCTGACAAGTCAGGCAGTTACTGTCTTCCTTGACCAGGGGGATGGGTTGTGTGGTGTGTGTGAGGTCAGAGCCTTGCCCGAAGATTGGTAACAATAAGCTCTGAGCTCTCACTGAGAGGATAACGGCTGGTGGTTGCGGGTCAACAAGTGATCAGGTCTTGGTGAATACATGCAGCGCATCACTAAGGCCCTGTGGTGAGTGTGAAAGTCCCTAAAGACACAAAAAATCTATGCCAAAGTTGCAGAGTTAAGTAGTGATTTAGGCCAGCGTAGGGTGACTGGTTCACCAGCAGCAAAATGATACTTATCTTCGTCAGGATGAGAGAGTCGACAAGGATGACGGTTAACAACATGGTGAGGAATAATGAGGAATACTGTATACGTGGCATAGAGACGAATGTCATTGATAGGGCAATAAATGTACTCAGCAGGGTGAGTGATGTATGCAGTAGGGTAGAGAGTGCACAATACTGGGTTGGGTGAGGAGTATACGCACACACACACACACACACACACACACACACACACACACACACACACAGGCGGCAGGGTGTGAGAGCCTCGGCACTGCAGCGGTGATGAGGTACAGACTTGGCGGAATAAATCACTCCGCGAGATGACCGTGGCTTCACACCGGCCTAATATTATAACGTCAATGAAATAAAAGAGTCATGCATAATGTATCCGCGATGAGCACAGATAACCTTGGGATGTGATGCCCGGACGAGATACACGAGTCGGACTGAGCTGCGGCCAGTGATGAGCCAGATTACCTTCTCCTACACGGGTATTACTGTACGGTATTCTAGGCCGGACGTCGCGCCGCACAATTCACCTTCTTCATGTAACAAACAGATACAGAAAAGTTTACAGTTCACTAAATATCGAGAGAATTTTTGTCTATTATACATGATATTAAGACATCCAAGATAAAGGGATAAGAAATAAGCAGAAATGAGATAATTTTGACCTTACATCACTTGCAGAAAGCAGAAAATCTAACCAAGACTAAACAAAGGGTCTACTCTTGACATGTAAGTGAAAGAGGTGGACCCACACTCTCCTATAGACAGATAACAAACACATCATTACATCAGGTTGGCTACGAAGCCCTTTTAAGATCTCCGTTTTCGTTCTGTACTCGCCCCTTGTCCTCCCTCTCCATCCATCCTTTATGCTACTCCTACCGGCCTCGTCCCGTGCCTCATCTCCCCATCCCTTCTCCCACGGCGTCTCCTCCCGAAGCGCCGCGCCAGATAGACGTCCCCGGTCCCCGCAGTAATACTCCCGCTCGAAGCCAGTTCTCTGTTTCAATTATGATGATTACAAGGTGATTCGCTGCGTGTTGGAAAATAATGCTCGGCTATGCACGTCACTGAAATGTCATCATAAGCCTCTTTTTGTTGCTCTCCCAGGGGCCTGCCAGTCGCATGGACACACTCCACTACTGTATATACACGCACATCTATCGCCACACGCATACGCATACGCCCGCTCGAGCACACACTCACACACACACACACACACACACACACACACACACACACACACACACACACACACACCATCATCGTCATCATCATCATCATCTCCGGGCGGCGTGTGATACCAGATCATACCAAGAAGGGATGACAGGAACACTGACAATAGCGAGTGTCATCTGCGGCGAGGTGGCCAACGGAGGAAGGAATCACCGATCCCACACACGCCCGAGGGAGTAAAACCATCAGTGTGTCACCCTCAGTCCACAGCCCAGCACTTCCCTATAAGTGATCCGCGCCGCCCCAACATCAGGGTGTGGCGGCGCAGCAAACCTCTCATCCCAGGTGTCACTGAGCCTGTCATTGAGGTCGTCATCGCTGCTCCATCCCGGCCTGGCCTCCTTCACCTTCTCTGCCTCCCTTCCCTCCCTCCCTCCTTTGGTTGTAATGCATCGCGCTTCATGACGCGCCGCTATCATGTGGAAATGAGTGGAAAATGAGCTGTTTTTTTCTTTAGCTGAGTTTTCTTTTGTTCTGTTTGGTGCATTTGAAATATTTGAAAAATTTATCAAATTTTATGGTCAAATTACAATAATGAAATAAATCGATTTGCCGCGTATTGATGTAAAGTCCCTCATCTTTAATATTCTTTTCCGGTTAAGTGCGTTTCATGACATTCCTCTTGATGGATATAACGTTAAATTAAGAAATTCAGGGAAAAGTTTAGAGAAGAATATACAGGTAAAATAACATGAAATTTTGTTTTCAGGAAGAAAAATAGAACTATAAGGCATTGAATATCCATTTATGAAATTGTTCCATCTCACCACATCATTGTAAATTTTTGCCCTATACTATGGTAAATTGAAACGGCTAAGAAAATGCTATCACATCCTCAAAACATCACACCATTTTACGTATAGAAATGAGTGGAAAATGAGCTTATTTTTTACACTTGCTTCTTCCCACTGCTGTCATGTGTCGTAATGGTAGTGTGTTTGCGGACTTCACCTCCTCCTAACATACGGAACACCTCCTTTAAGACTTCGCCCAGACGGGAAAATGACTGGAAAATTGGTGTCGAGTTTTTCTCTCTCTAATGACTTTTCTTCATTTCACTGCAGTGCGTTTTAACTTTGGGGAGCGGGAGTGTTGATGGAGGTGACAACTTAATCTATAATGATTACCAATCCTTCCACATTACCTGGCATTTCCTGAAGAATATCCCACACTTCAGTTACGATTGTTCGAGTAGGAAAAATTGTACACTCCCTGTTACTATATATATATTTTGCATCGTCACAGGTGTAGAGAACAAACTATTTATAGGAAGCGTATTTTGATGGAGTAGACACGAGCTAACACATCCCACAAAAATATAAAGCAAAGGATATGAATGAATGAATAAACCAATGAAAAATAAATGAATAATTAAATAAATATACACAATTTGATATATTTTAGTTAAAGAAGAAGTGATGACAGGAGAATTGCATTATTAGCTTTCTTCGTGCCTTAAGATAAAATGGTTTCTTCGCACATATTTGTAAAATTATTTGGTGTTTATGTTGTCTCACGTACGAGAATGGAAGACTAATGACGCAAGAAGCTATTACGCCCGTATCACAACTACGGACACATTAACTACAACGTAATGTACTCTACGTGCAAAGTCCTTGAAACTACAACCATCACGCAAAGGATTTTCTTAACTTTTTATCTAATATTAGTTTGATCTGGATGGACTTCCGTTTGTACATTTTTGCTTCCTTGTCCACTTTTCCTGCCTTGAAGAGTGCACGTAAATACAAGTCGATCAGTGCTATCAAAGCCCTCACTATCGCCACCAACACCGCCATTACCGCCAAATCCCATGTCTCACCATACGTATCAATTGATTTTTGCTTTCATGTCAAGTCTTTTCCTGCCTTGACGAGTGTAAATATCTCGATCACTACTATTAATACAGCCGCATCCGCCGCCACCACCGCCATCACAGCCAGATCCCGTGTCTCACCGCCCAAGTTAATTGATTTCCTCCCATTGTCTAAGAACAGTGGTCATGTTCACGCGGAAAACTTGATATCTGGTTGAGGAAGAGCCGTACATCCTCCCTGGGTTCGGTGGCGGCAGGAGGTCCCAGCCGCCCGACTCGCACCTGTCCTCTTCCCTGGTCTCGCGAAGCAGCTGGTGGTCCTTCCCGCCCCTGTCAGTCTTCCCGCACCAACCACATAAACCTCCCCACGGTAAGTCTCGTGCACATTACAACCTTCCTCTTCACATCCTATTCACCACAATATAATCTAGCGCCATTTCCCCAGGCGTTCAATTTTGCATCTTCTTCACGCGCGAACATTCTCGTTACCAAAGCTTGCCGCGGTGTTGACGTTTCTTGGCGCCGCATCCTGACAGGCTGTGATGGTGATGGTGGGATGGTGGTGGTGTTGGTGGTGGTGGTGGTGGTGGTTTTCGTTGTGGTTTCCTTCCGCCGAGTTCTCGTTAGCGTCTCCTGACACCGCCAATGATGCTTTCAGCTTTATGAGTACACCTTAATCTGCCGTAATGTCTCTCTGACAATCTTTTAAAGACGTCCTTCCTGATCCTGTAATGTCCGCCTACCATCAGACGCCAGCGGGAGATTATTAGGCTTAGCACTCAACTTACGAGGCGACGACGCTCATGAAATAATTAATTCTGGCGGGAAGGGAAGAGCGGTGCTGGATTAACTCTACAAGTCTCTCAATTCCTAAAAGCTGGTAATGAAAGGTGAAAGGGATTCTCAACGAAAAAATATACATAAACTGACAGTATATTACGTAAAATTCAATCAACTTTTCTTAGGATTTATGTGAAAATGTTTCTCTTTTCTTGTTAACACTTAACACATACACCTTGCTGACTTCAAAATTACATTGAAAATTTGCAGTTTAAGATGCAAGAGATGAATTATCAACACGGTGGCTTAAATTTTGGTTCTTAATACTGCACAAGTAGAACGAAGCAATGGAGTGTGTTGCACAAAGGCGGCGTACACCATCCAGAGAGATATATTGGGCTCATTTTATTTCGGTGATCTGCACAAAACTCGTCCACTCAGCACCATTTCATTTCGTATCATTAATTCATCTCTCAGACAAAGCCGTGAACCCGAACAGCGGGGAGGGAGGCAGGGCAGGGCAGCGCCACGCCTCGACCACTAATCGGTGTTCGCATGGAACGTACTTAACAATTTTCAGGTTAGAACAACCACCGCAACAAAGACCCACCTGACGGAGAAGGACGTGGTCATCCCGCTACAAAAGGCTCTCATATCATGCAGCCCCGTCATCACGCCGCTAAATTAGAAAGCCTTTACCGACGAGATGACAGCTGATGGCAGGTATGATTAACAGTAATGCTCCATGCAAATTTCTGAATTGCGCCCAGGCAAAAACGGTGGGATTATGGCGCAGCGCCGGAATTGAATATGATGATAGAGGGTTGGCTGGTGGGTCAGTGGTCGTGGGTGGGGGTAGGGTGAGGCTGGCGAGACAGCCCCTTTCACCGGCACCACAACCCCCCAACCAAGCCCTTCCTCCTAACATTACCACCACTATCACCACCCCCACCACCACCCCCACCACCACAACTACCACCCACCCCATCACCACCACCACACCCAATCCTACCAGCCATCTAGTCTAGTTTCCTCTGTCATTATAGTGTCGTCCGCCACCGCTCTTCACCTCCACCTTCTGCCTGGCTATCGAGTCACCAAACAGGTCCTGATGACACCTGCGGGTGACCCTCGCCCTCCGCGGTGTCTTGCTCTTAGATAGACGAGTCACAGTAATACCCTGGCTGAGATCACAACCACTTACAAGAGCTGGTTTCTTCTCTAAACGCCGCCTAACAAGCGCCCGTGTCCCCAACTTACTGTAATACCAAGGCTTCAGGTAACGTTTTCCTCACCATTTCCTCGCCATTTCCAGCGAAATTTCCTTGACATTGACAGCATATTTTTTTTTCTCTCTCTCTTTCTCCTTCCCGTGGTTCAGCTCTTCATAGGATTCTCCGCTGAGGCAACTACCATCTTGATTTTTTTTATAACGAATAAAATTTGATTTCTTTTCCATTAGTTTTATTAAATGCGATGGAATCAAAAGCTTTTCGTGGTATCTCTCTCGACCTGCACGGGTACTGATAACCAAGTGGATCTTTTTTTAAACTTTTAGCTGCCATCAACCAGTTTTCACCTCTTATATAAGAAATAACAATGGGATTATATAATTATCACAATTAGTTTATATAATCTAATCCTTATAAAAAGTCTCTCCACATTCACTCTTCTCTATCAGATATTTGTCTACCCTGTGCATCTTGGCTTTTTTTTCCTCAACCCTCTATCCCATACTGTCAGGCCTACTTTTGTAACTACCCATAGATTGCTACTCTGTTCCTGTAACTACTCATCTATTATCTATTCAATGTATATCATCACTTAGTAGTTACGAAGTCTCAAAACACATCAATGCATATTATCACTTTGTAGTTACGAAATCTGAAAACACATCAATCTTTCAGCAAAGGGAATCAGAAGGCAGTAGTGCACGGCTATGACAGCCATCAAGCACTCCACGACCCATTACCCTGGCCAGTCTTATCATGCATCCAGTTTCCATCAACCACATAAGGCAGATGCCAAGACTAAGGCATAAAACGACACTGGCCGATCCCCAAGTCCGTCGAATGACTGCCAACTGGACTGGGAAAAACACGTGCTAGACCATTGCTTTCCCTTACAAACCTTCACAATACAGATGCTTTACGAGACATCCTACATCGCTCTCCCACGTCGAGAAAGGCCGCAGACTTAGCAACGAGGAACTATACAGAGATAAGAAGGCACGTTACGCTTATCTGTGCCAAGAAAACAATAGCAGGAAGGCAACGTGGTTTGTGACACAATGACGACCAGTGTCAATCAAGGGACTTTCTCGAGTGGCGTGACGGATCTCTCCTTGTCTGAACTGGCCGGGAAATTTAGAATGCGAAATAATAGTGCTTGGAATTAGCATACGCGAGATCCGTGTTCCGGGAGAGAGAGAGAGAGAGAGAGAGAGAGAGAGAGAGAGAGAGAGAGAGAGAGAGAGAGAGAGAGAGAGAGAGAGAGAGAGAGAGAGAGAAGACGAATAAACGGATGGACATAACACACACAAGCAGATATAATCGAAGCAAAATCACACAAACCAATCTAAATTTAATTCCTGAAATGATACGGATTCTATTAGAAAGATCAAGCCACAAGTAGTAGTCATTTTCCTTCTTCTCCTCCTCCTCCTCCTCCTCCTCCTCCTCCTCCTCCTCCTCCTCCTCCTCCTCCTCCTCCACCCTTTACATTTCCTACGCCCTCGAGCCTGTCGCCAGTTGCTCAAATAATAATGGGGCATTGAGCCGAGGCGATCACGCACACACACTTCAACATTCACTGTAATACATTTGATTTTATGCCTGTCACTCAGGTCCTCCCAAAGCGGCGGTAGTGCGGCTCCCAAAGGGAAATGCCACCGATTTTGTGAAAGGAACTATGGAGGAATAACAGGGGGAAGAATTAAGTGTGTGTGTGTGTGTGTGTGTGTGTGTGTGTGTGTTGGTCATTCAAATACGTAGATAGTGTAATTGTTAGTGGAAGTGGTGGTGGTGGTGGTAGCAGTAGTAGAAGAAAAGTTTTAGGACTAGAACTATTGTCGTAGCACAAAGAAGGATGGACCAGTAGTGGTGGTAGTAGTAGCAGCAGCAGCAACAACAACAACGACAACATAACAATAGTAATAACATTGGAAATAACAGTGGTGGAAGTAATTGTCGTAGTATAAGTAGAGGGAGGGAACGTTAGTAGTGGTAGTTGCAGTACTTAAAGGTCATAAGTAGTGCTGACGTAATAGTATTTAGTAGTAGTTATCGGTGACGACGTAATTGTAGTTAGTAAAAGTTAGTGGCGCAGACGTGGTAGTAGTTAAGTAGAGGCGGCGGAAGAACATAGCCGTGCTGTCATCCTGTCTGTCTGTCTGTCCCCGCCACACCACACACTCGTCTTATCCCCGCAGCTGTCTCGCCTCGCACTGCTAAATTTATAATGACAACACTTGACTCGCCTCTCAACACTTGCCTGGACGCTCTTAAGGTCTATAATAACACCATCGTTCTATTTAGTGTTCTTAGTTATCAGTTATTACTTCGAAAAAGTATACTTAGAAAAAGGAGGTCTATAATACCACTCTTCTATCTATCGCCAGTATTTATTAGTTACTATTTTCCCAGGGAATTATCAACAATCAAGCCTCCGAGGTGTGGTGCGCCAGAAAGCAACCTTGTAAGTACACCAACTGACGCTCGGTTCTGCTTTGTTTGCGCGTCACACACTCGTTTTTTTGTACCTTGTAACTAGGGAAAACACCACACACACACACACGCACACACACACACATTATCATCGCCACAGCCACGTCAGACAGGCCCACGACCCGTAATGGCGATCCACCACACGATCACGGGGGAAGCTGGGCTAAGTAAGGGCGTGCAAAGTTAAGACATCACCTGCTCCCCTTTCTTGCCACCCTCACCCCCCCGACAGGTAAACACTAATGAGGGCATCACACGAGGTAATCAAGACGCCGTCCCCTCCGTGCATAACTCCGGACCCCCTAAAATTAGAAGCTTAAACGGGCTCACTTATTCTCTCTTATTGCTTATGACTCTGTTAATAACGGAGGGAGGAAAGAAGGGGGAAGAGCTAAAGGAAAGGAAAGAAGGGAGTAAGAGAAAATAAGAACGCGTCGTCAAGAATAAAACGAGAAGGAATGGGAGGTGAAAATACGTAAGCTTCGCAGGGAAAGGAAGTATAAAAGTATGTAGTGTGATGTGCGGTTGTGTGGGAGTTCATAGCAAGGGAGTGTTGTTGTAGTATTTTGTACGCAGGTGTATATGAGAAACCGGTCTACACACACACACACACACACACACACACACACAGTCACAGCTTGGATATTTTTTGTTGTACTTCGATATCTAAAATTTAATCAAAACTGAGGACACGAGGCGCAGAAGTAGTAAAGTGAATGTCCCATCCCTGCACCACGAGTCACCAGTCACCATGCATCAAAGGGTGTCACGAGGCAGTCCTGGAAAGCAAGTGACAATGCGAACAGAGACAGAAAAAATGAAACACAGTCCACTTAGTAGCGCTGCAAACGGCCACGTCGCACCGCCACTCTGTCACAGCTGCCAAACGCTCGTGAATCATTTCCCCGGAGTCCCCTGCACCCAACGAGACACTCACGGCGGTGGCAGTAGTCGAGAATTTACGATTTTTTTCACCTCTATGCTTTTCTCAACACCTCATCGACTCGTCACCTTTTATTCGCCCCGCCCACTCTTCCACTCACACGCAGTCGTCTCTACCACACCCTAATTGTTGCTTCGAGAAAAGGTTCACTCGTGAGTTGAGTGTTCTGAACGTCTCGAGCTCTAGCAAGGGTTGGGGACTATGTACATTACTGCGTATTTACAGCTCTGGATTAGCACCTGTCCAGCCCCGTGATGAAGAACAATGCCCGTATCAGTGTCTATGTAATTACTACTAAGAGCTTTAATTACTACAGATACTATAATGGCAATGGAGGGAGGCAAGGAGGGAGGTAGAGAACGGGAAGATGAGAGGCAGGGAACTTTGTAATATGTAGTTGCCATAGCCTTCCAGAATTTTGTTTGTTTTTCCCTCGGTTATCCAACTCCTGCTATTCAAGTTAATGCTAATCACGCATATTCACCTACAAACTCTCGTGAATCCATTTATAGTGCCGTGAGTAAATAGTGAAGTACTAACATGGACTAAAAGTAAAGCGGAGTAACAAAATAAAACAATGTTGGTTACGTAAGCATAACACTGGGTAAACATGTATAGGCGATATAAATGGCACAGAATGCACACATCCTACGTTGGCTTCAGGATACTTAGGCTAATCTGTTCCATAATCTCGAGGAAACATACACATATACCTGCAGCAGCACAGCAGGGAAGGGAGGCTGTCAGAAAGTGGGAGGCGGCGGCGTGGTTCTCTTCTAGTCACGTCTCTGCTGTAATGTTAGGTAATGTTAGGCGCATGCGCTCTGAGGTTTGTTCGTGCTACGTAGATGCTCGACAGAAACCGCTAAATTTGAATCATTACATGGAAGATGAATCCATTTACTCATAACAAGGAACCTCATAGCTAATCACAGCCTATTTGTACTTACTCAACTAATATTACATAGTATATCATTAGAGGATGATCTAGTGTAAGAGGTTTAGTTCTTTAAACCCCATCTATATTATTGTAAGAAAAGACATCTTAATGTATAAAGAAAACCAATGGACGATCTTTACTCTAGCGTGCAGGAGTTATTACGTTCGGCAGACTTGCCATATCTTTCCTGTAGAAGTGTTCGTAGGATGATAAAGCCGCTAACGCGTCAGGATTCAATTAGGAAAAAAAATAAGAGGAAAATGCTACGTTAGTTCAAGATTGCATGGTGGTATCTGGCACATAATCACTCCCCACCAAGACCACTACCACTAACTCCTTGCTTCATTTAATACCGAGTGACAGTTCATGTTTTACTCATCCAATTAGGTGTCTTACGATCGTTTTAATATTCGTGTCTACATTTATACTACACTAGGCTAGCGCTCTCTCATTTATTTGTTGCTGCTCGCCCTACCATCTCATCCGGCGCCTGCATACGTCTCTGCCTCATCAATATGTAATCACCAACAATATTTACGTCGGAGGATTATTTTTAGAACCTTATTTTGCCGGATCGGGAGGCGCTTCAGATAATGCAGAGGGAAAAAATCAGGGCGGATAATGAGTTAGACTAATCGCATCCTAGAAGATGTGCGACGTAGTGACTTGTGGCAATGATACGAGTGATTAGATTGCTGAGAGAGAGAGAGAGAGAGAGAGAGAGAGAGAGAGACGCAGTTAATGGCTCCGAAGAATCAGTCACTACAAGGAGAGTTATTAATATATACAAAACATTCTTTTTATTACTTTGACCTTCTTGCTTACCTTAAGTAGACCAGTGAGGTTCCATCAGCTTCGGTTCCAGGCACAAACACACACACACACACACACACAGTTATAAGAAAAATATATATACTTTCTTCTTTTATTTACAGGAAAATTTTACATTTTATACACGCCAAGGGAAGTCAGTCCTTGGCACAAATATAAAACGAAAAACCTTATTACACAAGAGCTTCTCCCTCTGCGTCTCGTCGAGGTTCGGGGGATATCAATAACGCTAAGCTGAGATAGAAGGACGAGGAAGAGGAGGAGGATGAGGATGAGGAAGAGGAGGAGGAGGAGGAGGAGGAGGAGGAGGAGGAGGAGGAAAGGATGACGAGTAAGGACTTAAGGACCTCACATTATACTCTTCAGCTTTAATATTGTTGCTTTTCTACTACTTTGCACCACACTGCTTAATGAAGGGTTGGTTTAGATATTGATAAAATTAACGTGTCACATAGAAAAGGACGCCAAACACATGCACATACAGAAGTACAAGTGACCATCTGGAGGTGTGTGTGTGTGTGTGTGTGTGTGCGTGCGTGCTTGTTTGTTTAGTAATCCAACCAGGGGAGAATGGGGTAAAAAGATTCACGTACAGATCAATTATGGCACAGATACATGAATCATTCGCAGGTAACAATAATCCAAACACAACAAAGAATACAAGGAGAGCTTACTAATCAGGTCAACGTACTCCTAGAACATGGCAGTTCACGTGAAACAGCAAAATATTATAGATAAACTGCACTGTTCCTCTTAAACACCGAACCAGCAACAGAGCATGTGTACATTGTATGAATAATCTTAAATTTGAACAAAAGGGACGTAATGTTGCATAGGAAGGTGTAAGAACTGCCAAGAAAGACGATGGAACAAAGGAAATTAAGCCAAACACGAACGTAACACAAATTACAGCTAGTTTGGAAGAGAAACGGGGAATACTGTGCAGTGGGTCTCGTCATAAGACACCTGCCCACACACCACCCCCACAGTTCCCCCGACGAGGCACTCACGCTCACACGGCAACAGTGGTGAGGGAGAACAGCGAATAGAAGTAGTAGTTGTAGTAGCAGTCAACAGCTGACATACTGAGTGAATGCAACATCAGAACCTGACGGACGGAGAGCATATGGGCAGAAGCGGACAGAAGAAGAGGTAAAGTTAGTAGAACAGACGCAATCGAGGCCTTGAAAAAAAGAGGGAACGACAGACTAAGCACTAAACACATTCGCTACATAAGAATTCCTCGTCCTCCTACTAGTACATGGCTACGTGTATTAATTTCACTGCGAGTCAGCACACAACGCCAGACTCTCATTAAGTTTGACAGACCCTCTAATTCATGCGCGCTAATTACCATAATAACACAATCAGCGGATGAAAATGCTATGGATGATACAAGTACAGTCATGTTGCAAATATGAGGAACTTTATCTTTTTTCATCTCCTCTCTTACCAACATGAGATTAACTTCGGTCTGTATGCACTTTAGCGGTAAATGTATATACAGTATTAAATTACGTATAAAGATTCCAAGATTACATATATATAGCAGGCTAAGTCAATAAGGTGAAAGGGGAGGGAATTAAGATGACTAACGATCCCCTTTCACTTTACATTGCCGTGCGGTGCTGTCATCGAGGGGGTGTCACGATACCTGTCCCAGCACACCTGTCCGCGCCGCTTCATACAGAGTCCTTTAAGTCCTCGCACCTGTGGCCGGGACACCTGGTGATTACACTTAATTCATGTGTTACCTCTACATTGAAATCAGTTAACTTCAAGTACTTTCCCACGATAGATGCTTCTGTCTCTCTCTCTCTCTCTCTCTCTCTCTCTCTCTCTCTCTCTCTCTCTCTCTCTCTCTCTCTCTCTCTCTCTCTCTCTCTACTTCATGGGTAAAGTTCACACGTCTTTGAACCACAGGGAAGTATCAGGGAAGTGCCAAGGAAGCGTTAGGTAAGGAGTGCTCACCTCCTTTCCAACACTACACTTCCAAGGCTACTCTCTCACTCTCTCTCTCTCTCTCCTTCCCTCCATTCCTCATACATTATCTCTACTTCCTCATATCGTAGTCTGGGCGGAATGAACATTTTTTGTTTTTGTTTCAGCAACACTGCTGTTCCTTATGCTAATGTTGAGATAACTCGAACCATTTATTTGCCGTCTTAATGGCATTGCCTCACAATTCACATTCCGTTTTCATTGTTTCTTCGTCCTTTCTCTTGCGGGGAAGTGAGAAAATGTTTCCTGGTTCTCTTCCACGCGTCGCCTTACAGACTAACTAGTCACAGGTCATAGCGCAGGTCAAGGTTACCCTAGGTCTGCGCACTGCTCTCCTGCCCACGAGGGTCGCAGTCTTCGTCGCTCATCACGTCGTCTTCGTCGTATTCGATCATAGAGAGGTCATCTTTATCCTCAGCTTTTGCGGATTCACTCTTGCTGCCCTCCGTGTCCTCCCTGGCGCCGTCCTTTTTGGAGCTGCCGCCGGACTGCTGCTCCTCCTCCTGCTGGACTCGCTTGTGCTTCGTCCGCCGGTTCTGGAACCACACCTTCACCTAAAACGAGAAGAGACACGCTCAACAAACTGATAGATGCAGAAAATATACATCTTTAAAAAAATACGCAAAATTATGCACCTCTCAAAAAAGTATATATAAATAAAAAGAAAAGAAATATAATTAAGAGATTACACAACAGTATATACTAAGAAAATGTGGAAAAATGGGCATCAGGATTTGAGAAAAAATGATATCTAATCAGGTTCAGGAAACACTCGGAAACACTCCACGGAACTCTTAAAGTCGTACCATATAAGTGATCAACAATGCAATCATTTCTAATAATACATATAAATACCAATTGCCCCATAAAACGTAGAATAATATCCATCAGATTATGAAAATGTACCCTGAATGTCTCCGAGGAAGGGGGAAAAAAAGATACGCTCGTAAAACCCTACCGACCTTGCAGTGTGCTCTTAGACCGCACGTTCACCTGAAAGTGTAACAAAAACACCCACAAGACCTTACCAGCCGTGTAGTGTACCATAAAAACGCGGGTGGTCCACTCCCACACCAATCGCAAATGGGCCACGATGGTTTTCCTGTTTGGTCTCATATCCGCTGCCGCCTCTGCTACCTGTCACTACCTCCTCACCTTTCCCACCTCCCGGATGTCGTCAGTCGTCCCTCCTCGCAACTGCCTTGCTTAACATTATAGTAGTGACAGCTCCTGGTGGTCTTCCTGGGACACCCGTGCTTTGAGTCTCACGGTATGTCTCAGTGTCATCTACTTCTTGCGTGGCATCGAATCAGGCTCTGAAGGATACGAGCCTTGCCTGCGATGAATGATGTTACTATAGTTTTTTCTCACTGTATCTCGACAGCCAATGCCTTGTAAATCACTTGTATTCTCCTTGCGGTTCAGGAAAAAGGGCCTCGGAGGAATATATACATAAAAGGAGATTCGTTTCCTTCATGCGCTGATGCAAGAGATCAGTAAAAGTGACCCAAAACCTCATACCCACACGCCTTGACTCCTTGAAATATTACTCGCCACAAAATCTCGAAATGGAAAGTGGCTGCCGCTAGAGCAATATGTTACAATAATGATCATACATGGCCGATTTCCTGCTCCAGACGGTTGCCTGGGAGCGATGCATTATGTATTCCGGGTCACTTTCTCTCCCGTGGCGGCGAGGATGGCTGCTCGTGTCCCGCTGCCCTGCTCCTCGTCTCCCCACTCCTGCTAGAGGCCCCTTGCTACATGTCCCATCCTGACTCTTTCAGCAGCTAACACACATCTTTGTTCTATCCCAATCTTCCTCATTATCACCAGAAGTAGGTTGTATACTTTTTATGTCTATCTTTTATCTTCATCAACATGATCAATAGGACTCTTTCATCAGTTTGTTTACTTTATTGTTCTCTTCCTGTAATAATCATCATGATCATCATTATCATTAACAACAGCGTCCTTTAAGGAACTCACTTTCTCCTCTATTTTATTCCTGCCGTCGCCGTCATAATCAGCACATATGAAGTGAATGTATGATTATAAATATTTTTTTCGAGCAAGGAGGGTGTTACAAATTAACATCTGACAGTACGTTAGATATATAGGTAAACAGAATATATACAATGCTTAGGTACAAAGGGAGGAAACACTTCGTTTTGACTGACATAGTAATCACGGGTACTTCGTCTTCCCACTGACATCACCGCATCAAGGTCCCGTCAGTAATCTTGTATGTACCGCCTGAAAGAAACCTGGACCGGAAACAAGCGAAGCACGGATGACACACACTGCTTCGTTGAAAGGCTGGTACTCAGAAACGCTTTGCTCTCACACCACAACTATTTTCAAAAGTCACAGGCATAACAAAAAGGGTTCTCAAGAGCGTCTCTACTTCTAATAATGTAGAAATCTTATCAATCTGTCACTAGAACTATTGAAATACCTTTGATAAAACTGTGTAACTTAAAGAGTCACATGAAGGTGGTGGATGTGCTTGCCAGACGTGTTTCAGAATGTGATTAAACGTTTCACAAGACTCAGGACAAACACCATGGGAATATCACTCTATGGAACTATTACATGTACTGTATACTAATTTCGTGAACCTTCAAATATTGTTATTATTTTTTTTTTCAAACCTCATGAGCTCTCACACAGGATATAACTCAATTTACGAGCACTACAAGCAACTATTACGTTAAGATCTAATCCTTCATTCCTATTCATTACTTTCTCTTCAGACTTTTGAGCATAATCTTCTCCTGACGTGACATGCAATTAGAAGTTCTCAATCTTAGTTTACAGTTAAATCCACGCGTATCATTACCACGGCGAACAAGCGTGTAATGCTCCTTGAACATACACCACAGCCACGCGTTATCAGTTGGTCCGTGCTGCAAGGGACTCTGATTGAAGGAAGTGTCATGTGGTTAACCGAGTGTGGGTGAAGCTGAGGTGAGTGATGAGAGTGAGGTGAAGGTGAGGATGAATATACGTGTAGTGTCTGATTAAAAAAGGAGGAATTGGAGTGAATTAAAAGGTAAACTAGACTGATAGAGGTTTAACTAAGGTGAGTAATGAGAGTGAGGTGAAGGTGAAGATGATCATACATGTAGTGTCTGATTAAGTAAAGAAGAAATTGTAGTGAATTGAAAGGTATAGGAGACTGATAAAGGTGTATTAATGCTCCTACAAAAATTAAAGCAAGTCAAGAATATTGATGGCAACAATGGGTTTTTACTGTATCTTTATCACCATCATCATTATCATTATAAGAAAATGTCTGCGATTCTACTCAATGATAAATAACTTCCTCTCCTTTCCTTACTTATTTCTTTTATAATCCTCCTGTTCCTTAGCGTCTATTTCGTGCCAGTACAGTCAAACAATCCTTACACACTATCACTATCACCACTACCTTCAACACCACTATCATCATCACGATCACACTACTCTAATCAGTACATGCCAGTAATTATCATCACCCACACCCCCCGTCAGTCATCACCATCACAACTAACACCCGAGTCAAACATTCAACATCAAAACAGTCACTATCACCGCCACCGCATTCACCACCATCACCAACATCGTCACAATTACAACAACCAACACGACTATTACCCCCCCGCCACCACTCCCATCATCATCATTACTACAATCACCACCATCATCACCACCACCACCACCACCACCACCAGCCCAGTCATCACCGGCTCGAAGAAGGAAGCGATAAATATCAATAATGGAGACACACAAGTTGGCATTTATCAAGTTCAGTCAATAGCAAATGTCCATTACGACCACCAGAGGGCCTGACTGACTGGACAGAGAGAGAGAGAGAGAGAGAGAGAGAGAGAGAGAGAGAGAGAGAGAGAGAGAGAGAGACGACTCCCCCTTCTACTTCCCCTCACGTCCAAATGATTCGTGGCAGTTGGAGAAAAGGAGAGGAAAAATGGAGTGTGGAAGAAGAAATTACTGTACATACAAAGAAAACTTGTGACATTTAGGGAGAAAAATGACTAGGAATGAATATTTTATGATTATTTTTCTTCGATCTTCAGTTGTGCCATTTTTTTTGCCACACTTTATCATGAGAGAGAGAGAGAGAGAGAGAGAGAGAGAGAGAGAGAGAGAGAGAGAGAGAGAGAGAGAGAGAGAGAGAGAGAGCGTACATACAAATACAGAAACGGACAAGCAGATGAACAAATGGAAAGACACACACACACACACACACTCACACACACACACACACACACACACACACACACACAGTAATAGCTTCTCTTATAGCCTGTCACCCCTCACTGTTCCGCGCTACACACACATATGCACACACTGGCAATCAAACACACCGAAGGAGGTTATGCACACGTCACTGATAGAGGCGTAAACAAGACCAACGCATGCACTGCCGGAGTACAGCGCACCGCCAAGTGTTCAGTGATACATAGGAAAAAAAGGTGCTAAATTCACACTCTGCTTCCTACGTCCACATCTGCTATATTTGTCCTCTTATATCTCATGTGCATGTTTCATAACCCTCTTCTTCGTTTATTGTCTTATTCATCTTCTGGTGATGTGAATAGTTTCTCTCTCTCTCTCTCTCTCTCTCTCTCTCTCTCTCT
>CM035194.1:7408114-7419534 GCA_020233015.1 Callinectes sapidus
GAGAGAGAGAGAGAGAGAGAGAGAGAGAGAGAGAGAGAGAGAGAGAGAGAGAGAGAGAGAGAGAGAGAGAGAGAGAGAGAGAGATTACGTCAGCTGTCTCTATACATAGGGAGCGACGCATTGTACAAGATAAGAGAGAGGAGTAAGAGTCACATTTTTTCGCATGTTTAAAGCAAGGAACAAAGAGTTGACTTTTAACAGAATAATACCCTAGGCTGTGTTTTGATCGTGCACTGGACAAGAAGGGCAGGAGCATTACATGTGTACACCTTATACAGGTTACCTCCTACTTTGCCTCTTACCATATAAATCTCGGTAGGGAAAGAAGAAAAACTGCTACAACATGACAGAGGATAAGCTGACGCCGTAATAGTAAGAAAAAGTATAGCATTACACGAGCTGGACATGTTTTGTTGAGCTCTCCATAAACAACGAAGGAAAAGTAGTTGTGAGAAAGGAAAGGGAGCTCCGCCTTGTTTGCCTTGCGCGTGTAGCAGCTCCTGGAGAAGACGCCTGACTCACTCCTGTCTCGTGTAGTGGTCTGTGCCTCCTTACTATTTAATTCATTAGCCTAGAAATATGCAGCTTACAAGGATATTTCTGTGGCTCGCTCTGAAAATTTATAAACTTGTTGCTCCTGTTTGTCTGGGAGTGACGTGTGCCTCTTTGACCGGGAGGCGGTGGATGGCTAAGGATTAAGACACCGGAAAAAGGGGAGAAACAGGTGTTTTTGACCGGGCAGAGACAGGTGTACGTGAGGGGCGGCAGGTTGTATTTCCATTGCTCCCGTCCTCTAGCCCCTCTCTCAGAAAAGATGCGTTTTTACCCCATAAGCCCCGCATGTAGGCACATTGTGCAATTACGTCGGGGGTCAACATGCTTGTGTTGGTACAGGTCTCCTCCAGGTCTCCTCTAGCCAGCATGACGGGCAGAGTTTTGCCACAAATGGACTCAGATCTTTGTCATATGGTAATTTTTCGCCCCGTGTCAACACATCGCCGTCACCTCCAGGGGTCGGTGTGAGGGGCGCACGTATTCCGTCTGGCAGGATTGTTCTCAGGTGTG
Organism: Callinectes sapidus; assembly: GCA_020233015.1. Classification (NCBI taxonomy): domain Eukaryota; kingdom Metazoa; phylum Arthropoda; class Malacostraca; order Decapoda; family Portunidae; genus Callinectes; species Callinectes sapidus. Next base: position 7,409,180 of record CM035194.1, read on the forward strand.
CTCATAATTGTGCTGACGGAGTTTTCCTTTCGGTGAGGAAAATAGTGTAATTAGCACTGATTGTGGGCGGCCGCGTCGTCATGACCTGTTTGTTGATCCAACGGCGAGACAAGGCTTGCTGGTGGTCGGTCTCAAACCACGGCCGTTTATGAGAAGTAATTTTTGGACCCGCAAGACTGTGTTGCCCACTTGGCCTTGCTGGATACAGCCTAACATCACTGTGCTTAAGAGCCATATCTGCCTGCCGGGACATCTCACATAGAGACATGACCTCCCAGCGGGCCATGTCAGGAATGTGCTCTAGTGGTGGGTCATTATGTTAGCGCGACCTGATATTTCTGGTCATTAAAAGGAGGTGACCTGCCTACGGGTCATATTAGGGACGTGACTTGTTGGCAGGCCACTAGGAACGTGACCTTCTGCATGGAGAGAAGAGAGAAAAACCTGCCGGCGTCACTTGGCCGCCGCCCAACACATCCTCCCGCAGCCCCACGCTCCTTCCCCCACGCGCCCCCCAGCCACGGTCCTCCTTACAACCCTCATCTCGTGTGATATATAAAAATTTACCCGTGAATTTAACAAGTGTCAATGAAATACATTTGTTATCAAACGAACGTGTTGGTTGGCTGGAGTGGGATTTCGGTTAGGTGCAGTTTGCCTTCCCGTAAATCACCGATTCTGACGTTGTGTTGTCACATCGCCTCACGCTTCACTGCGCCTTGCTCACAAATAATGTTACGCACTACAAAATAACTTTCATTCTGCTTCAAAATATCCATCGGCACAAATAGGCGATGTTTACCCTATATGGAGCAGCTTTACAAAGGGCGTGCTACCTGAGGCGTCAGTGTCCCGGCTCCCTAACTAACCATTATTGCAGTATCCACACAACCGATCGAAAACCAATTAGGTGCAGACGACGAGACTCAGCACTTCCCGCGCCGCTGTTGGGCCTTCGATCACGTTCGGGCCAGCACAATAATTTCATGGTGTTATTGCTCGCTGATAAGAATCTTTTCAAGGTAATTGGCGCCTCACTTGTCCCGGCACCGCTCAGGCCAGACGCTTCCTCGCCTGCGCACCCGACACAAATCCGTCCCTCGTCGTCGTTAATCTTCACCTCACCGTCGTTTTATTGGAGTCCTGTTTTTCTTCCCCCATGCGGCTGTATCCCCCTCCTGAAGGAACCTCGCTGGCCGATGCTTTGTTTTTGTTCCTCTGCAGAGCGTCAGTGGGTCTTGCCTCCTCCGAAGGTAGTGTAGCGCGGCCAATGCTCTCGTATACGTGGTGTTTCTTTCCCGCTGACGCTGCTGGCTCGGTGCCTCCCACACATCATTGTATTATTAACTTGCCCTCGCGTTATAACAAGCGTCCTTGCAGCGGCACCTCAGCAGCTGTCACTTACCAGGAGGCGACCCGAGACACAACACAGCAGTGGTAATGTCTTTTTGTTCCAAGGTGATACAAGACATCAATAAATAAATATTCAGAGTGCATCTCGTGATTAATGTTATGCACGTCTGCTATTGTGGTTACATAACACCAGGAGTGTGATTATGTACATGTATTGCTGTTGTAACGCGTCATGTTCTCCTTCTCGTTGTATAGGTTACAAAGCCTTTGATCGCTAATGGCACTATGATGTCTCTTATTTTGAGTAATTCCTACGTAATTTAACTTATAATCAGACTACATGCGTTCAAGGGTTTGAATTACGTGATCGTCCCTTTTACTGGTGGTGATATCTTTCAGAATATCACCATTTCATCAAGCTTGAGGGGACACTGCAGCCGTCAGAGGTTCACGTGAAGACAATGTAACTCCTAGGGACTGTGAAACACGGTCAACCCTCAAGACAAACCAAAGTGCGGAACTAATGGTCTTTCACGCCGCCAACTGTGTGTCCCGCGCCTCCCCGCGAATAAGGAGTGTGTGATTACAATACATTTTGCTCATTGTTGTCCATAAATTGGTAATTAGAAATAATCACACGGAAATTACGTGTTACCAACATGATACCGGCACCATCAACGCCACCGCCGCCGCCACCTCGTTCCAGCCTACCCTTGTGACCTCGTGTGTCTGTCTGGCTGTCAACTGTAGACACCACGGCGGAGACAGGGGCAGGATGTGATCTTCTCTCGGCGGGATGACTGATGTAAAACCGTCCTCTCTTTCCCTCCTTCCTACAAACCATTTCATTCTTCCTCCTCCCGTTCTTTCGCCTTTGTTCCTTTCCCTCTCTCGTCTTATTATATTCGTCCCCCCAATTTAATTTAGTCCTTTTTTTTTATCTCTATCTGTTATCGTTTTTTTCTTTCTTATTGTGTACTCTTATGTATATTTCCTCTTTTTATCTGTTTTCATATGTACTTCTGTGTCTTTTTCTTTTCTTCCGCCGCTTCCATCACCACCACCAATACCATCTCTATCTCCTACTCATTCCTCCTCATGCTCATAACTCTTCTCTTCCTCCTCCACTTCTTCACAAACATTCCTTTGAGAACCAATACTCATACCTACTACTACTTTCATTCTTTGTGTTTCTGTGTGTTCGTCCCTCTCATGCTGTGTCACGGAAGCCACACACTTGACCCATGCACAACTTGACTCAGCACCAAGAGTTCCCTTTCTCGCGGCGGCAGGAGGAAGGGAGAAGGGAGGAGGAAGGAGGAAGGAGGGAGGAACGGTAGTGGACCTTCCCTGCCTCACGTTCATGATTATTGTGATTATTTTGAGCCAAGACAAGTGTTATTCTGCTTTACGACGGAGACTCAGGGAAATTACTTGATAATTTCCCTGTTGCTCCTCGTGATGGCCTGCGTCAAGAAGGAGGGAGGGAGGGAGGGACGGAAGGAGGGGTGGGAGAGAGGGAAGGACAGAGGAACCCTACCCATTCCACTCCCTCAATCCTGAAATCTCCTTGAACATTATACTTGCGATTGACGTATTGTCACGTTAACATTCTCCTTTCCTTGCAAAACACAGGTCAATGGGGAGAGAGAGAAAGAAGCGACGGCCGCCGGTAATATATTCTTCCCTCCGTTTTTCTGGCGTTTGTTGGGGGCAATCTGGCGCGTCCACGTTATCAAAGCAGAGTAATGGTAATGATAACGTGCGCCACGAATACCTTGAAAGCGTAACATCACTCCTCCTCTTCCTCAATTCACTCCAAAGATCGAGTTGTTCTCCTCCAAAAACTAGGACAAGAAATGGTACAATCAGAAGGGAGAATGTAATTACAAGAAGCATTATTATGTAAACCACGTCCGCTCCGTCCATAGCACTCGGCACCGCGGCGGGGAAAACCTCCAGCTGAATGGAAGTGACTGACTCTCACTTGTCTGGGCTTCCTGAGGTGTGTGTCCCCGGGAACTCAATCACTTTATTCATGTATAGAAACCACAGCGCCTTGTATCCCTTACTCGCACCGTTACGCCGAACCTTAACTCCTTCAGTACTGAGACACGTTTTTATATTTATTCTGCTTATTAATTGGCGATTTTATACATCCTCGGAAACTCATGTGGGCATAAGAATAGTACAAACTCTGGATGAAGCACATCAATTCTACATAGTCTCTTATCGGTGAAGCTACGGTGGATTTCTAACACCTATTCTGCAACTCAGCAAGACTCATTCTGTCTGGAAAGATTTACCGCTAATTCTTGTACAGACAGATGAGCAATCACATTTATCTGTATGTGGAGAGCGGCAACTTGATCTCCTACTCTTATCATTACCACCATGACGGAGCTCAACATCTCTTTGTGGATTGCACTAAACACGTAAAATTAATTTATAGAAATCAACTTTGTAATTTTAGATTAACGGGAAAAACAATACATTATTACCCTTATGAAGAGGATAGTGATTCGTATCTCAGTATCGTTCTCAACACCCCTTTCTGGATTCAACTTCATAGTGAGTGAAAAGATTCTCCACGCATCCTCGTAAACAGCAAGCATCCACCAGACCACGTGGTGCGCACGCTTAGGGGCTTCTAGGAGCTTCCCAGGATGTCACAAGCGGCAAGGAAAGAGTCTAGACGAGGACAGCTGCCACCTTCACGATATGTATCAGCTCCGCAGAGACAATAGTCACGTCACTACTGTTGGGGAATTGTTGTCCGATGACGGACCCGCTAGAGAACCTTGGGGGGGAGGGGAGGGAAGACGAGGGTAACGGGGAGATGAGGAAGGGGAGCAGTGAGGGACACAAGTAATGTTGGGAAAGACTAGTTAGGTATAGGGAAGGGAATTTATGAGAGACGGTCAGGAACTGGTGTGAGGAATGAACAGCAAGCGTGAGGAAAGACTGCGGTGTATTATGGGGCAACGTAGTGGAGATAGAAAACACTGAAGGACAAGAAAGGTCAGTAAATATGAATGGAAGAAGCTATTTGTGGCCGCGAGACAGCAAGTACGAGAAAGAGATGAAGGGATAAAGCGGCAGGACATGAACACAGAGGGACGCGCCAGCCAACCCTTTTTTGACCTTCCCAACATCCGCTTGACGAAAATTCATACATCAAGCAGCGCAAGCACAGGCTGAGGCAATGTCTCCTTCAGTTTTCAGAAGGAGGTACAAATCCCATACTGCGTTGGAATTTTTACTTCCTAGTTCTCTTTTTTTATGCTATGTAATCCAATGCAAGGAAAAATTTACTTGGTACTGGCAGGGCAGTGGTGGCGGCCGCAGGAAACGTCACACAGACAAACTTGGCAATGTTACCACCTATAGATGAAGGTATGAAGGCTGACCTGGGATCATGTACCAGTGAGAAGAGAAAGACAACAAGAAAGAGAGAAGTCAGGAGTAACGTTATATATTTATTTCATATCCCATGATGTAACTGACCAGCCCCTTCATGGTGTTGAAATAATTCTTCTTGCTACCATCCGTCTGCCGAAAAGGTGAGGTGCAGGTGGGGCGACGGTCGAGGCACATCAACGCCTCCCAAAGCGTCAGGGCATTAGGGCCTCAGTGTCTGTCTGAGGGAAGGAAAGGAAGGTCGCCTCGTCCTTCACTCCTGACGTCACTTGAAACTGCACCTAAGCGGATAATTTTCCTGCAAGAGGGACGGCAGACCTCAGCTTCTGCATTGCAACAGTGACTCTTTCTCGCATGATGTATTTTCTATATTTGCATGTTTGTTCCATGGTCTCCTTGAATGTTTTTTTTCTAAGTGTGAGCAACGCGGAAAAAAATAATGAGAGTAACGCGGAGTTTTGCTTTTTATTATGTTTGTTATGGAACGCCGTTTTTTTGGGGGGATAGGATTTGAGGGACTCTGCCTGCAGGGAAGGGGACAGGCGTGAGTAAAGCTGAGACGGGTGGTGAGGAACCACTGGCAGCAGATGTGGAGCGGCTGTCAGCGGAGGTGTGTGGTGGTGGGTGAAGGAAAGGTGTGAGAGGCGGTGTGGCCGGGAGGGAGAGAGGGATGAAGGGAAGGAGGTTCAAGGCGTTCACTAAGAGGACCATTAAAAGCCTTATCAGCAGAGAAGGGGTTGAGTGAAGGCTCTGACAGTCTCACTTAACTATCTGACGAGCGATAATAGACACCCAATTTATCATCGGTGATTGGCGGGTAGAGATGCGCTGGTTAATTTTATCGGCCATTCTGTGGGTAATATCCAAGGCTGGGTAATTCAGAGGGTCAGCCGATCTCTACGCCGATAGAAATGAACACGAAGTTGACCTCACCAACTGAGCGTGTAATTGCACTTGTCAAGGTCACTATAAAAATAATTGAAGGCTTACGTCACTAAGATAATGACGAGGAAAAAATGAAAACTATTTTCCCAAAGCGAGAAGACTTGTGATTGCACTCCGGGGAAATCGGCGTGCAGGGAAAAATGTTTTCAACTGCATATTACTGTTCCAATTTTTCAGCTATTCATATCTGTTAGCCTGAGAAATTCATTCTTATCGCACCGTCACTGCCGCTGACTTTTAGGCTGAATGGTCACAATTGGCTGTGAAAAGCAGTCATTAGCTCCTTGTGTTCTCCGTGTGAGTGTCGGCAGCTGTGGCGTCGTGCAGCTATTTCACGACTGCAGGGGGAAGGTACCGACAGGGTTGTGGTCTCAACCCTTCACCCTCCTCACGCCGCCAACACTGAGCCAGGGCTGTGATAATTAGCGCGAGGCAAGTTAGAATGATAATCAGGAGTGTTTATTTCAGTGGCCACACAGGCGTCTGCTCAGCCGCGCACACACCACCAACCGGAACTTGGCGGCCCCCTGGAGGCAGGATGCGGCGGTCTGAGAGGGGAAGTTTCCGTCCTGTATTTGAGTTGGATGCCGTCAGGAGTAATAGGAAGTAAGGTAGAAAATTATTGTGCTTGTGAGACTTGATAAGACCCAACACAAAGCAAGGTGACAGGAGAGTGAGCAAACATGTGTACTACTTTAGGAGACTCACCTCGTGTATTCAGCTTAAGTATGTGTGCGTTGGCGTTAAAAGATGACAAACAAAGCCCATGTAAGAAGCGAAGATCGTGTTGTCGACAGGAGCTTATGAATGCGCTTAGCACGAACTTTTCCCCGGACTTGTCCCCAACGTTAAGTAAGCAGGCTCTTGTATCTTACTTAGCGGACGTTTTGATAGAGTTTACTTACTGCACAACCAAGCGGTGGGTAGTGTTGATGCTTCATCGAGAGACTGACTCACCAACCTTTAGAAAATAGACAGAGTTAATGAGCATAATATGGAGCAACAAAAAAAAGACAAGAGAGACAAACAGACGGAGTAGACAGCGAGAAATCCTTGAAACAATCGCTCCTACAACGCAGACAAGCCAAATGTACACATATGTAAATCTGGAACAAAGGCTCGGAAGACTAGATAGGGAACAATGTGTGGTAATATATACATAACAAGAAATGTGAGTGGAGATAACACGCTGGTAGTGAGCATAGTCGTAGGTCCAGGAGCTGGGGAGCTGACAGATGGACAGACACAAGACCGCTGCACTCACGAGACCCCAGAAAAGTCGGCCAGGGAACAAGACCGCGGTTGACAGGACGGACCCCGCATTGTCACCTCTATCAGGGAGCATCGGATGTTCCTGGTGTAATATGCTAATACGGCGCTAACACGCTAATGAGAGTGACACCCGGGGACAGGTGGGCAGGAGATGGGAGGTATAGGGTCCACCCTCCAGCTTGTGGCGGGGAGAGGGGCTGCTTCTGAACAATGGTAAACACGGCCGCGTCACGAATACGTAATGAGGTGCACACACACACACACACACACACACACACACACACACACACACACACACACACACACACACACACACACACACACACACACACACAAACCTTCAATTATCTTTTGTTCTGCCTTCACTGGGTTTGTTCAATAAATTACTTAACTTTTGCTAGATTTATATAAAGATAGTGTTATTGTCTGATCAAAATCTCTCTCTCTCTCTCTCTCTCTCTCTCTCTCTCTCTCTCTCTCTCTCTCTCTCTCTCTCTCTCTCTCTCTCTCTCTCTCTCTCTCTCTCTCTCTCCACGCTGTGTGTCCTGGTACAGAAGCTGTGGTACAATGGAACCCCTCGCTTTAGAGACTGAAGGGTCCCAAAGCTCACTGGTTCAAATTCTGGCCACGGTCGGAGGGTAGGAAGGGCTTCGACTCGGGTTAACAATTCCCAAATGGGTGGGCCTTCCTCTGCGAGATTTCCTTTACCCCAAAAATTTCATTGAAAAGACTAATTTGTTTAAATGAAGAAATACATACTCTTTTACACCCTCTATTTCATTGTCTTGCCTTCCTCTTTGCGCACTTTTAAAAATTCGATGGGGATTAGGCCACATGTGAGTAACTTGTAAGCAGAATGGATGCTGTTTATTGATTTATTTCTCTTTGATAATTCTATTGGAAATGCGGTTACACAACAGTCTATTTTTTTCATATGCAAGGTAAAAATACACATTACAATTATTTATTAAAATATCAAGTTAAAAAATTGAACGTAAATAGAAAATAGAAATCTCAACACAAGAGTTTGTTGCACGCGCTAATGAGGAAAATAAATATATAACACGCATCAGGTTCGACGTTCTCTAGTTCCTTATTTATTATGGTCCATTTATTCTCTTATCGTCTCGTAGGGAGTGCCACGTATGGGCTTTATGTAGTACTGTGGCTTCCCTTATACTCTTACATCCCTATGGAGGTTTAGGTTACAGTAAAGAAGGAAGAAGGAAGAAAGAATAGGGTGCACTTCCCTTCCTGCAGAAGCTCAAAGGTTAATAATGAGCGCGAAAGTCGATACTCCTGTGAATTACTTGGAAATGTCACGAAATTGTACACCAAGACCCAAAGTTAGTATTGACAGGACGTAAATGTGTGTGTGTGTGTGTGTGTATGTGTGTGTGTGTGTGTGTGTGTAGAGGGGGACGCTCTCTGCACATTGAATTATATGTGGTGATTCTACAAGCCTGGTTCTTCATTTCAAAGCACAGATGGTTTTATTTCATCATTTTGTTGTTGTTTTATGTTTCATCTTTGCCAAATTATATGTTATGAGAGATTGTAAGTTGTTCGGAGTCTTACATATTCTACAATAAAACCATTCATCTCAAAAAACCAAACGAGATCAATATAAATCATGTAATATTCATATTTTCCTAAAAGAAGAACATTCGTAAAAGAAACAAAAGAAAAATCCAAAAGTGACAGACAAACAGACAGACAGAGAACGCGTGTCGCTTACCTATCGTGTGGCCTCAAAAAACAAGTGTCAAGTTATATAATTGTAGCGTCTTTCCTCCCTGCCTGTATTCTTATCGTCATTACCACAATTCAGGAGAACGCGAGGCACTTAATCTCCGGCACACTCACGCAACATCTTGGCCGAGCGTCACGAAGTTCTGTCTTTATAACGGAGAGTAAACTGTTGAATTAAAAAGTACGTTGCGTAGACGCGAAATAGAATTAAATAATCGGAGGCAAAAGAAAGGCAGTAGATTTAATAGCTTGACTTGTCTCTGTATCAGAAAAGCTTAAAGTTATAACTATATAAAGAGAAAAATATTGATGGCAAACTGTTGTTGTTTCTTTTCCAACTTTACAAACAGTACAGAGACACACGTTGTCGAAGGGTTTAAACTGATATCAAACTTTTTTCTTGGCAATTTGACTGAAGGATACTGTCACGTTCTCTCTCTCTCTCTCTCTCTCTCTCTCTCTCTCTCTCTCTCTCTCTCTCTCTCTCTCTCTCTCTCTCTCTCTCTCTCGCTCTGTGGTATACGCCTCATATGTAAACTCACTTGAGGGGACAAGCCACTATCGCTCTGTGGCCTCGAAGCGCCGGCGTGGTTCCAAGGTTTCTTGTTGGCTGGGCTTGGCAACATGTCTTCTTATCTGTACAGTAATCCTCTGCTAGTCCCTTCACAAAACAAGAACATCTGTCTCTCATGATGTAACAAAAAGATCGTATAGTTCCCATCCCAGTTCATTACCTATACGGATTTACTTCAAGTTCATAGCTTTACATAGGATACAGATAACTTACGTCTCATTTATAAAAGATAAGATGATTTGAAGGCACCCATTGTTTCCAGCGGATAATGAACTGGTTTTCACGGATTTATTTTTTCATTAGTAGTATTAAAGCTTTGTTAATTTAATACTAGTCTTGGACACATACTTTTGCACTTATACAATTTCAGCCATTCCCTGTTAGAATGAACTGAGGAAAGACGTCAGTGTTTGGCGATTATATCCCTCTGGCCTGTGTGAGAACACTTACCCAACTATTCCTAAATCATTATTCATCCATAAACAATATTGATGCTTTTCTTGTTCCTTACTTACAGAAGTTTAAGATATCTATCACTTCTCCCATTACCCAAAATGCAATAGACTGTATTTCTTACCATAAAGATTTAAGAATACTTTTCTCTATCTATTTATCCTTTATCCATCCATTATCACCCAAAATACAACACAGAATCACGTTCCTCATTATGGATCATGAATAACAGATTCTCCCTATCCTCATTTCTTTTTCATCTACATAGATCCAACCGTCACTATTACTATTCTATCACCCCTCAGCTCATCAGACCATCCGGCTAACAGGCTCACCTCTGCACCCGTTCTCTGTCACCCCGTCGCGAAGTATCTCCAAGTAGTATAGATACAATGGCCGCCGCTGTCCATCTACCGCGTACCAAGCTTGGCGGCGGCGTGTCACTGGTTATCACGTGGCTGCGATTGTTTCCCGCGCCGAGGACGAATGAGAGAGAGAGAGAGAGAGAGAGAGAGAGAGAGAGAGAGAGAGAGAGAGAGAGAGAGAGAGAGAGAGAGAGAGAGAGAGAGAGAGAGAGAGAGAGAAT
>CM035194.1:7439049-7462860 GCA_020233015.1 Callinectes sapidus
GAGGAGGAGACGAGAGAGAGAGAGAGAGAGAGAGAGAGAGAGAGAGAGAGAGAGAGAGAGAGAGAGAGAGAGAGAGAGAGAGAGAGAGAGAGAGAGAGATTTTGATCAGACAATAACACTATCTTTATATAAATCTAGCAAAAGTTAAGTAATTTATTGAACAAACCCAGTGAAGGCAGAACAAAAGATAATTGAAGGTTTGTGTGTGTGTGTGTGTGTGTGTGTGTGTGTGTGTGTGTGTGTGTGTGTGTGTGTGTGTGTGTGTGTGTGTGTGTGTGTGTGTGTGCACCTCATTACGTATTCGTGACGCGGCCGTGTTTACCATTGTTCAGAAGCAGCCCCTCTCCCCGCCACAAGCTGGAGGGTGGACCCTATACCTCCCATCTCCTGCCCACCTGTCCCCGGGTGTCACTCTCATTAGCGTGTTAGCGCCGTATTAGCATATTACACCAGGAACATCCGATGCTCCCTGATAGAGGTGACAATGCGGGGTCCGTCCTGTCAACCGCGGTCTTGTTCCCTGGCCGACTTTTCTGGGGTCTCGTGAGTGCAGCGGTCTTGTGTCTGTCCATCTGTCAGCTCCCCAGCTCCTGGACCTACGACTATGCTCACTACCAGCGTGTTATCTCCACTCACATTTCTTGTTATGTATATATTACCACACATTGTTCCCTATCTAGTCTTCCGAGCCTTTGTTCCAGATTTACATATGTGTACATTTGGCTTGTCTGCGTTGTAGGAGCGATTGTTTCAAGGATTTCTCGCTGTCTACTCCGTCTGTTTGTCTCTCTTCTCTTTTTTTTGTTGCTCCATATTATGCTCATTAACTCTGTCTATTTTCTAAAGGTTAGTGAGTCAGTCTCTCGATGAAGCATCAACACTACCCACCGCTTGGTTGTGCAGTAAGTAAACTCTATCAAAACGTCCGCCAAGTAAGATACAAGAGCCTGCTTACTTAACGTTGGGGACAAGTCCGGGGAAAAGTTCGTGCTAAGCGCATTCATAAGCTCCTGTCGACAACACGATCTTCGCTTCTTACATGGGCTTTGTTTGTCATCTTTTAACGCCAACGCACACATACTTAAGCTGAACACACGAGGTGAGGCTCCTAAAGTAGTACACATGTTTGCTCACTCTCCTGTCACCTTGCTTTGTGTTGGGTCTTATCAAGTCTCACAAGCACAATAATTTTCTACCTTACTTCCTATTACTCCTGACGGCATCCAACTCAAATACAGGACGGAAACTTCCCCTCTCAGACCGCCGCATCCTGCCTCCAGGGGGCCGCCAAGTTCCGGTTGGTTGTGTGTGCGCGGCTGAGCAGACGCCTGTGTGGCCACTGAAATAAACACTCCTGATTATCATTCTAACTTGCCTCGCGCTAATTATCACAGCCCTGGCTCAATGTTGGCGGCGTGAGGAGGGTGAAGGGTTGAGACCACAACCCTGTCGGTACCTTCCCCCTGGAGTCGTGAAATAGCTGCACGACGCCACAGCTGCCGACACTCACACGGAGAACACAAGGAGCTAATGACTGCTTTTCACAGCCAATTGTGACCATTCAGCCATAAAGTCAGCGGCAGTGACGGTGCGATAAGAATGAATTTCTCAGGCTAACAGATATGAATAGCTGAAAAATTGGAACAGTAATATGCAGTTGAAAACATTTTTCCCTGCACGCCGATTTCCTCGGAGTGCAATCACAAGTCTTCTCGCTTTGGGAAAATAGTTTTCATTTTTTCCTCGTCATTATCTTAGTGACGTAAGCCTTCAATTATTTTTATAGTGACCTTGACAAGTGCAATTACACGCTCAGTTGGTGAGGTCAACTTCGTGTTCATTTCTATCGGCGTAGAGATCGGCTGACCCTCTGAATTACCCAGCCTTGGATATTACCCACAGAATGGCCGATAAAATTAACCAGCGCATCTCTACCCGCCAATCACCGATGATAAATTGGGTGTCTATTATCGCTCGTCAGATAGTTAAGTGAGACTGTCAGAGCCTTCACTCAACCCCTTCTCTGCTGATAAGGCTTTTAATGGTCCTCTTAGTGAACGCCTTGAACCTCCTTCCCTTCATCCCTCTCTCCCTCCCGGCCACACCGCCTCTCACACCTTTCCTTCACCCACCACCACACACCTCCGCTGACAGCCGCTCCACATCTGCTGCCAGTGGTTCCTCACCACCCGTCTCAGCTTTACTCACGCCTGTCCCCTTCCCTGCAGGCAGAGTCCCTCAAATCCTATCCCCCCAAAAAACGGCGTTCCATAACAAACATAATAAAAAGCAAAACTCCGCGTTACTCTCATTATTTTTTTCCGCGTTGCTCACACTTAGAAAAAAAACATTCAAGGAGACCATGGAACAAACATGCAAATATAGAAAATACATCATGCGAGAAAGAGTCACTGTTGCAATGCAGAAGCTGAGGTCTGCCGTCCCTCTTGCAGGAAAATTATCCGCTTAGGTGCAGTTTCGAGTGACGTCAGGAGTGAAGGACGAGGCGACCTTCCTTTCCTTCCCTCAGACAGACACTGAGGCCCTAATGCCCTGACGCTTTAGGAGGCGTTGATGTGCCTCGACCGTCGCCCCACCTGCACCTCACCTTTTCGGCAGACGGATGGTAGCAAGAGGAATTATTTCAACACCATGAAGGGGCTGGTCAGTTACACCATGGGGTATGAAATAAATATATAACGTTACTCCTGACTTCTCTCTTTCTTGTTGTCTTTCTCTTCTCACTGGTACATGATCCCAGGTCAGCCTTCATACCTTCATCTATAGGTGGTAACATTGCCAAGTTTGTCTGTGTGACGTTTCCTGCGGCCGCCACCACTGCCCTGCCAGTACCAAGTAAATTTTTCCTTGCATTGGATTACATAGCATAAAAAAAGAGAACTAGGAAGTAAAAATTCCAACGCAGTATGGGATTTGTACCTCCTTCTGAAAACTGAAGGAGACATTGCCTCAGCCTGTGCTTGCGCTGCTTGATGTATGAATTTTCGTCAAGCGGATGTTGGGAAGGTCAAAAAAGGGTTGGCTGGCGCGTCCCTCTGTGTTCATGTCCTGCCGCTTTATCCCTTCATCTCTTTCTCGTACTTGCTGTCTCGCGGCCACAAATAGCTTCTTCCATTCATATTTACTGACCTTTCTTGTCCTTCAGTGTTTTCTATCTCCACTACGTTGCCCCATAATACACCGCAGTCTTTCCTCACGCTTGCTGTTCATTCCTCACACCAGTTCCTGACCGTCTCTCATAAATTCCCTTCCCTATACCTAACTAGTCTTTCCCAACATTACTTGTGTCCCTCACTGCTCCCCTTCCTCATCTCCCCGTTACCCTCGTCTTCCCTCCCCTCCCCCCCAAGGTTCTCTAGCGGGTCCGTCATCGGACAACAATTCCCCAACAGTAGTGACGTGACTATTGTCTCTGCGGAGCTGATACATATCGTGAAGGTGGCAGCTGTCCTCGTCTAGACTCTTTCCTTGCCGCTTGTGACATCCTGGGAAGCTCCTAGAAGCCCCTAAGCGTGCGCACCACGTGGTCTGGTGGATGCTTGCTGTTTACGAGGATGCGTGGAGAATCTTTTCACTCACTATGAAGTTGAATCCAGAAAGGGGTGTTGAGAACGATACTGAGATACGAATCACTATCCTCTTCATAAGGGTAATAATTCATTGCTTTTCCCGTTAATCTAAAATTATAAAGTTGATTTCTAAAAATTAATTTTACGTGTTTTGTGCAATCCGCAAAGAGATGTTGACCTCCGTCATGGTGGTAATGATAAGAGTAGGAGATCAAGTCGCCGCTCTCCAGATACAGATAATGTGATTGCTCATCTGTCTGTACAAGAATTAGCGGTAAATCTTTCCAGACAGAATGAGTCTTGCTGAGTTGCAGAATAGGTGTTAGAAATCCACCGTGGCTTTGCCGATAAGAGACTATGTAGAATTGATGTGCTTCAAATAAAGACGATAACACTGTTACGCTTTCATAGATGATCATGCAGGAAACCAAGAAGAAAAAAAGAAAGAAAACTTGGTCAAGTACGACACAAAGATTGCGTTGAAGTCTTACATAACGCTAAACTGATAAGGGATATATGAACTCAAATTTCACCTCAATATGCTTCGACTTAAGCTTTAAATGTTTTATAATCAACTTGTATTAGTTTTTATTTTATTTTTCAACTAATAAAAATAATCATTCAATACGAGGTATATACGTAAGAGTAGCAGATTCTATTTATCCAGCCTTAATCCCTTTAATACCGGGACACATTTCTTACCACGAGTTTGTGTAGGATTAGACGATTTTATTAACATTAGGAATAGTCTATAGAGGTTAGAGGATTAATGACCAGAGTTTGTACTATTATTATCCCCACATGAGTTTCCGAGGATGTATAAAATCGCCAAATAATAAGCAGAATGAATATAAAAACGTGTCTCAGTACTGAAGAGGTTAAGGTTCGGCGTAACGGTGCGAGTAAGGGATACAAGGCGCTGTGGTTTCTATACATGAATAAAGTGATTGAGTTCCCGGGGACACACACCTCAGGAAGCCCAGACAAGTGAGAGTCAGTCACTACCATTCAGCTGGAGGTTTTCCCCGCCGCGGTGCCGAGTGCTATGGACGGAGCGGACGTGGTTTACATAATAATGCTCCTTGTAATTACATTCTCCCTTCTGATTGTACCATTTCTTGTCCTAGTTTTTGGAGGAGAACAACTCGATCTTTGGAGTGAATTGAGGAAGAGGAGGAGTGATGTTACGCTTTCAAGGTATTCGTGGCGCACGTTATCATTACCATTACTCTGCTTTGATAACGTGGACGCGCCAGATTGCCCCCAACAAACGCCAGAAAAACGGAGGGAAGAATATATTACCGGCGGCCGTCGCTTCTTTCTCTCTCTCCCCATTGACCTGTGTTTTGCAAGGAAAGGAGAATGTTAACGTGACAATACGTCAATCGCAAGTATAATGTTCAAGGAGATTTCAGGATTGAGGGAGTGGAATGGGTAGGGTTCCTCTGTCCTTCCCTCTCTCCCACCCCTCCTTCCGTCCCTCCCTCCCTCCCTCCTTCTTGACGCAGGCCATCACGAGGAGCAACAGGGAAATTATCAAGTAATTTCCCTGAGTCTCCGTCGTAAAGCAGAATAACACTTGTCTTGGCTCAAAATAATCACAATAATCATGAACGTGAGGCAGGGAAGGTCCACTACCGTTCCTCCCTCCTTCCTCCTTCCTCCTCCCTTCTCCCTTCCTCCTCCTGCCGCCGCGAGAAAGGGAACTCTTGGTGCTGAGTCAAGTTGTGCATGGGTCAAGTGTGTGGCTTCCGTGACACAGCATGAGAGGGACGAACACACAGAAACACAAAGAATGAAAGTAGTAGTAGGTATGAGTATTGGTTCTCAAAGGAATGTTTGTGAAGAAGTGGAGGAGGAAGAGAAGAGTTATGAGCATGAGGAGGAATGAGTAGGAGATAGAGATGGTATTGGTGGTGGTGATGGAAGCGGCGGAAGAAAAGAAAAAGACACAGAAGTACATATGAAAACAGATAAAAAGAGGAAATATACATAAGAGTACACAATAAGAAAGAAAAAAACGATAACAGATAGAGATAAAAAAAAAGGACTAAATTAAATTGGGGGGACGAATATAATAAGACGAGAGAGGGAAAGGAACAAAGGCGAAAGAACGGGAGGAGGAAGAATGAAATGGTTTGTAGGAAGGAGGGAAAGAGAGGACGGTTTTACATCAGTCATCCCGCCGAGAGAAGATCACATCCTGCCCCTGTCTCCGCCGTGGTGTCTACAGTTGACAGCCAGACAGACACACGAGGTCACAAGGGTAGGCTGGAACGAGGTGGCGGCGGCGGTGGCGTTGATGGTGCCGGTATCATGTTGGTAACACGTAATTTCCGTGTGATTATTTCTAATTACCAATTTATGGACAACAATGAGCAAAATGTATTGTAATCACACACTCCTTATTCGCGGGGAGGCGCGGGACACACAGTTGGCGGCGTGAAAGACCATTAGTTCCGCACTTTGGTTTGTCTTGAGGGTTGACCGTGTTTCACAGTCCCTAGGAGTTACATTGTCTTCACGTGAACCTCTGACGGCTGCAGTGTCCCCTCAAGCTTGATGAAATGGTGAAATTCTGAAAGATATCACCACCAGTAAAAGAAACGATCAAGTAATTCAAACCCTTGAACGCATGTAGTCTGATTATCAACAAGTTAAATCACGTAGGAATGACTCAAATAAGAGACATCATAGTGCCATTAGCGATCAAACGCTTTGTAACCTATACAACGAAAGGAGAACATGACGCGTTACAACAGCAATACATGTACATAATCACACTCCTGGTGTTATGTAACCACAATAGCAGACGTGCATAACATTAATCACGAGATGCACTCTGAATATTTATTTATTGATGTCTTGTATCACCTTGGAACAAAAAGACATTACCACTGCTGTGTTGTGTCTCGGGTCGCCTCCTGGTAAGTGACAGCTGCTGAGGTGCCGCTGCAAGGACGCTTGTTATAACGCGAGGGCAAGTTAATAATACAATGATGTGTGGGAGGCACCGAGCCAGCAGCGTCAGCGGGAAAGAAACACCACGTATACGAGAGCATTGGCCGCGCTACACTACCTTCGGAGGAGGCAAGACCCACTGACGCTCTGCAGAGGAACAAAAACAAAGCATCGGCCAGCGAGGTTCCTTCAGGAGGGGGATACAGCCGCATGGGGGAAGAAAAACAGGACTCCAATAAAACGACGGTGAGGTGAAGATTAACGACGACGAGGGACGGATTTGTGTCGGGTGCGCAGGCGAGGAAGCGTCTGGCCTGAGCGGTGCCGGGACAAGTGAGGCGCCAATTACCTTGAAAAGATTCTTATCAGCGAGCAATAACACCATGAAATTATTGTGCTGGCCCGAACGTGATCGAAGGCCCAACAGCGGCGCGGGAAGTGCTGAGTCTCGTCGTCTGCACCTAATTGGTTTTCGATCGGTTGTGTGGATACTGCAATAATGGTTAGTTAGGGAGCCGGGACACTGACGCCTCAGGTAGCACGCCCTTTGTAAAGCTGCTCCATATAGGGTAAACATCGCCTATTTGTGCCGATGGATATTTTGAAGCAGAATGAAAGTTATTTTGTAGTGCGTAACATTATTTGTGAGCAAGGCGCAGTGAAGCGTGAGGCGATGTGACAACACAACGTCAGAATCGGTGATTTACGGGAAGGCAAACTGCACCTAACCGAAATCCCACTCCAGCCAACCAACACGTTCGTTTGATAACAAATGTATTTCATTGACACTTGTTAAATTCACGGGTAAATTTTTATATATCACACGAGATGAGGGTTGTAAGGAGGACCGTGGCTGGGGGGCGCGTGGGGGAAGGAGCGTGGGGCTGCGGGAGGATGTGTTGGGCGGCGGCCAAGTGACGCCGGCAGGTTTTTCTCTCTTCTCTCCATGCAGAAGGTCACGTTCCTAGTGGCCTGCCAACAAGTCACGTCCCTAATATGACCCGTAGGCAGGTCACCTCCTTTTAATGACCAGAAATATCAGGTCGCGCTAACATAATGACCCACCACTAGAGCACATTCCTGACATGGCCCGCTGGGAGGTCATGTCTCTATGTGAGATGTCCCGGCAGGCAGATATGGCTCTTAAGCACAGTGATGTTAGGCTGTATCCAGCAAGGCCAAGTGAGCAACACAGTCTTGCGGGTCCAAAAATTACTTCTCATAAACGGCCGTGGTTTGAGACCGACCACCAGCAAGCCTTGTCTCGCCGTTGGATCAACAAACAGGTCATGACGACGCGGCCGCCCACAATCAGTGCTAATTACACTATTTTCCTCACCGAAAGGAAAACTCCGTCAGCACAATTATGAGCACACCTGAGAACAATCCTGCCAGACGGAATACGTGCGCCCCTCACACCGACCCCTGGAGGTGACGGCGATGTGTTGACACGGGGCGAAAAATTACCATATGACAAAGATCTGAGTCCATTTGTGGCAAAACTCTGCCCGTCATGCTGGCTAGAGGAGACCTGGAGGAGACCTGTACCAACACAAGCATGTTGACCCCCGACGTAATTGCACAATGTGCCTACATGCGGGGCTTATGGGGTAAAAACGCATCTTTTCTGAGAGAGGGGCTAGAGGACGGGAGCAATGGAAATACAACCTGCCGCCCCTCACGTACACCTGTCTCTGCCCGGTCAAAAACACCTGTTTCTCCCCTTTTTCCGGTGTCTTAATCCTTAGCCATCCACCGCCTCCCGGTCAAAGAGGCAGACGTCACTCCCAGACAAACAGGAGCAACAAGTTTATAAATTTTCAGAGCGAGCCACAGAAATATCCTTGTAAGCTGCATATTTCTAGGCTAATGAATTAAATAGTAAGGAGGCACAGGCCACTACACGAGACAGGAGTGAGTCAGGCGTCTTCTCCAGGAGCTGCTACACGCGCAAGGCAAACAAGGCGGAGCTCCCTTTCCTTTCTCACAACTACTTTTCCTTCGTTGTTTATGGAGAGCTCAACAAAACATGTCCAGCTCGTGTAATGCTATACTTTTTCTTACTATTACGGCGTCAGCTTATCCTCTGTCATGTTGTAGCAGTTTTTCTTCTTTCCCTACCGAGATTTATATGGTAAGAGGCAAAGTAGGAGGTAACCTGTATAAGGTGTACACATGTAATGCTCCTGCCCTTCTTGTCCAGTGCACGATCAAAACACAGCCTAGGGTATTATTCTGTTAAAAGTCAACTCTTTGTTCCTTGCTTTAAACATGCGAAAAAATGTGACTCTTACTCCTCTCTCTTATCTTGTACAATGCGTCGCTCCCTATGTATAGAGACAGCTGACGTAATCTCTCTCTCTCTCTCTCTCTCTCTCTCTCTCTCTCTCTCTCTCTCTCTCTCTCTCTCTCTCTCTCTCTCTCTCTCTCTCTCTCTCTCTCTCTCTCTCTCTCTCTCAATTATCTCAGTGTTCAGGTCGTGATCTAGACGGTGACTTCAGCTCGCCAATTAACCTTTTGACTGTTAAAGCTTCTCATCAAACTTAATAAAGTGGTCTGCAGAAAGCTTATGGAACAATTTCAAAAGAACCACTAACAGCAAGAGGCGCAATCAAGTAGTTAAACATTATTCACTACCTTTATCACCATTTTCCTTCATGTAATGAGTCGTATTGCTAATAGCGGACAGAGGTAAGCGAAGTCACTAGATATTTGGTCAATTTCAGCCAGAAAGACGTCACGAGGCCACAGAAACGACAACACCAAACATTCACCACACGCCGACAAACTTTGAATGCTCATAAAAAAGAAGAAGAAGAAAGAAGCGTCATTCGGGCTGAAAGTCATGACACATCCTGGCAGTGGGGCAGAACCAGGATCTCTATACACTGATAACGTTTGGAGATACATAAAGTAAGACACAACCATGGCGCTAACCGACCCTCGGCGCGTCACTTGGCCTGACTGTCACAACACGTCTCGGTAGGGATGCGGTGGGACTCAAACCTTTCCCAAATACTGATACACTTTAAAGATATGTATAAAAAAGACACTAACACTGACCTAACCAACCCTGGATGCATCACCTGTCCTGAAAGTCACAACGCGTCCTGGTAGTGTAGCGGATCCCGGACCTCCTCTGTATGCTGATAAACTTTGAAGATATATGCAGACACAAACAAGGAACTAACCGACCTATCTATCCGACCGAGAGAGAGAGAGAGAGAGAGAGAGAGAGAGAGAGAGAGAGAGAGAGAGAGAGAGAGAGAGAGAGTCAATAATGTGGCTTGCTTGGAACCTTAATGCTGCTAATGAAGACAACGACGATATGAAGACTACACGTTCCTCCGTTCACATCATAACACTTATTGGTAACGTTGTCACTCTCTACTCATTATTACCACGTGAACAATAAAAATCATTAAGAGAAAGTGTAACACGAAAAATATAAGAATGTAAGAGATCTGTAAAAGACCAGTTGACTTATAAAAGGCAATTCATGTCTCATAAAGAAGGAAAAATGCTGAAGAAAATGATAATATATATATTATTAGATGATAAAAAGAAAAACAGGAAAAGTATGTGTATAAACATTTGAGTATCTGAAAATCAAGCTGTTTTTTATCTAATTATAAACCAATGAGATTGGAAAATAAAGATTGTAGGAAAATGAATGCTTCAAAATTTAAGAAAGGAGGAAGAAAAAGCATAAAACATAATCAGAGGTGACAAGTAAAGAGGTGAGGAAAATGAATCAGAAATAAAACATGAACAAAATACCCTTCCCTCTTACCATTATTACTAGCATTACTGTTACTATATATAACTTTTATCACCTTTATCTATTTTAGCATCAGCACAGACCACCACCACCATCACCACCACCACCAACACCACCATCACCAACACCACCGCCACCTCCACCACCGCCAACTTCCCGTCGTTTTTGATTCACGGCCGGATGCCCCAAGTAGAGAGATCCATTTTACTCGTCAGCTCTCCTGTAATCTGCAGTCGATGAGGCTACGTCCGCATTAACGCTCAGCTTTTATGTAAACGGTGAACTGCGGCTCCGTTACTCGATTCATCAAATGTTTTCTAATCACTGAGTTCCTGAGAGAGAGAGAGAGAGAGAGAGAGAGAGAGAGAGAGAGAGAGAGAGAGAGAGAGAGAGAGAGAGAGAGAGAGAGAGAGAGAGAGAGAGAGAGAGAGAGAGAGAATAATTAAGCGGAGAAGTGATTGCAAGCCTCCGTGTGTTGAGGTTTAGTGACATTATCATCACAACTACAAAGATTACCAACCATGCATTGCTATCTTAGTGATCTAAGAGAGAGAGAGAGAGAGAGAGAGAGAGAGAGAGAGAGAGAGAGAGAGAGAGAGAGAGAGAGAGAGAGAGTGTGTGTGTGTCAATTCCATCACCACACGTACCGGTCACTCTTGTAACAAACAATCAACTTCGCAAGGACTTCCCTACTTGAGTTGAAAATAATACAGGAGAGTAAAAATTAAAGGGAAACTTGAATAAATGAAAATATAAATAAAAAAAACTAGATCACCTCGACATAAACATTTCAACAAAGTCAACAGTATTTAAGCCAGAACAGTCAAGGACAAACAGCGGAGAGTCGGTCTGAGCCTCGGCCAAGCGTAAGTAAAGAATCGGGAATGAGGTGGATTGGAAACAGTCCCTCGGGATGGCGGGGAGGGGGAGGGGTGGAGGGAAGGGCCTGCCGCTCCTGCTGACACAAGGCTTCATCATTATACAAATACACACAAGAGAACGTTTACAACCTGCGCTAAATAATGTAATTGCAGCTTTAATTTTTACATTGTGGAAGGGGAGGAGAGTTTTATCGCAGGGTGTATGATATGAAGCATATTTGAGGTAGTGTTGGTCTTATTTGGAAAGCAAGAGAGCTGGTACGCTCAAAAAAAGAGAGAGAAAAAAATAATAAAAATACACGTGCATAAAAACAAGTCAATATTGAAGTGATAAGTGTGTCTTTTTCGTGTTTTGTTTGTCTCCAGGAAAGGAATTTTGCGCAATATTTATATAAATAGACACGAGAAGTTACTGAGGTGAGGACTCGGTGTTGGGCCCTCAATTATCAAACATTATGATATGTATATTTTGGTATTTGCTCATCTATATTAAGCAAAACTGTTCGAGATCATCAGAAATTGATATAAATGTGCATTTTGTGAATAACAACTACGAAATTTGCTTTTGCTTTTAGTAATTGAGGTATTACTCGCATTATATTGAGAACCGTGAAAGGTGGACAAATGTGTATATAGCGCAGGAAAATGATATGATGATTATCTCCTTGAGGCGCGTCCAAGCCACGTCAGCAGCAGAGTCTGGTCCGAGCAAACAGACGCCGCTGCCTCCTGCCCGCCCAGCTTTACCTCAGCTCACGTCTCTGCCCATCATCAGCGAGGCGGGGCTGCCCTGGTTGGTGGGGGCACGCCGGCATTGAGGCTCAGAAGTTAATATACAAAAGAATGCTAGACAATTGCAAATCTTGAGCGTGTATGCGACCTAAGAAATTAATGAGTTAATGCATGTGACAGATCTATGCGAATAATGAGAAATGTAGTGCCTTTACAAAGTTCAGGACCGATGATAGGAAACGATAGCAAATAGAGGAAAAATGCCATTAAGTGCATGTATCTATACAAAATAAAAGGCAAATGCATTCCAGTAGCGAAAACTATGAAATTAATCAAAAAGAAGTTTGTAAGTGAAAATAAAAACGTTAGAAAATTATACATAGAAACTCAAAACTTGCATGCAGAAAATTATATGAAAAATGAGAGAAAATTTATAAAAGCGAATAGCAAGGTTTGTAAAAGTTCATTCACTCACTATACGCTGTAATCAACTGAGGCTTGTGAGTTGGAAACATAATGATTTAAAACAACAATGGACAATTAGAACTTCGATGCAACGTATAGAGAAATTCATGATTAATATATGAGAAAGGAGAGACCAATAAAGCTCCTTCATTTTGTATACGCTATAGTTTTCCTCACACGAAAATTGACGGAGCCTGACGTGGCCACAGGTTGTTGGCTGGTTACTGACAGCACGTGACCCACCGCACACGCCAAGGGAAGGAGCGCGCGTCAAGTTAGCAAACATAACATTGCTAAATATAAAAACGGCAGCAAAAGTTAAAGGCCCAGAAAATACAAAAGACCTTACTGAATAAGACGTTGGTAGAGTTTATGGCTGCTCTGGAGTCACGTATAGGTCTTATGTAAGAATAATGTAGGTTGCGTTTGTTATTCATCCTCCTTTTTTCTTTGCTTTTTGGCGCGTGTTGTAAGACGAACGTGCATGAAAAAAGTGAGTCTTCTAAAACAATTAGAAATTTCTGATCTGCTTTTTTATATTTTGCTTTCATGTATTTGATATTTCAAGTCATGTATAAAAAAGTCGTGAATCAAAACGTGCATTTTACGTATTAATGAAATGGTTTGTAATTTTCCACCCCCTTGTATCTTTTAATGAGAATAATGTCGGTGCATCCATCATAAACTGCATCTCATATGAAATGATGCAATATTTTGAATATTTCAAACTTCCACGTTTCCTTTATTTTTGTGACTCTTTTATATTCATTTTATATTTCATACGATAAAAGCTACTAAACATATATTAATCTATCGACTCAACAAAACAACGAAATAAATCAAACTTGAGACACTCATTTGCACAGTCTTCCCCTAGCAAGCAGGAGAGGATAAACATTACCCAAACACATATTAATCTATCGACGCCACAAAACAACCAAATAAATCAAACTTGAGACACTCATTTGCACAATCTTTCCCTAGCATGCGTGAGAGAACAAACATTACATAAACACACCACCACGTGATCACGACGGGGAATTGAGAAACAGACGCACGCATCAAGACCAACGACAACACGACTCACTGGGAGACAACGTAGCCCCACTAAGCAGCTGATACGTCCGTCCAGTATCACCTCCCATCACTCACGCCACCGACAGCCACGCCTAGAGACGCCTACCCGCGACAGCCTTGAACCCTCGATGATGCAGGCGTGATGCTCCTGCTGATACGAGGCGTCTTTCACCATTCCGCCGCCGCCACGGGACAGCAGCGGCGGTGGTGAGGCGGTGGCGTGGCGGTGGTGTGGTGTGGTGAGGAAACCGTCTGACACACACAAGCACATCATGGAAATCAGATGCACACAAAGGGCTTTTTTTTTCATTTTTCTTTCTGTGTCTCCTCCTCCCTCTAGAACAGATGTTGTATCTGTATCTCTGGCTCCATCTCGATAAGGCTGCTGCTCTCGTAACACCTGTCACAATTGTGGACGCTGCATAAATGAATACTGATGGCAATAATAACAATAATAATAATAGAAATAAAAATCATAATGATAATGATAATAATAGTGATAATAATGATGATGATGATGATGATAACAACGATAATAATAATAATAATAATAATAATAATAATAATAATAATAATAATAATAATAATAATAATAATGATAACAACGATAATGTAAATGATAACGATGATGATGAAAACAATAACATAGAAAAATAAATAGTAAATGACAATAATGGTAAAAGAAAATATGATGATAAATATAATAGTAATAACAACAATAACAACAACAACAACAACAATAGTAATAATAATGATAATAATAATAATAATAATAATAATAATAATAATAATAATAATAATAATAATAATAATAATAATAATAATAATAATTCTACTAATAATAGCAACAACAACAACAACAACAACAACAACAACAACAACAACAACAACAACAACAACAATAATAATAATGATAATAATAATAATAATAATAATAATAATAATAATAATAATAATAATAATAATAATAATAATAATAGCAATAATGATGTTCTCGAAAAGCTGTCAAAAGATAAATGGTTCTTCCAGGTCCATAAGTATTGCGATGATTTAAAAACATAATTTCCATTGATAATTTTGCATTCAGATGAGAGAGAGAGAGAGAGAGAGAGAGAGAGAGAGAGAGAGAGAGAGAGAGAGAGAGAGAGAGAAGGAAAAAAAATACTACAGCTCACCACAGACCATTAAATTCATAAATATATTCACCGCAAGACTTGCATTTATTATCTTTTTTTCCATAATCTTAGAAGCATTTTAATAAATCCACACTCATCAACGTACGCAGTTACCCAGTCCTGTTCTCTGTAGGATGTGAGTATTTTGACCACAACACAACAAATGCGAACCATGTGTGAACTAAAGCTGGTCTAGAAGATACAAAAAAGAAAAAAAAAATCAAGTGTGAAGTAGCACGGAAGATATGAAAATGTAATGCAGAAAGAAGACATTGTTACAAAAGAAAAACAAAGGAAATTAAACATAAAGATAGGAATTGTAAAGGAAAGAACTAATAGGTTACTTGAATGAATATTTTATCGATTAGTAATCATAATACTTGATTATTTAGAGAAAATCACTACTGTAACTTCAAATAACATACGTAATTGTGACGCATTATATATACAGTATGCATGTATATAGAGAGGAATACGTATAGATATATGATAAATTATATAAGCGTGATTTATGAAGAGGTGAGCAAGGAATAGTACTAAGACGCATTTTCTCATTTAATCTACTTATTATTTATCGATTTTATACAGCTCCAGAAACTCAGGTTGCTGGTACTTATTATAGTCATTGATGAAGTGTGTAGTGATGGTAGGGAGACGTAAACTTTGAATATCATCTAAAGCTATGATGTATATTCTTCTATATAAGAGAGGTTCTAGCTAAAGGAAACAAAAATACTGCGAAAAAAAGGACTAGTGAAGAAACCAGTCCAAAAGAATATAAAATAATTACGAAAAGTGTTTTGAAATAGATGATTATAGGAAGTAAGACATCCGCTACAGATGGAAAGCTTGATGACCTGAAATTATGATGTACAGTGAAGCAACACACACGTTAAATAAAAAAAAAAAAAGAAAATCTAAGGATCACCTAAAGACGTAATACATAAACAAAGACCGGAAATGAACGTATATAAACATAAAACAAGACATATAACGCCTATTACCAGGGAAGAACATCAAAACACTTGAAGAAAAAAAACATTAACTGGCCAATTCTTCTTGGTCTTTTCTGTAGTTTTCATGAATGAGCGGCGGCATCACGAGAGCTTTTTTTCCTTATCAACACTTATTTTGCGTTCTTAGCTGGACTCGATCATGTAAGAAACGAAAAAAAAATACATAATAATTCTTCACTTTTCCACAAAACCCTTGAAAGTCAGTCTGACTAGATACTCGAAAATAAGGAGAGTGAGTTGAGAATTCGACATGCACGCTTATTACACCAACGAACAAGTGAATACAAAGTGAAACACAAGCGATTGAAACTAATAGTCTCTTTCCCGGCACAGCGGCTCCAGTCGACGCCTGCCTCTTCTCTTCCTTCTGCAGCGATGGTTCCTCTCGGTAAACAGGAAACACAGCGCTTCTCTCGCGCCTTATGGGAAGTCAGAATTACGCTGCCGGAAGTGAGCGGCAGCATGATTAATAGTTGGCTTCAGTAATGCGCAAACACGTCACCATTACGTCCTCGATTCCAAGTGAAAAGTGGAACAGGAAAGAATTGCAAAGAATTTACTTCGATACCAGACGTCAAAATATAAAGAAGAAAAAGTAAGAAAGGAACACATATGAATTAGTAGCGAATGACTCAACAAATTGTATACAGCAAAAATTAATAAAAAAATGGAAAAGGAGGAAGTACAGAATAACATTATCTACAAATCAAACGTCAACATATAAAGATAAAATGTGGAAAACGATCCATACATTACAGACAGATAGTGTAAAGAGGAAGGATGATAAAAATAAAAGATGAAAGGAGTAAAATTTGAGATAAGGAGAAATATACATACCTAATTTCTATACCAAATATGAAAACATAAAGAAAAAAAATTATATGGACTAAAAAAAACTTACTTGACAAAACATACACAGAATTGAAAGAGACAGAAAAAAAAAAACACGCAAGAAACACAAATCACTCCTAATCAAACGTAGTAATGTAAAGAGAAAATAAGACATTTGAGAGGATTTATAAATATAAGACACAAAAAATCCAGACTTCAATAATGATATGAAAAAGTAAAAAAAATATATGTAAATAAGATCAACATAAATAAAGTTAGCAATAACGAAAGCACACAATCAAGAAAGCAAATAACTAATGATAACTAATAATAAATAATTAACCTGTGAGATAAAATAAGACCCAAAATATACAACAAATCATAAACAGTTAAAATAATGTATAATGTGAAGCACAGGAAAGCAAGGTAAACATCATAACTTGTAATATACGCAATTAATGATGCAGAAATCAGGAGAGAAAATAAGTAGATAAATAAAAAGACAAGGAATAATTCACAGATACCGAACCTTGCTCCTCTACACACACACACACACACACACACACACACACACACACAGGGGGGAGACGCACAACCCTACACACGCTATTCACTACACAGATTTAACACATTTGCAGGACAGCTGTGTCTCTGTAAACGGATTACGCTCCATTAATAAAGGTTAGGGTGACGACGACGGGATGGAGTGAGGGAGGCAATGATGGTGGTGGTGGTAGTACTAGTGGTAATGGTGGCTGTGCTTCAGGATTGCATATGATAAACAGATACTGAAAGACTTGTTGGTTTATAATCGGGGTGTTTATGGAGCTATGTGTTCTTCTAATGATAAACTAAATAACAGCACAGGAAAATAAAAGGGAAATTACAGTAGACTATTAGGTATACACGTAGCAATCCATGATATAGGTGTTAACATAAAATAGAGAAGGAACATGACAAAACAGAGACATAAGATGATAGAACCGCGAAATATGAGAGAATGATATAGAAGGAAAATACTCGTATATAGTCCCCCCAAAAGATGTATAAATAAAGAGAATAAAACGAAGTATAAATGAAGATAATAATTTATACAAAGACAGCATATTACCAAATGAAGAGGATATAACATAGATAACATGATAAAATAGTAACCAGAATCGAGATTGGTGGTATTGCTAAAAGAACTGGGTGATAAAAGTGCATTACAGGAAGAAAGAAAGAACACGAACGCAGAATGATGATGGGAAAAGATAACATCATGGGTGTAATCCTAGATATAATTTTGGAGGAAGATACAGTGGGTGTGATAAAGAAAGGTGGAAAAAGACATAGAAGGTGATGATGACAGCTGTGGCTGCGGTAATAATAATGGTGGTGATGGTAATGAGGATAATAGTAGTGAGCGAGGTATGGTGATAGTTTTGAGGGAAAGACAGTGGTGATACCGGTAGAGAAAAAAAAGACATAGTGGTGATGGTAATGGTGGTGGTGGCAATGAGAGTGGTAACAGTAATAGCTGTGATGGTGAATGGATAATAATGCACTGTGATGATCTTGAAATAAATTGAATAATGGAAAAATATTTCAACGCTGTGGCAAGACAGGAGAGAAAATAAACACACCCACCCACCTACCCACCCACCCCCGCACACACACACACTACGGAGTCATTAGGAGTGGTGATAGTGATAACAGCAGCGATAATGATGAAGGAGTATTTGAGAGTGATGAATAACATATATACGTGGATGATGAGTATAGATGAGGAACAAAAGGTTAAGACAGTAATGGTGAGGAAAACATGAAGAAAAAGGGGAGAAGGATAGGAAAGCAGGAGAACCAAGAGCGGTAAAGGAGGAGGAGGAGGAGGAGGAGGAGGAGGAGGAGGAGGAGGAGGAGGAGGAGGAGGAGGAGGAGGAGAAGCATTTGTTAGTTGTATTCTAATAAGGAGCGTCCGGTGGTTAGTGGTTAGGTGGGGGCAGTGGTGGAGAGGTGAGGGATGGTCTTGGGTAAAGGGCAAGGGTGTTTACGGGGCTGCTGGCTAGAAGGAAAGAGGAGAGGGACACAGGAATGGAGGGTGAAGAGCGGCTAGGGGGTGGGTAGGTGGATAACAGCTAAGGGTGTGAGGGACAGAGGGTGCGGTGTCAGTAGTGTGTAGGGTAAGTGATGGAGTGGCGCTGGGGTGTCGAATATTGGATGGGGCAGGGAAGGGAGGGGTGCTGCTGTGGGTGTAGGAAAGATGTGTCTGGTGAAGAAGGGGCTGCGAGGTGAGGGACTGGGAGGGGTTGTCAAAAGAAAGGAGAAGGGAAGCTGGATGAGGGAGTACATAGTTGGGTAAAGGACTGTGGTATCTGATGTGGTAAAGATTCCTCTCGGTAAGCTCAGCTGGAGTAGAATTCATGACACGACCACATATATTTCTCTTTCTTATTTCTTCACGTATTTAATTCAGTGGCTACTTTGAAATTACAGCCAATTAAGAAGTGTTAAATCGCAACAATTCCCACCAGAGTTTCTCATGTAAATAATTATAAACACAATGACTTTAATAAGTAGTCGTGGAATTGGATGAATATGTGGGGAAAAAAAACAAGGAAATAATTCTATGATTCACTACTTTGACTGCATTTATGACGAAAAAAGCCAACAACCGTGGCATATATTCCCAAACTCTTTGTTTTCTCGCCGCGAGAATTTCAAAAGCCTCGAGAGGTGATTGGCTTGGCTCTCAAAAGTGCTCCCCCCCGTTAATACTGTAGAAATATCATCAATCTATCACTAGAATCATAAAAAATGTCTTTAAAAACCCATATAACTTCAACCAAACCCTCTTGAAAATCGACGGAGCGAGACCAGAAGTGTTTCAGAATATGGCGGCACTCAATGGATTGGGAACAAAAATGGCGCTGGTTGGAGGGGAGGGTAGTTCAGGTCCGCACGGTGAGCCAGTCATGCACGTTCAACTCTGATATGCATACTTTATATTGTATTCCGATTCCATGACAATAGTGGTGAAAGATTAACATGATATTCTATTGTTATCGCCATGAATTTTGGGATGAATTTCTTCCAGTGGTTATGTTTCGTCACGTTTGCACGCCGCCCCACGCACTTCGATGGTAAGCTTCCCTTCATCATGGCTGCCGCTCTCAACTTGGGATTCCCAGACGCTGCTCCTCGCATGGGAATAAAAATGTCTGGAAGTCTTACTAAGTTTGCGTGTCTCAGAGTGAAGGAAAAACTGAGATGCACCAGTTTGAATTCAAAAGTAAAAAATAAACCTACATTCTCAGATTTTTTTCCTTGATTGTCCTTATCCGAGTGAGTGAGTTGCTCCACAAAATCTTGAAGGAGAAAAAACGCTCTTGTTACTAAAGAGAAGAAAGGAAAACAAGTATGCATTTAAAATCACTAAAAATAATATACAATTAACAAACGTTTACTTGACTTTCTTTGTCTCAGTAAGTGAATTTCCTTTCAAAATTTTGCAAAGAAGAAAAATAACAACCTTGGCAAAAAGGAAAACATAGAGAAAGCAGTACATATTTTGAAAATCACAGCCAAATATATATCATCAACAAATCTTTCCTTCATTGCCTTCGTTTGGGTGGGTGAGTTTATTTTTTCAGTCGAAGAAACACACACACACACACACACACACACACACACACACACACACTCACTCAGTATGAAGGACAACAAAGGGAAAAAGGTATCCATTTGAAAACCCCAACAAAATTTCTATTACCAACAAACGTTTCCTTGATTGCCTTTGTCTGAGTGAGTGACAAACAAACTGAGTAAGCGACCGGGTGACAGTCTGCCTGGCTGGCTGGGAACGCTGCTCAGACATCCACGGCAACAAGACCAGTCACTCAGGATCATTGCCACGCCCGCCGCCAAGAGCCGTCCCTCAGAAGACAAAGCCGCTATACAATTACTATTACCTACCATTTATATAACAGAGGCATGCAATATACATGACGCAGGACCGTTCCGAGTTTCGTAGATGTGAAGAGTAAAACGTTTCGCCCATAACCCTTTACGACAAGAAGCGGAGCAGGTTAGTCAGCATTTTCTGTGTCTCAGTGTCTGTGTCCAGGAAGGTCTTATTGTGTGTTGGGCAAAAAGCTTGGTGGCGGTAAACTGTGGTATGATTCGCGGTGGTGAAGGTGATCTCGTCTGATGTAATGCACCACACAAAGCAGTGCGGTGATAAAATGATATTATTTCGTGGTGAGGGGAGGACGCGATATTGGAGAAGGTTGCGGTGGTGGTGGTTGTATAAAGTATGTAACTGTTTGGTATTGGGATAAAAATGATAAGGCTAATAGTAATAAGGAATGATAATAGTAGTAGTAACAATAAAAATACCAACAATAATGATAATAATAATGATAATAATAATAATAATAATAATAATAATAATAATAATAATAATAATAATAATAATAATAATATCAGCAACAATAATCCTAATAATGATAGTAATAATGATGCTAATAATAACGACAGCAATACAATTAATAATCTTTTTTATAAGGATCTCATTTCAAACATTGTTATCATTATTAAAATTATCATCTCTATCATACTTCTTACCACTATTATTATAATTATTAATGTCATAGATAAA
This sequence comes from Callinectes sapidus, assembly GCA_020233015.1. Taxonomy (NCBI): domain Eukaryota; kingdom Metazoa; phylum Arthropoda; class Malacostraca; order Decapoda; family Portunidae; genus Callinectes; species Callinectes sapidus. Next base: position 7,460,198 of record CM035194.1, read on the forward strand.
TTTCTCAACAACAGAGGTAGGATGTAGATGTTGTTAGTGATTAGTAATAATAATAATAATAATAATAATAATAATAATAATAATAATAATAATAATAATAATAATAATAATAATAATGGAAATATCAATAATTAAAAATCATTAACACCCTTGACACATTACAATTAAATACACCCGTTAATTCTGAAAAATAAATAAACTAAAAATTTTCTGCCGTGTAAATATTAACCCTAACCAATTCCAATTTGCTAAGCCTCTTTTTTTTGCGTCCTCTACTTGAACAAACAGAGCAGCAGAGGGCGCCGGGTGACAGGAGGCAGGGGGCGGGGTTCGGCGTGGGTCCTTGGCGGCGGCTGGCTGGCATGCCACCCACCAGCCGCACCCCGCACCCTGTGGTCAGGACAAAGAGCCTTCAAGGCGCTACTGAAATGCTTTAGGTTGACAAAAACAGTGTGGGGGAAAGGTCTTACCTGGGAACCTGTGGCCGAAGAGACGAGAGTGTCTGGAGAGTAGCCAAGGGTACAGCGGAAACTCTCTCGGGCCAGGTGCGGGAGGCAGAGGCGTGCCCAGGTGAGGCATCTGACCCAGCAATACCGGTGGGATGGCCGTGGGAAGCCCCGGGGCTCCCCCATGAGGCAGGAGGGTCGCTAGGTGGAGCGCCTGGGGCATGTGCAGCCCTGGCAGCGAGTGGAGGGACGGAGCGACATGGTGGGAGAGTGACGTGGGCACAGACGTGGGCACCAGCGGGTGGATAGGCTCAGGAACTCGTACCTGTGGTTTGTGTAGATCGTTGAAGGACGCAATGGGACTTCTAGGTCTGGGGCTCCCACGGGGGGACGCAGGGGAAGGGGGTGGTGACCCCCTGGAATCTACTCCTCCTCGCCCAACGATACTGTCGATGGAAAAGCCCAGCTTGGGGCGAGTGGGCGTGTGGATGACGGTGGAGGGTGTAGGAATCATGGCCCTCACCGGCCTCTAGGCAGGTCCCACAGCAGCAGTAGGGCGCCGCCGCCGAGCTACACTGTCCCCACCTCGCTCGTCCTCATTCTCCTCTCTCGCACTTGATATATTTCTTCGGAAGTCAATATTTCATACGAACACACAGTCGGAGTTTGCTTACAGGGGCTGGCACGTCCCAGAAGCTCCCATCAACACGTAGGGAAGGCGGACAGGAAGCCGAGATAGTAATGTTGACACTTACACGATGTTGACTACATGATCAACACATGGAGCTTACCGCCTGGATCGCCATGCCGAGGGTATCGTTGTGATTGGCTGCTGGTTTTGGAGCCAGGTGCAAATCTCCGCGCTCATTGGTTGAGCGAATGTTAACTCAAGTACGACTCCTCCTCCTCAATTAACAGATACTGTTATCGCCGAGGAATTTTTTGAATTTTGAAAAGAGCGACAATTAAATTCTAGTTCTTTGTACTTGTGTGGATTCCTTTCCATTTGAGGCAACTTCCACTGTAAAAATACGGAGGAAATTCAACTATTCTAGTAAGAGAAACACAAGGACTCTGATGAGAAGCCTGCGCCAAAAATCCTCGCCATGTAGTGTCATCTAGCGGCGGGCAGGAAAGTAGCGACCTGGGCGGGGCCACAGCTGGCTCCTCCTACCAGGCGGAGCCACGTAATGGAATACAAACATAACTGCTATTGTTATAACGGGCAGCGAATTATGAGAAAGCTGGCGGGTCTCTTATATCCAATGGTTGTGTCAGATTCACCATGGCGCTGGCTTAAGTTTCGATGCCCCGAGTATCAGGCTTATGGTGTGTTTATTCTGAGCGTCGTAATACCGCCGGGATGAAGAAGTGCATACACGGCTTTCGACACGTAAATATAGAGTTACACACAGATGAGAGTCGCTGCCTGAGCTCCGCTACTACGTACTTTGAAGCAAATTTCTACACCCACCGCCGCCACCGTCACCACAAGCACATTCCCGATCTATGGCTTAATCTCTCTCTCTCTCTCTCTCTCTCTCTCTCTCTCTCTCTCTCTCTCTCTCTCTCTCTCGCATCCCTTTCCTATGATTCCTATGCGCGAGATCACACACACACACACACACACACACACACACACACACACACACACACACACACACGCTATAATTCTCCACTTACACTGACCTAAATGCGACATCCTCATTAATGGCAACCAAGGCAGACTGACCAATAAAGCCAACTTATCAATTCTCAATGGCAAGGAGTGAGTGCATCGAATTACCCAGGAAAGGAAGAAGAATAGCGACTGATCTACTGTGTGTGTGTGTGTGTGTGTGTGTGCGTGTGTGTTTACTGGGAAGCGTACGGCAACACATGAACGTTAGTCAATACTGTTGCCGCCTTAGCGAGTGGGAGAATCAAGTCCTAATGTGATCAATTCCCGCCACAATTATATTACGTGGTGGTTATCCTTACTACACTGGCGAGGGAGGGCGATGGTGGGGAGGGGTTAAGGTAAGGGAGGTAAAGGGAGGGTTAGGGAGAGGGAGATGAGGTGTGGGCCTTTACGTGGTGTCGAAGAGGAACATGTGGGGTGATGGTGGTGATAGCGGTGATGATAGTGTATGAGTTTGATGATAGAAAATAGTGAAGGATTGCAGTGGATTGCCGTGATCCCAGAGAGAGAGAGAGAGAGAGAGAGAGAGAGAGAGA
>CM035194.1:7506301-7541679 GCA_020233015.1 Callinectes sapidus
CTCTCTCTCTCTCTCTCTCTCTCTCTCTCTCTTGAAAGAAAACCAAAATATCCTAATAGTACAAGTGATTAAGAAAAACAGAAAAATAAGAAACGAAACTAACAAAATGAAAAAAATATACAAAAGGAGAGAAAAAATAATAAAATAAAAATAGAGTAAGGTATCGGGTATACAGCGATTGATGGACAGATTAAGACAAGAAATACACGTGCACATATAAGCTGGTGGCGGTGACGGGCGACGAACGGGGAACAAGGGCGGGGTGGCGGCGCAGAGGGCGTGTGGTGGCCGGAGCAAGCATGGAAAGTAGCTAGCTAGTATAACGTTGCAAGACAAACGGCAGACAGTACACTTGAGGACGGAGGTTGAACGACGTGTGCCTGCCCATACACGTGCCGCTGCTACTGTGCCTCCGTCAGTAGCGGGGAGAACGACGTGATAGAAGACAAGGGGGGAAATGAAGAAAAATGCGGGGATGTTGTGAAGAGTGGAAAGAGTGTGAATAATAAGATAGTGTAGTCAATGGAAATGGGAGAGAATGAAGAAGTATTATTTATGAAGGAAGCGTTTGGAGGTGAGTTTAGCTGGGGTGATAATGAAAGGGAGGGAGAGGAGGGGAGAGCAGCATTGTGCCATATGTACACCCAGAGATTGACATAGTAAACAAAGTTATTGTAGCAAACAGTAGTTCAGTGACCCGTGAAGTACAGTGATAGAAGACGCGCACTGGTCCATATGGATGGTCGATACAGCTCATTTGACCGCCGCTGCCCTGCAGACACCTCCGTCGTGCTGGACAAAACCATCAAGCCAACGGCCAGTCTTTGGTCACTTTATACGGATAGTCTAAATTAACTGCGATGTTTGACTTATGTTAGGATGAACTTGAATACTGAATTTCAAAATGGATAACTTTTCTTTGTATGAGAAAAATATTCTAAATAACTTTATTAATTTATGAGAGAAATATCTTTATTGTCATATTGGTTGAAATAATAAAATATTCCTTCCAATATATCAGAGCGTACCTCGGGATACCAGCTTTAGCCTCTCGTAGCAGGCGTGCCCGTGGCTCAATCGCGGCAGCATAGTCCTCCCTGAGGGCGCTAGGGGGGCAAGGCGCAAAGCAGCTGGGCTGGAGTGGACTCGACAGGTTTTGGTCGCCTGCTGATTTCACCGCGGCGCCCTGCGGTGTCCTTTGACCTGACCTGACCCCCGGCTGACCAGCGCCCCCTTCTGACCGTGTCTAACAGATTGACCTTAATGCTTCACTTCGCACCACAATTATGTTTGGCCGATTGAGTTGGTGCCAGAAAGACACACAGTCTACGGTCTTCATGAGGCGGTGGTGACTGTCTGGCATTCAGACTCACGATATGTCATTAGGGAAGTGAGTCCAAGAGGGGCCGCCGCCCTACCCGGGACCGGCCGCGCAGAGTCTCTTTTCCCCCGTACATCGCCTCGGGATCGCGCTCCGATTGGCTGTGGTGTAAATGACACAGAGATTTATGGATGTATTTAAATGACGCGCAGGGAATGTTTGGCGTGTTAGAACAAAGGAGTCAGTAAAGGGATGAAGCGTATTTGTATCCGAGGGATTATCGCCCGCGGGCGGCGGCCTGACGCCCACCGACCTCCTCCCACGCCTGTGTACAAACAAAACAACTTGGTCTTAATCCCAGCTTGGCTTACCAAACCCCATTATCGAAACATTCCTTTTTCTGTCACTTCCTCGCTTACAAATGCATTAAATAATGTAAGTGATTACAAACTGTTAGTCGTAAAATGCACTTCGTTATCATATTATAAAACATGTAACTGAATGTTCAAATTAAACTTGGTGCATTCTTGGCTCTTCTTAGGTGTTGTTTTGTAGTCAGGGAGCACAGAGGATACTATTCTTTCAATAACTGCATCAGTAGGCGTCGCACTCGATCAGATTTCTCGCTCACTCTCACCCTCCCCTTATAGCCTTAGATCCAATGAGTTTTATGTTAATCATCGCCTTCCTCTGCCCCACCCAAGCCTTCACTGGATAGCGGCAACAGTCCGATTAACGGTCGCTCCCCTATCGCTCTCTCTCCTCGTTCACTCTTCGCGCTGAGGCCACACAAAAGCACACCCCAGCTCGTGGCCTCAGCAGGGGCGTTGACACCGAGGGCGAGTCGCGTCGAGTTTGGTCTCAGTACGTTATGACTTAATCAGGCTCGCCATTCCATCATATTTCAACAGGTTAATCCCGTTACGCCGCCCTCCTCGCCTGGCGTGAACACATCGTATGCTATTACTCATTAAAATTAGATGGAATGGTGAGTCCACTTGCCATGGCCTGTCTGCACCTCATTTGATTCTACTTGATTCCCTCGATGGGTGTGATCACATCCCTACCCATCACCGTCCATCAGATTCCTTCCAACACTCGTCATCTACCTTTCCTATCACCTGTTTTACCTGCCTCCCTCCTCTCCATCAGCCGTCCCATCCCTCACCACACCCGCCACATATCTCTCCCCTCCACTTCTGCCCGTTCTCCCTCCCTTCCTCCCTCCCTTACCCCCTCGGCGTCACCCACTTCCCCATTAAAAGCTTCCTATGCCGTCGCCCTCACGTATCTCCCTCCTCACCCGTCATCCGCCGTCCTCTTCACCCGTCACGGAGAGATAAACACGTAATCTCCGGGCAATGTTGCGAGAACCGCCTGTACGTCAGTTTCCCTTGTTGCTGTGAATGTTTGGAGGGTTGAAGTGTTTTAGGCGCGTCACTCTCTAAGTTAATGAGACACCAAAGCACACAATAAGTAACAAATAATTAACACACGCTAATTACCCGCTCGTCTTAACGCCCCCACATAACACAGGACTAACTGGCTGCCCCCGACACATGATAACCAGCGTGTGGTCGTGTTGGGTTCATGTTAACGGCCCACAACACGCAGATACCGACCATAAAAGCGGCGACGGTTAGCATTATCAAGTCTGGGCCTCTTCAATTAAGGCTCCCTCAAGTTAATAGCGAACGCCCTATCAGGCTTTCGAGGGTTCACAGCCAGAGTGACCCACCCGGAGCAACCACTAAGTTACCCACCCACCTGCCCCACCCACCTACACACCCCACCCTTTCACCTCCTGTTACTGCTGCTGCTGCGTCGCTTCCTCAACCCACCGCCCCACGGACTCAATTTGTACGTCCCATGTTCAACCTACGCTTCGTCTTCCAGTTCTGTCTCACTTTATGCTTAAGGCGAGATGGTAACACGATCTCCCAGCTTCACAAATGCCCATAAGACCGAAATAAAATTGAAAGCGGCGATAACACGTCAGAGTAAAGTTGCCTCGGGTTGCTGGGTTGTTTTTTTCATTCTTTTCTCTCTCTCTCTCTCTCTCATTTTTTTTTTTATACGGAGAAGTTAATTGGAGGGAAGTGACACTATCTCATAAGGGACAAGTTGGCTTCGATACGCGGCCACGCAGACCACACTGGGCGTCGTATAACTCACTGATAATTGTAACAAGAAACTAACACCGTAACACTCCAAGACTTCGCTAGCTTGGTGACTCGCTTCTTCCTTGTCTTTCCTCTTTCTTTCTTCCTCTCCTCCTCCTCCTCCTCCTCTTCCTTCCTCCTTCCTGCTTCCCTTCCCCTTCAACAGTTCTTCCTTTCGTCTTTTCTTCCTCATTCTTGTCCTCTCCTGACACTGTATTTTTTCTTCCTCTCACATCATCGACTTGATTGCTTAGTAACCTTAGGTCTCCGAGTTTTTTATAAGGTACATACCAGACACTTCCTACTCCCCCCCCCCTCTCTCTCTCTCTCTCTCCGCTTCCTCATCGCAGCCTGCACCCTTCTGACTTTTAATTTGTTTCTCCTTAACCCCCTGCCACCAACATCTACCCCTCTACCTCACCCCCCTAACCCAGCATCCCTTTACCCCCCGGAACAGTACCCTCCCTGAGCCCAACACCCACAGGCCTCTGCTGCAGGACTTCCTTATGTAAACCTTCACCTTTTTTTCCTACCACAGTAGCAATACACGTCCCCTGAAGTCCCTCTATACGTGACGGCCAGAAAGAAAAAAAAGAAAGTGTTCCCTGCGTAGTGTTCAGTAAGGGTGTAGTCGACACCTGCCGATGATTAAAGCCAAGAGGTCCCTCATAACTCCAGCCACACTCACGAGCCATGACGCGGCGGCTGAATAAGGAGCAACAGTGCCTGAAGGGGAAGCAGACGAAGCGACAGGTTATGAAAAAAAGAAAGAAAGAGATGTAGAGCGACCGGAAACGAGAGAGAGAAAGAGAGAGAGAGAGAGAGAGAGAGAGAGAGAGAGAGAGAGAGAGAGAGAGATATAATAGAGTAGGTAGATAGATATTATGGTGTGTGGGGGGGGGGGTAAAACAAAAAAAAAGGACGTAGAGGGAGCGAGGTACATAAACAGGAACAGAGCGATTAAGAGGATATATACCCGAAGGTGTTAATGATATGCAGAGATCCTTGTATCACATTCTCCGACCAACAAAAGACATGCTAAGTCCTAAATCATACCTCCGTCCCTTGCCTTTCGTCTTCGCTCGCTTCCACAAACCATCGGTCGCCGCGCCATGCAGGTCGTTAGCAAGGAATGCAGAGGGGGAGTTTAAATCATTACTTGCGCAACAAAAATTGGCAGTGATTTGTAAACTTGCACAAATAATTTTCCACTTTATCGCCGTATCTGTCTCACTCCGTCTTGCCGTCCTCCTGTCTAATTAAACATTCAGCTTATTCCCTCCCCTTCTCTCTCTCTCTCTCTCTCTCTCTCTCTCTCTCTCTCTCTCTCTCTCTCTCTCTCTCTCTCTCTCTCTCTACAGTTCCTCTACACCCACTCCCGCTGCTTCTTCTCGTCTCCCACCGAAGTTTGTGAAAATCTTGCTTAAAGTTGGTGAAAGGTTCAAGCAACACTGACGGCATCTCATTTAGTGTGAAACGTATTGCTTTTTCCTCCACTCAAGGCTAACACTGCCTCACACACACACACACACACACACACACACACACACACACACACACACACCGAGGATGAAGCTAACAAACATGTTGTAATCAAGATAAACAAGTAATAAAAAGTTAAGAAAACACATGATAAGATTTTCAATGTTATTTTTCTTCCTTCTCTCTCTCTCTCTCTCTCTCTCTCTCTCTCTCTCTCTCTCTCTCTCTCTCTCTCTCTCTCTCTCTCTCTCTCTCTCTCTCTCTCTCTCTCTCTCTCTCTCTCTCTCTCTCTCTCTCTCTCTGAAAACAAACACTCAACTCTAAAAATGAAAAACACGAAAGTTCATTACACTGTCTAACTTTTCCCTCATCCTCTTCTTCATCTTCCTCCTTTCTCTTCTTCATCCCACTCTTGCTGTCTTCTTGTTTGCTGCAGGTATAACTATTTTCAACACAAAGCTGCTATGAACAAGTGGACAAACGGAGGGGGACAGGAGAAGAGGAGGAGGTGAGAAGATGTCATTTGGAAGATGTTTAATCCCACGTCAGGTGTGTGTGTGTGTGTGTGTGTGTGTGTGTGTGTGTGTGTGTGTGTGTGTGTGTGTGTGTGTGTGTGTGTGTGTGTGTGTGTGTTTTCTAGTCACGCTTCTTAATAATTGATAATGTATGAATTTTCTTTATTTGTTCACCAATCATCTCCACTAAAATCCTCAACGAAAAAAGAAAGATGAAAAAATGCCTTCATAAAATAGGAAAGATTATACTGGCTAAATAGTTTCGTATAATGCGCAGCTTATTAAGGTGGAAAGTGTTGGCGGAAAATAAAGCCCAGTCTTTCTTGTTAAAATATCCTACGATCTTTCCCCGAAAATCAATTGACGTTTATAATTGAGGAGGAATTACAATAAACCTTTCCTCCGTTGGATCATTATTCTTCCTTCATTAATTATATTACTTGACGCCTCCGTAAGCAGTTCCCGACGCATTACAAGATGATTTGAGCAATGCCTTAAGGAGGAAAAGATAATGACGTGTGTTAATCTCACCATGTAGAGAACAGGGGAATGTATGAAATAATACTTCCCTCTTCAGATTTTACACTGCTCACTCACTTTTAAGGTTTGAGACTCGTGTGCACAGACGCCAGAGAAAGTTGGTAAATTTCTGATACATACTTCAGTCTTCAGTCTCCTTTTCACGAAGCTTTTAAATTTGACGAGTGAGTTATGTTTTCTTTTCTTTTCTTTTTCTTTTCCGCCGCTTCATGTTTTCAAGTCCAGTTATAAAAAGAGATTTTAATTGGTTATAAAGTTTGTGTGATGGTTATTATGTTTCCTTCATATCTTACTTACACCCCTAAAAAGTTGTATTTTCTTTATCATATTCTGTAAAAAAACAAATATATTAGTACTTTTTTGTATTTTCATTCATGCGTAAATGAGAAAAATATCCACACATGTCCCCTTCCACCCTCCCACCCGCATACATAAATCAATACATATTTTTCTCTAATTTGATCCCGGTCACACTTGTGTTCTACCTGTGACTCACGTGATATGAATAACAAACAAAACAAACATAAAAAACGGAACAAATTCACCATTTTCTTCTTTTTCCTTCGAATTTGGATGCGCTCCTCGACCCTCGTATGCCTCTCGCACGCACGTAAATACACATAAACAAATAAAAGGAAAGACAGAAAAAAATCAAATACAAATCCACGTATGTACTCGCCTGACTGACTCTCACGATTAAATTCACTTCCACTTTGGAGTAACGCCACGTCCTGAGGGTGGCGGTGGCTGGAGGGCCGCCGCCGCCGCCGCCGCCGCCGCCGCAATACGAGGCAAGGCGAGGCGAGGCGGCCCGGAATGGCAGGTATCCCGGGCCAAGGCGTCGTGTACCTGGCCGCCCCACAAATAACCACCGGCTCCTCCATAACTCAGGCGCCGAGTGAGCAATAAACGCCGTATGGACCGTGTAAGGCGCGGCTCAATGAGTTCACGTTTCGCTCGCCCCGCGTGTCCAAGGTGTCGCTGTCCAATAACCGGGTTTATGGATTAATTCAGACCTTGCGCTGGGTTTGCTCAGCGCCAGAAACAACGCCGAGGAATAATTTCTCATTAGTTCGAGGCCAGCGAGCAGGAAACCCTGGCGATTTGTGGCCAAGTAGCTAGAGAGAGAGAGAGAGAGAGAGAGAGAGAGAGAGAGAGAGAGAGAGAGAGAGAGAGAGAGAGAGAGAGAGAGAGAGAGAGATTCCAAAACACTTGAGGAGGAATGTGTGGGTGACAGAGCGGGTGAGCAGAATCACCACCTAATCCCCTCAGCCAACACTTTCATGGCCACGAGAATGTTTACACTTGACGGACTTTCTTTTGTAGGAAGTTAAATGCTGGAAATGGTCCCGTTGGCCTCACTGACTGGCTGGCTGACTGGCTGGCTGGCTGTCTTGAGAACTGGCTGACTGGCTAGAGTCAGCTGACTGGCTGGTTGATTGAAAAGCTGGATTGAGAATTGGCTGGTTAACTGGCTTGATGGCAAGTTGAAAGGAGGAACTGAAAAGTGACTGATTGACTGGCTGGCTGACTGGAGAACTTGCTTGATAATTGGTTGGATGGTTGGTTAGTTGGTTGAATGTAAGACTGGCGTGAGAGGTGGCTTGTTAGCTGACTGGTTGTAGGTTTGGCTCGAAAAACTACTTTCAAAACACAAAAAGTGGTAAAGAAACTAAACTATGCAAAGAAATAAAAAAGTAGAAACAAACACTACTTACTAACAGCACTCTCTATTTTCCTTATCTAATTATTGTGAAACAATCCTAAAGAACCCAAATAATACTATAAACACTAACACACTGAAATTACTCGATCACTCCACTTCTTTTTGCCCTAAATGTCTTTAGAAATAATACAATAAAGTCAAACCTTGAGAAATGTCACAACAATTTAGAGTTAAAGAATAAAAGAATTTGAGAAAAAGATTGAGAGGAACTGAGTTTCAGGGATCAGAGAGGTAATAAAAAGAATCATATATAGAAACACAAGAAGAGTAACCCAGTAAAAATAGAAAAAAAATACATAAATACCCTTATCATTATCTAGTCGGGAAATACTAAGCACATCATCTTATCTTAAACAGGTAATCCATCACAGGAGCCTCACGTGGGGCCCGGAAATGCTAAGCAAAGGTATACACGCTATCCCGCCCCTCAGTTCCCTCTCCTCCTCGTCCAACAGGGAAGAGCCGTGGGAGGTCCTGAGACGCTCCTCCTAATCCTGGATAATCCCGTGTGTGGAGAGTCAAGGGTGAGGCGGTAAACACTTGAGGGCGGCCCTGAGGAGGACTTACCCTCATCCCGTACAGGTATATGCGAGTAAGTACACACCACCTTGTTATATCTGATGCGCCTTCCATGCCTGCGTTTATATAGAGCTTCCTTTGTATTTTTATCGTGTTTTTTAGAGTTATGTATGGCTGAATAAGTAAATAAACGGTTTGGTGAATATTTCATTGGTGTGTGTGTTGATCTAAATACCATCTTCACGAAATCTATAGCAGGCGTTTGAGTTTAGAGATATTTTGGGCGCCAAGTGGTTTGAATACCAAGTGTCTTGAGTAGTAAACGTCTTGAGGCCTATTTGCACTCAGGCCGATCTGTTTTGAAGACCAGCTGGTCTATCTTCACTTTTACCTAGAGTGATATATCAGCTTTTTTTTTAATAAGTAAATGTTGACCAGGAGTCGTGATGTAGAGTAAGGCACACTTGTTTTTTTTCAATCCCAGGCCATTCCCACTATCTTATTGTTATTTATATCTCTCAAACATCCTCCTATCACCCCCCCTCTCTCTCTCTCTCTCTCTCTCTCTCTCTCTCTCTCTCTCTCTCTCTCTCTCTCTCTCTCTCTCTCTCTCTCTCTCTCTCTCTCTCTCTTATCCAGGATAGTATAAACAAAGTAACACACATACACACATATCATTTACACTAACTACTACTACTACTACTACTAAATTCAGTCACACACTTTCATTCCTTATTCCCAATCTGAATTTTCTCACCTTTCCTTTAATAAAACTCAAGAAAATGCAGTGTAGTAAAATCATTAGACGTTTATCGAAAAGCTGCATGACATGCCTGCATGCTTCACGCCTCAGGGTAACAATTATCTCTTTTCATGTCTCTGTTACGCATCTTCGATCACTCATTCTTATGCCATCCGATACTTGTTGATACGTGTGTTAATTTAGTTCCACGTCATGCACCATTACCGATTGATTAAAATATTTTCATATTCATGTTACAACTCCTGTCTTTTCATAATCTCAGAAAGTCCAATTTACTCAATCCCGAGTTTTATCCACAACTGACTGAATTACCTTTTCATTCACACTATTTTAGCAACACCGGTTTTCAGATTGATCTTTTACCGTCCTTCAAACCCTCTTGTACACACACGTACGTACGTATATACACATCCAGAGCTCCTCATACCTCACATTCTGCCCACTGTGCCCTGAGCCCCTCCTCTTCTGGCCCGTGGTGCCATCAGCTTCGGGCAGTAATCCGACAGGGGCCTCATTAAGCCATCTCTCTCAGTTTACTTACCATCGGGTTGCCACAATGCTTGACTGACAGGCGGCCGGTCCCTTCCTTGCATGCCGCTCCTTCCCCGGCAGCCTTCACATAAAGGGACTCGCACTGATACGCGGTCAGCTTCTACTCAACTGGCCCCCACGGGAACCTGACCGCTTATATGAAACTTAACGAGACGCGTTTTAGTATAACAGATATAGTTGTATTTTTCTTTACACACACACACACACACACACACACACACACACACTCTCTCTCTCTCTCTCTCTCTCTCTCTCTCTCTCTCTCTCTCTCTCTCTCTCTTTCTGGTGACCTTTCTCCCTCCAGGTTAAAGAGAGAGACAAGTGTGGAATTTAGATGTTACACTCATAACTGTTACGTCTCTCACTGTTCTCTGAATTCACGCTGCGTCTCCTACTCCTCCTCGCATGAGTAAAGGACAGCGGGTGTGAAATTCTAATGTTATAATAGTCACGGTTGGCAGAGTTCACGGTAATCTAGTTTCTTTTCTTTTCTACACACCTGGGAATAAAAACCTTCTTTATCAAATCTCTAAGAATTTGATGAAATAAAAGAGATTTGAAGTTCTTTATCACCATGTGGTGCAGAGAGAGAGAGAGTGACAAAGATGGTCCCCGCGACGTGCTGGAAACAGACTAACTAATATCAGGTTATATTTTGTGCTGACGCAATAATTCTAATGGTCGCTAATGAGGTAACAGAAAAAAGCTGACACGGCAATAATTGCTGTCACGACTATCGACAAGAGAGTTCCGGGGCAGCTGTTTGTGTGTGTGTGTGTGTGTGTGTGTGTGTGTGTATGCACTCACTAAGAGTACGCGGGAGTATAGATGGGCTTGATGTCAGGGGTGAGGGCACCCGACCAATTTAGTTCCCGCGGTGAGCTGATCCTCGCGTTGGAAGTCTGTGTGTAAGGAGGAAGAGAAACCATCTGGAGCCAAGCTGTGCAGTCGAGGGAGCGTCGCACAAAATAAGCAAAGGCCACGGGGAATGAGGAAAGGCTGAGGTGAGGGAGGGAGGGGGCCAAGATGGTATCGAAGGAGGTTGGATATTGAGGCTGGTTAATATGCATCAGCGCGGGGGTTTACAGGCGACGGAGCCAAATTGATGAAGTCATGTCATATCGCATGATTGAACTCATCAAAATTATACAGGAGTCTTTATCAAAGTCTGAGAGTAAACAAACTCTTTATTATCGCCAGCCTTTGTTGGGCCAGAGCTCCCTGGCGCGCTGCGAGGGGCGCGCACCACACCACACCTCACTGCACCACCACAAACATCTCCATTCACCACACTATTAATGGCCCAGGCAATTTACGACCAAGGTAACAACCCAGACGTGCTCTACACTTGGCGGAGGCAAACACAGGAAAATACATTATGGGGTACCAACCGGAGCAGGTTTATGACAACAGCCGCTGCGTTACACTTTATGAAGCTCACACCTCACTTCTTAATGTAAAAAAAAGACATCACACTAAGACATTTTTCTACCGGTACATCAAAACTTTTGGCTAACACTCCAAGCATCTCGCGTCGTGCACACTCAGGTACTCCATGAATTACAAATAAATGAATTCATAGAGGATTCCTGTGTAATATTTTCTTACATATGATAATGTGATTACTTCAGTGACGATCTCATCCACGGACTGGAGAGCAACCGAGAGAAAAATCATTCGCATTTGCAAGTCTTCCAAGTCGTGATGCTTCTTGTGAGAACGAAGACCTCATGTTTTGAAAAAATGCAGGATGTGACTTTTCCTTACTAACACATGCCCTGATAATGCGCCTCGGTACACCTGGAGGCTGCGACAGGTGGCTCAAGATACACTCATCACCATCGTTGCCACCATAAAAGTAAAGAAAAAAAAAAAAGCATGCCGGCTCCTCCGCAATCCCCATCACCACCATCAATACCCAGTGCATCTTTAGTTACATTTATACCTCCAGCTTTAGTGTGCATTTTCTTGTTGTTTTTTCCTACTTCGTTGCAAAGCGTGTGCTGCGTTTACTGGATTATATTTTTGTACATTAAGTGTGTGCGATCGTAATGTTTATCCGGTGTTGTTTACACCATGCAGTATCTATACTATTATTGTGCATGTTTTGCCTTGGTCATCGGGTGTCGTCCATCATGTTTGTGGCGTGCGCTGCTTGTGTTTACGAGAGTTGTGCAGCGAGAGTATTGTGCTTGGCTGCGGTGCTCTCAGGACGCCCAGGTGTGTGAGCAAAGACCATTTTCCGGGTGGTGGATCCTGACTTCTCATGCTCCTTAAGATTCTTTTTACTGCATGGTTTCATAGGAAGATTATACATTTCAACAACCAGTCTGACTTGAGAAGGACCATTTGGCCCGAGTGACTAGTGCGGGACAGTAATTCTTTGTAAAGCCTCGGGAAATATGTGGAAGATTATTATGCTTATGGCAATTTTCTTTCATCTCCAGCTGTGGACGAGATACCCAATTATGCAATTATATCATTTTCCCCCACGACCCACTTAGACGGCGGCGTTCAGCTGGGTCACCTCTCTGTGCGACTGTCAGGCAGGACATGACGCAGCCTCGTCTTGTCACTAATGTATTCGTCACACCTCCACACAGGGAAACTCAATTATCTACACCTTTTTACCATTACAGAATTAACTACTGTGAGACTATTTCCTACAGGAGTTTAAGGTTACATTATTAACTAAATCGTTTTTCCTTTCCACTTATAATATACCTTCTCATTATTCTTGTTCTTTCCCTTTCTCCACTTCAGATATTACTTCTGCTATGAAACTCCTTATCTTGAATTTCAAGTAGATTCAGCAAACATTCATTTTGATTTTCAAGGATGTACAATTTGTATTTACCGAGCACTACTTCAAGGAATGTGCTTGGTAATATGTGTTCACTTGAAAGAAAGCTTCTTTGTGGGAATCATCATAAAAAAAATATACTTCCTCTTTTTTCTTGTTATGTTGATCTATAACACGGGAAATCCTGTCGACGCCACACTAAATGCAAAGTACTTATGGGAAAACGCCTCAATTGAAGAGACAATAATAGGCGCATTTTATCTCTTTATTCTCTCCAGTGGACTGTGCAGCGCGGAAATCATAAGGCAGTTGACGCGTAAGAAGGTAGCAGTAATAGAAGGAAACATTCGTCTCTCACCTCTTATCCCATCACAGCTTACGTCTGCGTGAAGAACAGAACACACACTGTACACCAAGATTCCTAGTGATGAGCATAAGTGATCTTCCTCTTCACTGTTAACGTTCTGTCTCATCGTCATCATTGTCATCATCATCCTTATCATCATACACAACGCAGAACAACCGCAATTGCTGCATTTCCCGTCCTCGCGGGGGAGATGACTACGTGAGATCAGAGAGAGAGAGAGAGAGAGAGAGAGAGAGAGAGAGAGAGAGAGAGAGAGAGAGAGAGAGAGAGAGAGAGAGAGAGAGAGAGAGAGAGAGTAGTATTCATCTCCTCTCCCATTATAATCTTCTCTTAATTACTCACTATCTTACATCTTACTTATTACATTTTTAGATTCTGTAGTGCAGTTGCAATGTGCTGTGAAGACCGACAGAAAACACAAGGGATGGAGGGGGGAGTAATTCTGTTTGCTCTTTCTTTGTGTTCCTTTATATCTCCCGTCACCCCCCCACCCTCCCAGCAAGTCAACACCCAGCACTTTAAGAACGCCACTTATCGATACTCAACACAAATGATCCGCTTAAAAACACTGCGAACAAAAAACATAACACTGTGTAAAGAGCGGATCGACTTGAGGAAAATAGGAATATCAGAGCACATTGCGGGAATAAAGTGCACGATCGGTGAACGTAAGTAACGGCTAAATCACACGGTATTATAGAGGCAGATTACACCAAAGCAGTACACTCGCTTCGGGCTTCCCACTTCCCACCTCTCATTTAGTTTCATCGTTCAGCTGAGAAAAAAAAAAAAAAAAATTAGGGCGGGTGTGAGGGTGTGATACGAAGAAAATGGAGTCTTAAGTGTGTTGCTGTTTAATCAGTCAGTTTGTGTTATATAAATCATGCGGTATTAGCCACTCACATTACCAGAAGAATTCACTGTTTTAACAGGTTGCTTAACTCACAAGAAGGAACATCAAGTGTGAGGATTTGATACGAAGAAAATAGAGTAATTACAACTCAGCTAATCTTACATAGACACTTTTTCATTTTTCTTTTTTATTATTTTTTTTCAGAAGTATTGCATTCCATATATTTTTTTTCTCACATAAGTGCAGACTTCTATATTTAACGCATTCAACTGCAATATTTTGGTGAGCTTTACAGGGATTCAATGAGGCAATTCCTCGCGATTCATTTTCGGAGCCACTACTTAGAGCAATGAGGAGTGTTTACCGTAATGATCAGGTAAGCCAATAGACTCGCCCCGCTCTAAAACGCTTTACTCACAAAATTGATACCTATTGATATCACCAATGAATCTAAAACCGTTCGTCAAATTTGTTACTACTTTTTCTGCTACACCAATGCTTCTTTACAATTTCATCACCATTTTCGAGGATGAAGAGGAAATTATGTTATCATATATATTGCACTTTTCAGAAATGAGACTTTCATGTGTGTGAATACATTTCCTGTCATCGTCAAAGGTGTCAAATGTGGCAAAGATTAACGACATATGTGTTCGTTCTCTTGTAACCACGACCGTCGACCTTTAGGGGAACCACGTATAGGTAGTTTCTTTACTAACTTTTGCTTTCCTTCTCCTTTTTCCAACTTTCCTGTATAAACTTCCCGGATTGGTTCTCTCAACCTTCAGGTTGGATATTTTTGTTCTATCTCCTCTCGGGTAACACCAGAGGGGATGGTGGGTGGAGGGGAGCTTCATCTGTTTTATCCTTGGTTCCTAGTATATAGTTTTGAATGAGTAATCTCGTTATAGGTCGCAAGGCCTCATGTCACTCTTCTCTTCTATGTATTCCTCCTCCTTCTCCTCCTCCTCCTCCTCCTCCTCCTCCTCCTCCTCCTCCTCCTCCTCCTCCTCCTCCTTCTCCTCCTCGTCCTCGTCCTCGTCTTCGTCTTCCTCCTCCTCCTCCTCCTCCTTCTCTGTATTTCTCATGTAATCTTGCGTACAACCCCTCCTTTTTCCGCCTCCCTCCCCTTAAACCCATCCTCGTTCTCTCCTCTCGAGCAAGGCAGCGGCTCGAAACACAGGTCTTTAATTTTTTTTTTTGTCTCTCCCTCCCTCCTGTCGGCGGGTCAGCTGCTGCGCCACCAACATTAAGTTCTCTCTAGCCTGGGTTAAGTGAGGTTAATTGGTTGGACTGAACCTTCTACTCGTACTCCTTTTATTTTTCTTTCGTCCGCGACACAATGGCCTGTTACTCAATTAGACCTTGGTAATTCACTCTTTTTCAACCGTGTTTCGTGAATGGTAAGGTGAAGAGAGAGAGAGAGAGAGAGAGAGAGAGAGAGAGAGAGAGAGAGAGAGAGAGAGAGAGAGAGAGAGAGAGAGAGAGAGAGAAGAAAAGGAAAGGAGATTCATGGTCTGACGCGAGAATTTAATAAGAAGAATGTGTAAGAATTTTTTTCCCTCATTGCTTTGCTGCCCCAAAAATATGTAAACAAATATTTGGAAAGCGTTAACCTCCTGTTTAACACACACACCAAACCTTCAACAACAACAACAACAACAACAACGAATTAAAGCACCCAAATCAACAGATAAAGAAGAAGTACTGTACCCAATGATAAGGAATCCCCACCGTGGCAGCAGCGGAACAATGACCACCTGCTCCATGCACGTCCTTCCCGGCAAGTTTCCCTCCGCCTCGCGCATCGTATTACCAGCGCGAGGCATCAAATTAAGCCCCGATGCGGATCGTGATATGCGGCCAAAAGACTGATAATGACATCGCTAACTCTTGATTCGCATCTTCACTTGTACCTACACACACACACACACACACACACACACACACACACACACACACACACACTACTGGGAAATAAGCGAAGCCAAAGGGGAGGCCGAGATAGACTTGGATCTGGAAACAATTAAATTCTGAATAATTGGTCAGATAATTCAGGGTTGTGTTCCTGCCTCTGACCCGCTGCAGGTGCTGGCGTTCTCTGCTGGGGCCTTATGAAGAGGAGGAAAAGAAGGACAATGAGAGGCGAGAGCAGGAAAATGAAAACTAAGATGACAAGGAATGAGAACGAAGAGAGGATGAAAAAAAAGAGGAAGATGAAGATAATGGTGATGATATGAAATGAGAAGGACAAGGAGAAGTATGGGGAAGAAGATGAAGAAAATGAAAATAGATGAGGACAAGGAAAAGTAGTAGAAGGAAAACAAAGACATTGACAATAGAAATGAAAGAGGATGATGACGAGGAGAGGAATGAAATCGTAAAGGAAGAAAAGAGAGGTAAGAAGAGGAGAAAGGGAGACAATGATGATGAGAGAATGTGTGCTCGGCAGGAGAAAAGAGCACAAGAAAAAGGAAAGTATATGAAGACATTATGAAGGACGCAAAGAAATGTGATGAAAAAAGATGCGGAAGATGGAAACGGGAAATGAAGGAAAGAAAGAGGAAAATAACGTAAAGTGAATAATTAAGCAAATGGAGGCAAGGCGAAGAGGAGCAGCGTAGGAGGCAGACAAGCGGGGAGGTGAGGAGTGTATAATTTGATCCATCCAATAGGTCACCATTTTCACCCTGTGGTCAGTATTAATCGCCATCCTTCCTTTTAAAACGCCTAATTACAATTGCCGTGGTCGGGAATTAACCATCTCGCCCGACCAGCTTTTTCTCGTCTACTTCTTCCCTCGCTGAGCAACTCAACGGGCCCGCTGAGTGACCCCAACTTGCCTCTCTATAGCTTGATTTTTCGCATTTTTTTTTCTTTTACTCCGGGCGCGGTCGTGGTATCCTCGAGGCGCCAGTGCTTCCCGCCCCTCGTCTTCAGGGGTTCTCCTGGTGGTCGTGACGGAAGGTCCGACTGTCTGTAACTAGTTAGCACAAGTCGTCTCTTAATTTACGTGATAAATGACGAGTTATAAGTAAGAGGAACTTTACGATCACTCTTCCTACTCTATCTACACTTTAAATATTTATCTCCAGGCGGCTATCGTAATGGTGGATCTCTGGAGAGTAATTTGTCAGAGGGGGTATAATTAGAGAGTTCACTAATATAAAGCACCTTTCTGGTATTGCCACACCCACCTGATGACTAATTATTGCTTAATTATAGACTAGGAGGCGGCCTGATGAAAGGCCGGAAATAACCCCGGGTGTGTGGCGGGTCGCCGGCCCCGCCCCTCCGTGCTGCTCTCTCCGGCAGGTCACGGCGGCAGGGGCGCCTCACGCACGCTGCAGGAGGGATGGGTCTCGAGTCATGTGTGAAGGAGAGTTACCACCGCGGCGCATGTCATCATGGCAGCAGCACATTCCACCACCATTGGCTGGGAGCAGGAAGTGGAGTAAAGGTGTGGTGGCGATGAGAGGTTGGGTGTCGTCCACGAGCACATATTGCAGAACTTAGACACTGAGGGGTGACCACAGCCCCTTGTCCACTTGTGGAAGGCAAGGAGTGCAGGGGATAAGGACGGAAGAGGGTGTGACGAACGTTCATTAACCTTACGGACAAAAATGTTCCTCTATGCCCTTGTTATCTCGCCAGTACGCCCCGCCCTCATCTCTCAACACCCTACTCACTACAGGTAAAGAAAATACTTCAAATTTTTCTGGTTTTGATTTTTTTCCTCTTCTCTTTACTCATTACGGCGAACACTAACGAGATGTATTCATAAACACACAAAGTTACGAACCAAATGCACACGCTTTGGGAATTAATTCATGATCAGGTGGAAACTCATTACTTATCGGTGGTCCAATCAGCAGGCGCCTCTCACGGCATAAATTAGGCAATTAACGGCCTGTCTGCTCAGGACTTAACAAGGTGAAGATTGACTGAGTCCTGACCAGCTCGAGGCGACTCACCGGAGAGACACGCGACGCAACGCACGGGAGGAGGAGGAAGGAACGCAGGGAGGGGAGATGCGAGGCAGAGCTGGCCAGGAAGAATACGGTGCAAATTAAGCCAATACTACTGAATGACTTCGAAGCAAATCCATAAAATTAGACACGAGAATAAAAAAAAAAGTAAGTAAATACGATGTTATATATAAAAAAAAAAAAAAACACAACGTACACTAGCAAAAAAAGAAAGCAGCAAAATCACAAAGACCGTTCTCTCAAAACTCAAGAGCATTCATTAACGCTCTGTGATTTGAACATTTTGCGCAAAGATCTTTCTTCTTCCAGCAAGACAATGAACAGTGCAAAATGAAACAATGAAACGTAACAGTATAATGGCAAAAATACTGAGATTCTATGACAAAGAAAATCCACTCAACATCCCAGTAGGGCACAAAATACTTGGTTGGTACTTGGCACTCACTCAGAGAGGCAGAGCCGTGACAGGAGAATCACGGTACACCCACACAATCAGATCCCCATACAGCCGCGTCATCGTTTCGCCGATAGCAGCAGTCTGGGAGGAGAAGTAATGAGTGGTAGGTTCAGGGAGGCCTCGCATATCATTCCCGCGCTGGCGTTCGCATGTAGAGCCACTGATCTTGAGCCTCTGGGAGTTGGGCGTCCCTGGCCCTTATCACGGTACACGTGCGTCAGCTGTGGCCAACAATAACGCCTTGACTCTCTGATAAAAGTGGCCATAAACAAGACTCAACCCGTAACTCCCGCCCTTCGCCTGGACCGCTGGTATAGTCGCATGCCACAGCTTGATTCATCCTTCGTGACGCTCACCTCCGCGACACCTGCAGCACCTGCCCCCACACACCATCTCACCGCACCTCCAGCCACACACCTGCTGCTGGAGGGAGAGCAGCGAATGCTGGGGTGCGAGAGTTACCCGACCAGCAGACCTGAAACCGGCAGGTATCATGCCATGCCTCGCCTGTCCTAACAAGCGGCGATGCCTTGTAATTATTTCATGAATTTTAACTCAGGCCCCGCGGTGAAGTGACGCGTCGACAGGTAAGGTAGATCCCAATAAGGAGATGGGCGCAGGGGGCAGCCTTACCCCACTCACGACTCCCCCGCTGAAGGTTCTCTCCTCTCCCTCCCAGTCACGTGATGGCAACACACCTTCGCAGCGTGCCGGGCCCCTGGGATGCTCATAAACTCCCGCGGTAAGCAGTGAGAGTAGTGACAAGGGGTCGTTTCTCCGCGCCAGGTAACCCACACCGAAGAATATACCTGTATCCTATCCATCCTAAGCCAGACACTCTCTCCAGGCCTGCCCTCGCCAGTGAGCGCCCCTCTGCCACCCCGCCACAAGGTTCTTCTTGGGCACGGCAGACCCTCCGCTATGTCCATCTGTACCTCGTAAGTGATTATTAGCCGCAAATATTTCAAGGTGGTATCAAGGAACGTAATACTCACAGCTAAAATGTAAAGAAGTTCATAATAAGCGTGCTATTAAGGGTCGGCACGGATAGCACAGCCCCGTAGGAGTTTCGACCCTACCGCCACTTCTCTTCGCTCAATCGAGTGTCCGAAAACAAGGGAAAGTGTCAAGTCTGAAGATCTCTGAAGCATCTCCTAACATTTCTGAAAACCTGCCACAATTTCACGGTTACTCTGTGGTCAATGTAGCCATTATATAAATTAATAGTTACACACATACTGTTTACTTACACAATGGCCAGACCGGCATCACACCGCCGAGTGGCCATTACCTTGTGTTGTTTCTTAAGAGGCATGTGCCAGAAACAATGTCTGAGGAAGAACAGACACTGCTAACCTGAATAAATTTGAGGGAAGGAGAGGAATAAAGGCAAGTCTCGTTTCAATGGGTGGAAACAGGATAATAACACCGTGTAGGGGAGAAATTCTTTTATTGAGTGTGCCTTCGAGTGCACGCTACCACAAAGAACACGGCAATTCTCAGGAACGCGCTCAGGGGTATAATTTCTGCTAATAATCGGTAATTGAAGTGTCGTCTACTGTTGCGTCTGGTGTGCAGGGATTAGAGGCGGCGAGACCTTGGCGTGACGTACTGGATCACCCAATGAGCAGTGATTGCCGCTAATTTGCCTGGGGATTCCGCTTATTTGCAACGACCGAGGCCACCTTAAGTGAATCCTTCCCGTTCTCTGCCTTTCCCTTCTTCCTCTTCCGTTATTCTATTGATTTTTTCTTCTGCTTCTCTTCTCTTTTCCTTTTTCGATTAGTATTTTTTTTCTCCTACTCTTGTTTCCGTCACGACTCTCTTCATCTCTCCTTTTATCATCATTCTTCCTCCCATTTTCTTCCTGTTTCTCATACTTCTGCTTCTCTTTCTCTCTGTTCCCTTTTTTTCTCTTCTTTTTATGTTCTCTTCGTGTTCTTCTATCAAGGAGCCACACTACACAACACCAAACATTAATGCTGTTTTATACTTCACTCCTACTTTAATGCCAAATTTCCTCGAGATATTTTCACTTTGGCGTCACAGCAATTCATTAGTTACCACCACCACCTCCATCACCACCACCACTACCTCCACCACCACCACCACCACCACCATAAGAGGATCAATGTCTCAATATAAGATTTTAATAGTTTCACAAATGTCCATAAAACATTTAAGCTTTACGCAGGAAATTCTTTGCGGGTAGTTCAGGCAGGTTTTGTATTACTTTTAACAGGAAATAAGAGAGAATGAGAGAAAAAAAAAGGGCTTAATTTTATTTAACATACGTGAGGGAACGAGGAAAATTCTCCACGATAGCAAAATATATTTCCTGCCTCTCTCTTTTTACACATTCAATTTTACTCTCGACATAAGACAGATAATTTTAACGCTTTGCCCAACATTCCCTTGTTTTAATTCAATACAAAATACATGCAAAAACTTACAACATGTTCGTGAGGAGGCACGAACATGCATCCCTCCCTTCCCTCCCTCCCTCCCTCTCTCTCTCCTTCGCCTCTTTATCCTTCCCCACCACCTCCCAGCCAGTGCTCAGTTCCACTTCATGCGCCCGCCTGCCTTGCCCACACATTCTCTGCTAATGAGAGGCAAACTAGCGTGCGAGCAATGCCGAGAATGGCTGTGCTAAGGAATTTAAACTATACCAAGAACCACACGCTTATCACGTTAAGGAAATCATCTTACACTAACTCAAATTTTAACACGCAGATAAAAGCAGGAGGGGATGTGTGGTCCTGGGCCGCTGGCAGGATGTTTCTCGCGACCAACAGGGAAGAAACAACCTGCCCATCGGCCACAATTCCAATTAGAAACAAATTGTTAAGTTTTTGTGGTATTTTATAGCATTGCCCGGTAGAAATATTTTGCGAGTCTTGTGACAACAATAGTGGTACTTGGCATGGTGGGATGTTTGCTGCGGTGGGAGGGTGAAAGGAAACTGGAAAAGAACTTAGGAAGGTGAAAGTAAGCGATGAATTGATTGTCAGGTGTTAAAAAGCTGACAGTTTTGTGAGGGGATACAACAGCGACAGGCGGAGGGAGTGAATGAATGAATGAGATAAAGTTCAGAGAGATAGATCGTGAATGACTATATATTTTTTTTCGAGTTTCCCTCTCTTCTTCCTTCCCTTTTTGCTCTTCGTCCTCCTGGTCTTCTCCACATCTTATAATTGATTCCGCAGATGCTTTGATAAGAGGGAATTTGAAGCTTCGGTGCGGTGGGCGCGGATGTTTTTATACGGCGCTTCCATATTGCTTCATAATGGACCAAGATTGCCTCAAACTACGGCCCCTTACCCAAACACTCCTCGCCGGGGAGACGCTGCGTCCGCCCTCGCCCAAAATGGCTAGAAACACAACCCGAGGGAATCGCCGCCTTGAAACGACCAACCACCACCTTCCTTCGCCCTCCGCCGCGTCTTAACTCTTGATAAAAAAAATATGGGGAGTGATCCACGGCGAGACCTTGAGCTGCGCCTCCGATATATCGCTCCACTACTCCGGTTCGGACGCTCAAAACTGGCGAAGTTAAGGGTCTTCATAGATTGTTGATCTTATTGGCTCAAAATGGCAGGTTTGGGAGTATCGCATCATATCGCTCTGATCACCGACCGCTGCGCCGTTCCAATTCACATCTCGACGCCCCGATGCCTTCACGTGAAAAAGCACAGCCAGGAACATAGCGGAACGAGACACACCGTTGCGGGAACATGGCACAAGAAATTTAGGTGGAACTGATAGGCCATCGGAAGGCACACGAAGGTTAGAGAGAAGGCGAGAGAGGGAAAGGGAAGGACGAGATGGAGAGAGACAGCGACGGGAAGGGAAAGGGAGACGTGCAGGTGAACGTAACATTGTGGAGCGCTTAGTTCGGTTCCCCTTCGTCTCGCCTCGGGTCTTAATCAACACAATTTAAGTATGCCTTCTGGAAATTATAGTGAACACCCCTTATATGCCAAGATCGATTATACGCCTGACTTTTTCCGTTGCTGCGATAAAAGTGATAAGTTATCGATGTGGGTGATACTTTGCACACCCAGACGCCAAGGAGGAAGAGAGGGAGGGAAGAAGGGAGGGAAAGGGGGGAGGGAGGGAAAGAGAGGAATTGGTGATCTAGGGACGGAGAAGAGAGGCAAACAAAGGGGGAATGGAGAGGGGCGGAAAGTAAAGACGACAGACAGAAAATTAAATGTAGGTGAACTAAAATAATGTAAAGTATACAGAGATAATAATAAACTGTTCTTTGTCAGTAATATGTCAGAATAGACCACTTAATAGACATGATGCAAAGAAATGTTATATTTTGAATAGAAAACTAACATGATGACCACAACAGAGGCAAGAGAGTCAGAGTGTGTGTGAAGAGCAAAGGTAAGCAAGAAGAACATGTGTATTATTACTAGACTGGCAGCCGTGGATGAAGGAGATTAAAGTCAACAACAAAACACACATAAATACACACACACACACACACACACACACACACACACACACACACACATCCTCAATGCCTTCCCTCCCTCGCAACAGAAGCACTAAGACATACGCACAATCATGGCATTATACCTTTATCAAATTTCCAAAAACTCCACTTTGAATATAACTCACAACAAATAACTATACTACCGCTTAATACTAAAAGATATCGACCACCCTTCTCTCCTTCCTCCTCTCTTTTCTCCTGCTCTTCGGCTCCTGCATCTTCTCCTCCTTCTTCTCTCGTCTGTCCCCCTCAGCCATGCCCATTCCGCTGTCTCCAATTTCGTCCCATTATCAAGCCTCGCCCGTGATCTGGTAGCTAACCACTCTGCCAACCTGACAGGGAAAATTGTCTTAAGTCTGGGAGGTCTTCTGCTCTCCCTCGACAGCTCTCTCCTGTCTGTGAGCTTCTCCACTCGCCTGGTTTTTGGGTCAGGAATCTTATCCTTCCTTTAAAACCCTCTCTTGATTGCCTCGTTTCCGCCTATACATCACTGGCTTGATGGAGATACACTGTTATGCTTATGGCCATGGAATGTTTCATCGTACTTACGAGTAAACAAAGTAATTCTAGCATTCTACGTAATGTGCTCAATTATAGAATGATTAATGTAAACTCTCCTCTTACTCCTTCCGTGCTAAACGAACAAATCCTTGTCCAAGTGTAAATACTATAATTAATTTCATGAGGGTAGTGGTTACTCGACATCCGCCCGCTGGTGCAAGTGACAGGTGGCGACCCGCGTGGCGAGTTGGAGGAGAGAGAGAGGGAGGGAGAAGAGATGGGTGGGGGAGAGGCCGATGAGGTGCACGACGCAGCTGAAGAAGAGGAGAGAAGAGAAGTGGCTGCCTTCCTCTCTGTCCTCTCCTCTCTTCCCTCCACCCCTCCCTTCGCCAGGTGGTTAGAGGCGATTAGCGGAGACATGGGTGGATGGAATAATGAAATACTAAAAAAACAGAGGGCTGCTGCTGTTGCTCTTGCCGCTTACAGTATCTCCTTTTCCTTTACCATCATCGCAACAGAGTAACACCAACGATGTGCCCTTCTCTCTACTACCCTTAAATTTTTTTCATTCCCTTATTATTACCGCGTCCTTGCACATAATATAATCTACCACAAGTTCAAAGGCAAATGCGGAAGAGATCTTACTACAAAAAAGACAATGGATTAAGCCCCCCCAAAAAAAGATCAATAGAAAACCCATATCGAAGGCCAAGGAGAGTTGAAACCCCTGGGAATTCTCATAGAAGAGTGTTGAAACGACGCCGCGAAAGTTATGGTGATGTTAGACTAGTTCCTGAAGGGCTTTAGGAACACTTATGGAAGGCTTGGGGGTTTGGAAGCTTTGTGGGAGTCCTGGACTTAAAGGACACGAAGAATTTTATAGAACTACTTTTTTTTCTGGGTGATTTTCGGAAGTCTTGTCGAAATCCTGTGGCGAAAAGGTGAAGAAGATAAGACATCAGTGTTCTTTTGGGAATTACGTGCATGGCGGGTTTTATGTTCAGTCTCAAAAGAACTCAGTCTTCCTTTTTTTTCCTTTTTATTGGGTCTTCTACTTTTTAGCATCTTCCATCTACCAGCTTTCCGTTCTCTTTATGCCTTATTCGTTAACTTTCTCTCTCTCTCTCTCTCTCTCTCTCTCTCTCTCTCTCTCTCTCTCTCTCTCTCTCTCTCTCTCTCTCTCTCTCTCTCTCTCTCTCTCTCTCTCTCTCTCTCTCTGTATATATCAAATTTCACGACATAATATTGTTTAAATAGCCAACCCAATACAGTTCTACGTATGATCATAAGTCAAAGTATCATTATTCTATTATTTCCCAACATGAGCCTCTGTACTTTAAAGGATGAACACTTGAGCTCTCTCTACTCAACAAAACCTTTCAAATAATCTTCTCAAACTCTAAAAGACAGCTATGTATATTCCGCTCATTTGCGTTCGTTTCTCATGGACAAGTTACAGTGCATCTTCATCTCCACACGTATTACTAAACATAAACACTATTCTAAAACTCAACTCTGTCCACCTACGAGTGATTCTTAATTAAGCGAGACAGTATAATGGCCTCTATACAGGTACTAGACGAGCCTCGAGTTCATAATGCGGGTCTTAAATGGAGAGGTTCGTGGGACAGCAATGGGCGGCGCATGACGGGCGGCTTAGAGAAGTTTACAACCATAAGCTAGACTCAAGGCATTGTGCAAAGGGCCGTATATCACAGGGGGCGTGACTGTCACCGGTGGCCTCCTGCTGGTGACGTGTTGGTTGGGGATTTAGTGAGGCGAAGTCTTGCTGGGGAAGAAGATGTAGCGGGTTTACGAGGAATGAGCATGTGTGAAATGGGAGGAAGTGACGGCGAAATGCTCAAGTGTTTGATTTCGTGGAAGTGGAAGCCGCAAGAAGAATTAAGAAAAGTAACAGATGGTTTATTTGTTATTGTTTGTGTCACTTTAATGAATAGATTGAGTTTTTAGATATGTCAGGACAATAAAGGGAATCTACTTTCTGACTGAAAAATACCAAACTAATTTTTAACAAAGCTTAATTTCTTTTTCTGTAATTTAATAACACCGCATTTTAGGATACAGTATTTCGATAGTTTTCTCTTTAGGATTGGCATATCCGTTTGATCTCTTATTGCAGTATTTTTGTTATTTTTAATCATAACGCCCATTACATAAAAAAAAATCTCTGTGTTCAAGTTTGTAATACATCTCTCAACTTGTGTAAAATCTACAAAAGACGCATACCTCTTCCATCACACTCTGTAATCACGAGGCTTCTTGTGGCCAGATCTAGTAGGTTGAGAGGAGGTGAGAAACACAACCAGGAAAAAAAAGACCTTATTCCTGCCGTCCATCAAACGTCCAGAGATATCCGATACGTGCAAGGAATTCCCGCCGTTCCGTGATGAATGACTGTGAGCCGGACGTTGTGCTACCAAAAGGAATAAAAAATGAATACATAAACAAGACCCTCGTGAGAGTAATTGGGGAGATAAATAAAGCCCTCGCAAACATTTCACGCTGACGACTTAATCAGAGGGAATATTTTATCGTAAAAAGGAAGTTCATTTTTTCTCTCTCTTTTTCTCCCTCTCTTTTCCTCCTTTTTTTTTTTTTGCGTGTGTGTGATATTCAATTTAGTTTCCCGGTGGCTGCTACACCTGACGGACGGAGTAAAAGGAAAGGAAAGGAGGGAGACAGGAAGAGGAGGGAAAAAAGTGACGATTGAATAAATAGATTCTTTGCAGGTTGGTGATGGTGGTGGTGGTGGTGGTGGTGGTGGTGGTGGTGGTTGAGAGGCTGGACGCTACTCACCTTACCTCTAATATTTTACTATATCCCCTAATTACCCTTCTCGACTTATCTGGTCCACTGATAACTCTGCCTTAATGCTCCACCTGCCCCTGAGCCCAGCCGTCCCTGTGCCCTCGTCCCTTAGAGCTGAGATGCCCTGGCCTGTCTCGCTTCGTATGTACCTTCCTGCTTTATGGCGCTCTTCCCTATGGGTGGCTCGCGGTTTTCCAGCCATAAAACCAATCACATGGACTTTTTTTTTCCACGCAGCCTTCCCAAAACCTTTCGCTCGGAAGTTGGTACGCTGTAATATTCACTACACCGTCTGTTGCAACTCGTGAACGTATCCGGTCAAGGACGTGTCTCTCAGTAGTTAAGTTGGTCCGCTATCCGCGCCTCTCAAGTAAGACATCATGGTCAGCTTGTCTTGTGGGATCGCAAGGTAGCGCAGCGCGAGGTCTGGGCGCGGCGCTGGGGGCTTGGAGACTTGGACACTTGGTTTATCTGCTTGTCTCTCTTTTGTTCTGAGGTTCCCATACACGGTGACGCGGCGCCTCAAGGGTTGTCCTCCTTTGCCTTACAACCTGCCGCGTTCCACACCAAGAGCTTCTCTGTACAAAACGTCCGTCAACCCGAGACTAGATATGAAACGAAGAACATACCGTATATGCAGAGGAAAGTTCACGAAAATGGAAGAAGCATTATTCAGAGCAGCGTCTTTCATTTCCATTAAAAGAATGTGAAAGGATGAGACCAGGCAGAAGGTTCCATATTAGACTAAAAGATGAGCAAAGAGGTGTTTACGTCACTTTCCTACGACACAAACACACAGACACATGCACCAGAAGGATATCACGAGCCTCTCAAAATGTTACTACAATCTTCACTGGCCACAAAAGCCCCCAATAAGACCCCACAGATCCTTTCTTTTCCCACATGCACGCCCACAACACACAACTGGTCCTCCCTGGTCCCCCCTCTCTCCACTCAGCCTTCCCCTGAGCTCTCTTCCTCCTCGGTTAACCAAAATGACCACGACAGGTATCGGGGCTGGTCATCTGTGCCCGCAGCCTCACCCTGGCAATGTTTTAGGGCCATAAAGCTTACTAATATAAGACAAGATTCCCTTCCGAGCAACCCGGTTCTATCTCCCCTATCGCCAGGCCAAATATATGTAGTGGAAGTGGTGAAGTGATAATCCAAGCACAAGGGTAATTATTTTCTGGTATTCATGGTTTGCAAGCACTTATTAATGGGAGCGTCGTGGTGATAACATGCAATTTTTTTTATCTTATACCTAATTTGCTTCCCTAATTGGCGCAGGCACAAGATATCACGAGGAATTTAAGCAGAATTGCGAACGAAGACACTTTCTTTCTTTAAACGCCGTCCGACCAGAAGGCAAAACAAAGAAAAGCACCAATCCTACTAAATATCGTCCTCATTCTTTTTTTTTTTTTCACTGTATTTGGAAATTCAAGTTTTGCGGATGAGCAGATACTCTCCAGATCATCATCCCACTGCGCTTCGGATATGTTCCAGAGCCATTCACTCATCTGCCACGGAACATAGCCAGGATCCAAGCCCGGCCACTCTCTAGCCAATACTTGAGCACCACGTCACTTTCCGAATTCACTTACGAAACTTACTGGCCAATTAGAACAAATTAATGAATTAAATGAGGGAGCATGCCTTTATAAGGACGGTAGCTAATTAGCTAAAACACAACACAACCTTTCATTAAGAGGGCGCCACACCTACCTAGGTTTGGACGACAGAGTGAGGTGGGTGGGGGAGGTGAGGGCTGCCTGGTGGCGGAAGGGGGAGGGGCGTGGCCACAACCAGCACTCAGGGGCGGCGCCGTGGTGACCCATCCGTGGCCCAGATGACCTTTTAGGTTACAATGGGCGGGGCTCCCCTTATCGGAGTTCTCAAGGGGACCTCCTCCCGGAAAGTGGCTCTGCTGGTGATAAAGAAAGGACACGTTAGGCTCCGGTCTCCCTCCTCCTCTGCAAATAATTACTGCATCTAACATGTGTGTGGCTTGCCTGTGCGCGATAAGGCCGCTCAGAGCCAGCTGTTTTTCTTGTTTATTTATACCATAACAAGTTATCATTTTACAGATAATGTGGTCAGATTCGATTTCTCCAAATGGTGTCTTGACAAAGGAAATGATGAAACATAGTTAAAAAGTATCGTAAACATCAATACTAAAAGTTTGAATTATTCTCTCCCTTTCCTTACAGTTTGTTTGTGATATCAAAGTGTTCAAGCAGCCAGATAAAGACATCCACCAGAAAGCTCATTTCTAATGAATATCTTCTGTCTGAAGAGAGTAAAATTTCAATGAGCCAAAACAAACTCTCTCTCTCTCTCTCTCTCTCTCTCTCTCTCTCTCTCTCTCCCTCTCTCTCTCTCTCTCTCTCTCTCGCGCTCTCTCTCTCTCTCTCTCTCTCTCTCTCTCTCTCTCTCTCTCTCTCTCTCTCTCTCTCTCTCTCTCTCTCTCTCTCTCTTCCCCTCACATGAGCCGGTGGTGGACACTCTCTCCCAGTCATTCAGATCATCCACACACACACACTCATACACACTTATGCACACTTCCTCTACAAGAGCGGATGAACCGACGTGAGAGGTGAGCACGTTATAAAATAATAAAGCAACTACAAAATGCGCAACGAGGGATCATCGACGTTGTAGAGGCCAGCGAGAGAGTGAGCCTCTCTGATATGGACGGACCAAAAAAGGGATCATGAAAAGTTGTGCGCTGCTCGCCTCAGGTAAAAGCAGCAGCAGCAGTGAGTGAAGAGGCTTAGCGCGATCCGGCGGCCAAGCGAGGAGTGTGCTGGAAGGGAAGCGGCAGATTTTCATATTCTATACGAGACATGACGCTTTCATGAGGCAGAGGGCGAGTGTCAAAGAGCAGTTGTACGCACGAGTGTTAAATCTGCTGAAATCAACCTTATCCTCTCGTCCGATTATATATTTGTGCTTTTCTATTGGTAATGTTCATAGATTTTACATTTTCTGTCGATAAGACGCTTTCATGAGGCAGCCAGCGAGTGTCAAAAAACAATTGTACATGAGTGACAAATTTGCTGAAGTCAATCATATCCTCTCGTTTGGTGATAGATTTGTGCTTGTTCTCTTTCTGATATTTATTTGTTTTACATTTTTTTTTGTGTTTGAGAATTATTTTGAACTAAGCCCTCATCTCTTCTTTTCAAGGGTACATTACTGATAAGTTCCCCCCCTTTTTTTGCTTACACGTTAATTTTACATGTTTACCAGTCCTTCATTTCTTCTTCAGGATATTTTAATAAGAAATTTCTCTTTTTCTCTGTAGCTTATTGAATATCTTTACGCATTACGACCTTCCTTTAAAGTCTCATAGTCATTTCAAGGTTATACACACTTACCGCTCCATCAAGCTTGCCTCACCCACACCACCACCACCACCACCACCACCACCAGTACCCTCCCTCCTTCTCTCTCTCCCTCTCCCTCCACTCTATCTCTTATCCATTCCCACCGTAATTTACCTTCCTTTCCACATCAGTACCGGAGAATCCCTTGACCATCCCATCATTATTAATTAACATTCAAAATTACCTGACCCTGTATTAACCCAGTCATTAACATTTTTTTTTTCAACTGTCCCTTCAGCCCCTCGATTTCCTTCCCTTCCCCCGTCCCTCCCTTCGTCCCTTCACCTGGCCAGCGCTAAGAGACCCGGCCACAATAGCGCTTAATAATTACCTCCAATTACCGTGTGTTTGGGAGACAGTTGTACTTTATGTCTCCAGCGCCGTGTGATTAACTTATGCCTCCCTTTGTTGGTTTATGCCCAAGCCAACACTCAGGGACAGACGAGGGAGGGGCGGAGAGGTACGGAAGAGCAGGCAGATACAGGAGAGAATGAGAGAAGGGGCAGCTAAAGAAGGGGGATGGGTGAGGCAGCCTGCAATGGAAGGAGAAGGAAGCATTGAAGAGCAGGTAGACTTAAACGAGAGGCTAGGAGTAACTAGAGAAAGGAAAGGGTAAGGCAGGTTACATGGTAAAAGGGGAAGAGAGACAGGCAGTTAAACAAGGAAACGGGACGTGAGGGGATGCCAGGAGAGTGATAAATGAGAAGGAAAGAAGAAAACATTTAAAGAAGAAGAAGAAATGTGGAGAGTGAGAAATGATTAGGGAAGAAAGAAAGAGAGACACGAACCGGTAAAAAAAAACATACCGTTAACTTCGGAAAAAATAAGGAATATAGAAATTGAAAGGGAAAAATTAAGAAAAAGGAAGATTATAAGTATAGGAAATGAAAAAGGATAAACAGAACGATGTATTAATAACTCTAATTTTAAGGCATTATTATTTTTTTTTCCTTCAGCTGTTTATGCATCTTGATGGGGCCGTGATTATAAATGATCAGGAGTTTCTTTGTTCACTTGTAAATAATGAAGATGTTTATGCTTTTACACTAATTACCAAGTACAATGTACCTTTCTCTCCACAATTAAGACAAACAGAGCATCTTTTCATTACGTCATGTAACACTTTTTTCATGACACGATAAACCACACACACACACACACACACACACACACACACACACACACACACACACACACACACACACACACACACACACACACGCACGCACACACACACACACACACACACACGAGAGAGGAGGGAGAGGAGAGCAGCCACTCACTACAAGGCAATCTGATAGTCACACTTTAAATGCATAAGCAAGAGGCTCATCCATCAGCAGGCGGGCGCTGGCAGGTCCATAGCGCAGTCATCCCTCACGCCCGTCTCCCGGCCAACAACTGTACGAGAACTATTGATATCTAGATCGAGGAGTCGCGCCCAGATGCTTCTCTTGGCCAGAGTGGTGGGTGACGCTGACTCTCTCTCTCTCTCTCTCTCTTGCTTTCCCCAGCATCCGCCATAGCGAGGACGAGATTGGATAATGCAACAACTTCTTTATTTACTGAAAATGGCCTCTGATTTTACGAGAAAATAACAATATCACATATTTTTCCATCTAGATTGTCATTCTATATGAGTAAAAATATCAAATTCTTCCCTATGTAGGCTAAAGCTATTATGTTTTAGTATAAGCAATGGCCAAGAGGGATAACAAGCCACACAGGACGAGGAGGCTAAAGATTCAACGATGTCTAGCAACTCTTCTCCTCGGCAACACATCCTGGCTGATTCAAATTTCAGTAGCAGGCTGAGGTGTTTCCGGAGGCGGCGGCAGCAATGCGTCATGCCTCCTTGGACCTCCCTCCACCTCTTCAACATCAAACCCAGAACTAAAAGAATCTTCAGACTCGTTTCCCTCCATTCCCAGCGCCCCAGTTTACCAGCCCTCCTGCTGACCATGTCTGTTTTGAGGGGTTTTCTTTTTATGGCATTCTTGTTCAATGGTCTTTCTATTGAATTTAACACCCCTTCACTCCATCGGCTTCCAGTCTTTTACTCTCTGATCACTAAATTTCTAGTTCATAGCACATTTCCTTCTCAACCCTCTGTTCTCCAATCCAAAAACTCTTAAAACTTATCTTCCATCCAACAGTCATTCAAACCTCAGACCCTCGCCAAGAAGAAGTCTTTCCAGCCCATTAGCTTTTCATTTTACACTTCCAGATCAATAGCCCTTGAACCCATTCTCCATACAAGCACTTCTCCAAACACCAGTTTCTCCCATCCCCTTCATTCCTTAAAAGAAAAGCTTGTGCATATGTTAAGCCTTCCACCTTACACTCGTACAACTTCACAAATCAGCGGGCCCTGTGTACAAGCGTCCCACCCACAACTCATCCAGCAGACCCCCTAATCGAGAGTCTCGCGTCCATACAAACTAACCAACACTCCCATGGACCAGAAACAGAGCCACAACCTGAGAACCTGAACCTCCCACCCATCCACAACACGCCGCTGATCACCGTCTACCCTCCCTTAACAACGCCCGCCTCATTAGTCAGGTGATCACGCTAATGGAGAGGAATGCAACGGAATAACAACTGAGAATCCCTTAATGGCCAGGTGGAGTGTGGACTGGCGGGTAATTAAGACATTCCAATGCTGCTCTTTCGCCGCAAACCCCGAAGCCTCTCACAAGAATGCAAAAGATTCGACTTCAGAAGCTTTACTCGGGGTGTCTTTGGGTTGAGTGTCTTTTCGTTAACATAAACGGTGGTTGATGCTTTCGTTTGTCTTCCCTAATACAAAAATTCTACCCTTCTTGTGCCAATTATGTTTTTTTTCTTGTAGTTCCAGTCACATAGAACAGAGACTAACCTTGGTGGTTTAGATTCAAAATTTAACCACAGAGTGAAACATGTAGGTGAAAACATACAGTAATTCTTCATTGTGTTTAGATTAATGCAATATATTACATGTTCTGTAACTATTTTTTAAGTTGTTAGACTCACAACTGGTCTTCAGAATTTTCCAAGTTTATCACTCTAAGCCTTGAACCATTTCTTTTCTTCCGCCACAAGATGGGTACAAGAAAGTTGGTAAACTGTTTCAAAGAACGTATCTTAATTATCACTTGTCCATCAGCCCATCTGTTATTCAATGTACGTACAACGCTATAAGTTCAGGGAAAACCATAAGAGCAAAATATACACAGAAGCTCTTAGGTAGTATATTAAGTGAACAATCTTATCATAAAGCAAAGAGTAACAAATGTGAGCGTTCCCCTCCACTCGCCTCAGTATCTCCATCCAGCAACCTTCACTTTCTGCTTATCGACAAACCCGTCTGGCTTATATGAGTCGGTTCTTATTTACAAAGTTAATAAATTTAGCTAATCAGGGACTAGATATAAATAGAATATTCTTCAGGTTGAGTATCCTGTTTATATTTAGCCGCTGCTTATCTCAAGGAAAACTATTAAAGCAAGTCAACTGAGAACTTCCACCGACAAAGAAAAAAAATAAACATATGTAAACACACGAGTATATGGAGTAAGTTATTTATCATGCAAAGGAAAAGAGAGAGAGAGAGAGAGAGAGAGAGAGAGAGAGAGAGAGAGAGAGAGAGAGAGAGAGAGAGAGAGAGAGAGAGAGAGAGAGAGAGAGAGAGAGAGAGAGAGAGAGAGAGAGAGAGAGAGAGAGAGAGAGAGAGAGCAACTCATGTCCCTTTCTGTACCCGTCATCTCACTTCCCCTTCACCACCCTCTCTGACACGCCCCTCTCCTCTCCTCTCTTCCTTTACCACCTCCTCTCCTCCCCTCCAATTCTCTGTCACTATCCTCCCTTTCCTTCCCCCTCTTTCTCTCTCCCGCCCCCCTCTCCTCGCCCATCGATCTCCTTCTCCAAACAGAGACACCATCACTGCCACACAGTCAGACGGACACACAAACACCAAGAGGTTACAGCGAAGGCCAAGCGAATCTGCGACTTTGCGATAACGACATTGGAACTAATTCGAGATCAAAACGTTCATGTTCAAATGTAAGCAGAACATCGTGAATTAGACAACGGAGGGACTGAAGATTTAAGTAAACATGGAGAAGGAACCGTTCTGGAACCTTATAAACGAAGAGAACACCGGAAAATAACTTCAAATAATGGAAACTCGAAAAAACCTCACAAATCTCCCATTAAAGGAATCAAACCAACACTAAATCAATGGAAAAAAAAGAAAAAAAATCAAAACGACACAAATCTCAAATAACAAAAACTGCACTCAATAAATAACAATCCAGTTTAAAACAACAAAAAACAAGAAACCTGGAAACCAAGTGAACATTATGCAAGAGAGAGGGGATGAATGGAGTCACTGCATAAGGCTCGCTGGACATTAAGGCAGAGGGAGGGATGGGTGACGGGGTGGTGGTAGAGGGGTGGAATGGGGGTAGGGGAAGGTCCAGTGTCGCGGTATCTCGGGGCATCATAATGGATCAAGTTAAGAGGCCGGGAGTCTAGTCAATCTGGTTCCTTCCCTCGAGTGGACGAACGAGGAGGCACACGATTTATTGCCACTCCCCCAGACCACTGTTGAGCTGGACAGAGAGAGAGAGAGAGAGAGAGAGAGAGAGAGATGGGGGGAGGGTCCTTATAGAGTAATCCATAAGAAATTATGAGAATCTATAAGAAGATGGTAATCAAACACGTAGTAATCCCTTCATATAATTACCTTTGCTCTCCCTTTTGATATTTGCATGTTAAAGAGAGATCAAGAACATACCAAGCAACAATTCAACGTATTTTTCAAGTAAACAATGAAAGTAGCTTCTTTTTCGTATTGAGTCTTTAGGAGACACTAACGTAACACAGCACTTTTGTTACAGTTAATTAAAAGAAATATCCACTGAGAACTAACATATTTATTTCTTTATTGAAGCTAAGGAGGTGAAGGGAAGGATGTCACAAGACGCCTTAAAACAGGTTATAAATGACTATCGGAGGAAAAACAGACCAGATGTTGTATAGTTATCATTTAAAATAGGACGCAATAAAGGGAGCAAATTATGGATAGAAACACAAACAAAAGTAGATGCAAGAAAAATAATAATTGATATGGATGAATGAATGAATGAATGAACGAATGAATGAATGAATGAATGAATGAATAAACAAATAGACGAGTGAAATAATCAACTAATAAATCAAGTATAACAATTGTGCATAATGAAAAGTAACGATTACGAAAAAGGAGTAGGAAAAAAGAATAGAAAAATGAGAAAAAAATGTAAAAAAAGACATCCATAACATTTCAGAGAGAGAGAGAGAGAGAGAGAGAGAGAGTCGTGGCGGCCTGAATCATCCCTTAGCGCCCACAGGTAAGGGAGGGGGGCGAGTGAGTGGCCGCAACGCCGACCCTGGACACCAGCTTTTGTTGCCTCAAGTACCTCCCGGAGACTCTTTTATTGTCGGAAATACTGCGGTCCTACGGGGCGGCTGTTAGAGGCGCTGCGGCGTCCAGAGGTGACCTGCTTAATGGGGTAATATATGGCAGGGAGACGTGGACGGCGACGACGAGGAGAAGGAACGGGAGAAAGAGGTGTAGGGATAGGAGGTGTACGAAAACGAGAAGTAACTAGAGAAAGGGCTGTAAGGAAAGTAGGTACGTGTACGATGACGATGAAAGGTTAATGAAAGGGGTAATAGTGCAGGTGAAAGAAAGCAACGAAGAAAACGAGTTGTAAGATAAAGAAGTGGAGGAGAGAGTGAGAGTGAGACCAAAGAGGGAGAAAAAGGGAATTAGAAGATGAATAAGACGACGAAGAGGAGAACGACAATGATATTTTTTTCGGTGAAACAAATGAAAAGAAGAACTGTTAACCAAAAGGCCGAACGGAAAGATGGAAAATATGAAAAAAGGTGAGAGATAAAGGAAGAGGAGGAAAAGAAACTGAAAAGGAAATGAAGGACACGTGGGATGAAACACACGTGACATATTTGATGGAGGAGGAGGAGGAGGAGGAGGAGGAGGAGGAGGAGGAGGAGGAGGAGGAGGAGGAGGAGGAGGAGGAGGAGGAGGAGGAGGAGGAGGGATGGAGGA
>CM035194.1:7602330-7613912 GCA_020233015.1 Callinectes sapidus
CTTTGATGGTAATAATAGTTGGTTATGGGATGCGTGACTGTGTATATGGGTAACTACACGTTTTATTCACACACACACACACACACACACACACACACACACACACACACACACACACGCACTACCCTTATACTTTGGTACACTTCACTCACACCTGGCACTCACTCTCCCACACTCACCCACGTCTCTCCTCCCTCCTCCCCTCTCCCACACGCTGCCTTATCACCTCCCGGCATCAACAGGTGTGTGTGTGTGTGTGAGTGTGTGTGTGTGTGTGTGTGTGTGTGATGATGATGATGGTATATCTGACCGGAGATTACACACACACACACACACACACACACACACACACACACACACACACACACACACACACACACACACACACACACACACATGCTAAAATACATGTACTGGTAGGGTTTATAAGGCGGGATTTACAGCTTCCGGGCAAAAAAAAAAAAAAAAAAAAAAAAAAGGAAAAAGTTAAGAAAGAAGGCAAAATAAGAGCAAAACACAGCCCATCAGTGTGTTATGTTATCCTGAACACTTCCTTGGCTTGCTGATTGCTCAAGTAGTGGCGGGTAACGAGCCTTCAACCACGGAACAAATCACCCTATTATGCTCTAGGAAACATCACTCTTACGCAGTTAGTTGGAGTGGAGGGACAGGCAGAGGGGCAGACATACGCACACACACCCGCGCACACAATTACTCAAGATCATAGCGGAAGACAATAAGGGCCGCAAGGAAGGTGTCGCTGCCATCAACCCAACTGTCAGTCATCGGTCGGTCATCCTCACAGTGATAACTCTCCCTCCCTCCACGTGCTGCCCTTCGTTCCTCCATGGTCACTGCCCCCCAGACCCACGTCAGCAGGGACCCTCCACGTGGCTCATGGTACTGGCGGTGGTAGTAGTGGTGGTGGTGGTAGTGGTGGTGGTTATTATCTGTTTTGCTGTCCATTTTGATCTTGTTTTTTTAGTTTGTTCAATCCTCTTTCGTGTTTTTCATCTTCTACATATCGTTCCATCTTTTTTGCTTGATTTGTTACTCTTTTTTTCCTTATATGTGTTTTTTTTTAAACCAAAGATGTACCCTCGTGTCAAATAACATTGTTTTTATTTACCTTACTCTTCTATTATTACCTACTTTTATTTTTTCCTATTTTTCTGCTATTTTCGTTCTTTCCTCTCCACTTGTGATGTATATGCAATCTTCCTGTACGTATGTAAACATCACAATGAGTCACCTCGTTATGAGAGAGACTAATATAATAGCTGTCGATATGAAAAACGATGCTATTTCCTCTCCACTTACGGTTCGCTATGCCGGTAACACTTGTCCGCACTTATGTAAAACTCAATGATTAATCGTTTTATGTGTGCGTGTCGGTCATTGTTCGTCGACGTCCACTGTTTCCCATCCTTTAGTATTATAAGGATGTTCCTCTGTGAGTTGGTTTCTTTACGCTTAAATAACAGGAAACAAAGCAACGAAAACTGCTTCCAGTAGATATCAAATTGAGCTATAATCAGGTAATCTTTAGTAGTAGTAGTAGTAGTAGTAGTAGTAGTAGTAGTAGTAGTAGCAGTAGCAGTAGTAGTAGTAGTAGTAGTAGTAGTAGTAGTAGTAGTAGTAGTAGTTGTTGTTGTTGTTGTTGTTGTTGTTGTTGTTGTTTTTGTTAGTGTTGTTGTTGTAGTAATAGTAGTGGTACCAATAGTTTCTTGATCAAAGAAAGAGAAAGAGAAAGAAAAATTGTGTAAGAAAATATCTTTTAGAGAGATAAAGTAATGCCTCAACACAAACCTATATCTGTACCATAAGAAAAAAAATACTGCCACCATCACTACAAGTTACCACCACCGATACAACTTTTAATGCAGTAACTTCTACCACCACCACCATCACCACCACCACCACCAAGTCCCAGGCAGGAAGTAGGCATTCCGGGGACACTTCTGCCGTTTAGTCATTAGATAAGCTCGTTAGTGATTACATCAAGATAGCGAGATAGCAGAAGGCCTGGCGGGCAGAGGGAGGGAGAGAGGGAGAGAGGGACGTAGGGACGGGAGTAGAGGAGAGAGGAAGAGGAGGGTAGTGGTGATGGTGATGGCGGTAATGATGATGGTGGTGGTGACAGGCAGGTGGTGTGGTGATGGTGAGGTGAATATGATGTTTGTGATGGTGGTGGTAATGGTAGCAGTTGTTGTTCCTGATACTTTTGTTGTTGTTGTTGTCGTTCTAATATTAGCAACAGCAACAGCACCGTCGCAACCAAAACAGGTAGTGTTCGTAGTGGTGATGTAAGTGATGATGTAGTAATGGGAGGGGCGTGTAAAGTGGCACGTGGTGTTGTTGATGGTGGTGGTGGTGGCGGCAGCGACAGTGAGGATCTCACAGATGGTGGTGCAGGAAGACAGCTCACACCAGGCAGCTGCAACACAAAACACCGCCACTCCTGCTCACGCTGGCAACTACTCCTGCAACCCCAGCGCGAGCCGACAGGTGGTGGAAGTAAGCTGTTTATCAAGACGCCGCGTGGCAGGTCGAGAAAGAGACGGGTGGCTGTCTGTCAACACCCGCCGGCCGCTGCTACTCACTTTTCGCCCCGCCAACCCTGCTGCACCTCGGCCTTCCCTTGTGATAAATCAAGCGAGAGGGAGCGACGCGTGTTCTCAGCATCACACTGGAGCCTCGAGGGCCTAAGGGCGATCATTTGCTGGCTTCCTGATGCTAGGTTTACTTCGCTATGCACTGTGATTTATGAGTAATAAGTCTAGTTTGATATATGGCTTCATGTAGGGCTCCGCTGCTGCTGCTGCTCCTACTGCTGCTGCTGCGCCTTGTGTATCTTATAGGTAAGGTTGCTCCCCTTCCCACTCTCGCCATTGATCTTATTGTTTGGTAAGAGGCAACTTGTGGGACGGACAAAATATGTTGCGAAGTCATCATTATAAAATGCCGTTAATACAATTCTTATCCAAAAGTATTCACTACATTTTGTATTACATATAAACGAAAATACAAATATAAATGAAAAAAGACAATTCTCCGTTTCCCAGGCAATGCAGCAGGAAACAGGAAACACCCTTCTTACAAAAGCCAGGAGGCAACCTTGTGCATTCCTCACCCCACCATTCACACCCGCACGCTGCACACCAGACACTAAACAATTACTGCAGAGTGAACCAGCTGCTTCTCATCTGCACTCTATATACAAATACTCAGGAATTACTGACGCGGAAGAGCAGGTGCGTGTGCCTCCTCTCGGCTGGATCAAGGTTTTCGTTCGGTCGTGTCAGGGGGTCAAGTGGTTCGATCTAAGTATGGGACGATGATCCTGCTTGAGCTTGTCATAATTGTCATTGAATGAAACAAGATCCTTACAGCCGTTCTTTTGTTTCTTACCCTGGTACATGTTTTCCTTTTATAACTGATAAAAAGAATGTCTTCTCAGTTACTTTCCTATTTTTTTTCTTCAATCAATAATAATTTCCCTCTATTGTTTCGTTCCGAGATGAATGTTTGTTTTATATATATATTTTCTTTGCCTGTGATGGTCCCGCCAGGATATG
Organism: Callinectes sapidus; assembly: GCA_020233015.1. Classification (NCBI taxonomy): domain Eukaryota; kingdom Metazoa; phylum Arthropoda; class Malacostraca; order Decapoda; family Portunidae; genus Callinectes; species Callinectes sapidus. The sequence continues at coordinate 7,605,909 of CM035194.1, forward strand.
ATGAATGTGTCAGAAATAATGTGCGTTGTTGAATTTATGTTCTCTTCATTCAGTATTCTCGCACACTTATCTTTGGTGCAAATAAGAACTGATCATGTTTGCATTTCCTCAGTATACTTCCACGAGTGTTCCGCGTAATGCATATTCAGTAATCCCGTCCACCGTCACCAGCCGCAGGTCCCTTGATATATGTAGCTACTTACTTCTGTTCAATACGAATACTTTTTTTTTCATCATGTCCCATCTCTCTCTCTCTCTCTCTCTCTCTCTCTCTCTCTCTCTCTCTCTCTCTCTCTCTCTCTCTCAAATGTGATAAACTGCTGTGTGTGTGTGTGTGTGTGTGTGTGTTTATCTGCCAAAACAATACTTATACCACGGATCTACACATACACCAATAATTATTAACATCCACACATTCACCACACCCACAGCATCCACACCCACACAAGACAGGCGTCAAGACAGTGTGGTGAGGGGAGACAGGCAGGCCGGGGAGGGAGGGAGGGAGGGAGGGATCAGCGAGCCCTGAGCCTCTGGGATTGGCTAGCGCTACCCATAATGTATGCAAATAAAGACCCAATATCCCACAATAAGCGGCGGGGCACGTCTGAGGGATCCTGGAGTTTGTTCGCCCCACTGCTTTATTCAAATGCACCCATAAGCCCCGGGTTTCAGCTCCCCACCACTCCGCACTTTCCCGCTCTCACCTCCTCCTCCCCTCTCAGCTGGAAGGGAGGGAGAGCAAGGGTGCAAATGCTGGGATATTAGGATAAAGTGAGGCGTGCGCTGGTGCCGAGCTGGGGACTGTTAGCGTGGGGCCCCGAGGTTGTCGAGGAGTCGCGGGTGTTGGCAGAGTGTGTTTGAGAGCTGAAGGGATGGCGTGGCGCGCGGACGTGTCATTAGCGAAGTGTGTGTGTGTGTGTGTGTGTGTGTGTGTGTGTGTGTGTGTGTGTGTGTGTGTGTGTGTGTGTGTGTGTGTGTGAAAGTTAGGTGTGTGTGAATGCAAGGAAGAGGAATCATTATCTTCCATTTTTCTTGATTTATTTTTAGTTTAAGACAGATAATATTAGTGTGGTTGTGGAGGGAAGGAGGAAAAAAATGTATTGGAGAACGTTCTGAAGGAAAGCTGAGTGTGTTGAGTGAGCAATAGAAACCTGAGATATCTTAAGAAGACTTGAACGATGTAAAAATATAGTTGATAATGCATCTCTCTCTCTCTCTCTCTCTCTCTCTCTCTCTCTCTCTCTCTCTCTCTCTCTCTCTCTCTCTCTCTCTCTCTCTCTCTCTCTCTCTCTCAGGAATCCGTCAAGGTCAAGCGCCACGAGGGCCTGACAGACAGCGGCAGGGCGCCCCGAGGCTCTCCCAACGCCCCGCTGAGAGGTGAGGGGCGGCTGGCAGAGGAAATAACACGTCCGCTACGACAGGTGATGAGACGGTGGGATAAGGACGAGACATTAAGTGTTATGCAGTGCTTCAAGCCATCACCTGCACCACCACGCCTGTCTCCCTCCCCTTCTCTCTCTCTTTCTCTCTCTCTCTCTCTCTCTCTCTCTCTCTCTCTCTCTCTCTCTCTCTCTCTCTCTCTCTCTCTCTCTCTCTCTCTCTCTCTCTCTCCCTCTGCCCAGTCAAAACAAGGAATGTTATTTGACTCGAGGGAGGTTTGAATTCTAGGCGTGTTGTGCGTTGCCGCCCAAGTTAGAGCACACCCCTGCCAGATACGATCGGCGGCCAGTCATAAAGAGGCCACGTGCCGCTGTCTCGGCTCACTTGCTTGGATTTGATTTCGATTAGCTCGCGGCGTCACTGTAGGTCATTCCATCGGTAGCCTGGAGTAAAATGCCTCCTTGTTTTCACCTTCCTTGCATCCTCCTTCTTCCCCTTCACAGCCTTTGCCACTAAGTCATGTTTTTTTACACTTCCACGTCCCCTGCCCGAGAGCGTCCTGTCATGAGCAACCTTCACGGATTTATAAAAAACGGGACAAGGTGGGCAGCCGTTCGTCAATATTACGTCGTGGCTGAAAGCTGGTTCGTTGGAAAATGGCGCGAAATGATAGTCAATTCAGTGTCTAATTTCGCGGTGATGGATGGAGGCGGCGGCCCCAGCGACGAAGCGGGGCGAGGCTGAAAGCAGAGTGTTAGTGTAAGCATAATGGCCCCAGTATATCATTCATTCACCCTCCGATGGTTGACAATGGCCGAATTAGCTTGGGACCACCAGGCCGCGCCGCCCCGCTCTTCCCCTCGCCATATTGGAAACTTGACGTTGCCGATTCGTATTTTCTTCATTAAAATTTCCCTAAAGATCATTACTGGTTTGTCAGGAAGATTTTACTGGTATTAATGTTAAGTGTGGTCTGTGTCCTGTCCCTGCTAGTATCCTATGAACTGCTCCACTAAATTGTGCGCTAGTCCTTCATAGATCAAGCCGTGGTAACACCCGCTGTTGGCCGCCTCGCCTCAACGGGTGACACTCGACACCCACCGCTGCTCGGTTCTGCGGGGAGTCGAATTTAGTCCTGAGTATCGTAGCAAATGGAGCCATTGTCGGGTGTGGTGCCTCCCAGCGGGGGAATTAACAGCTTGATCAGTGTGGCCCAGGGGTGGTCGGAAGGAGGGGACAAACTGCCCTTTGACCTTTCTAGTACAGGCAGACAGACCATGCAGCATTGAGTGGCGAGAAAAAAAAAGAAGGAAAAAAAGTAATGTGAAATGTTACGTAATGGTGTGTGAATGTTGTCATCAGTCATTATCATCAATAATATTTTCTGTGACAGTATCATAATAGGCTATGTAATTAACAACATTTATGTAATCTATGGATATTTCGGGAGACAATAATTGATGGACAACAGAAAAGTTATTGTGCTTAGCTTTGCCTTTACTACGTATGATAAACAAAATCACCTTTACGCTAAATAAAGTGACATATTTAGTACTGAAGCTTGTATTTCCATTTCCCTATGATTTAATTTCATTTAAGAGGGAGGTTTCAAGACAATCATCCCTTTTGGCTCTCTCTCTCTCGGACTTGCAAGGGAACTGGCATCTAAGAGGGCCTATTTTTACTCTTCATATTGCTTTGGCCAGCTTTCCCCTCACACATCAAATTGAAAAAAAAAAAACAGGAGCGAATGGGCCTTCATGCTTAAAAGTCTAAGAACGTTGCCAGCATGACGTGAGAAAGTCAGAACACTCAAGCTTTTCCTCCCCGATCAAGCATCAATCTTCGTCAGTTCATTCGCAACCCTGAACATAAGCTGTGGACATCAATCTCGAGCACTTCTTCCCTCTGTGTCCAGTTTAAGGGATGGTAACGTTCCTCGACTGCCTGTTGACACCCTGGCAGTCCATCGTTCCCGCCAGAGATCCCTCAGCACTGAGTGGTATGGAGGGAGAAAGAGGGCGGCGGTATGACCCTGGCACGAAGGATAATGGCCATTTTAGCGCCTTATAAACGCTGTGCTAACATTCAAAGTCGACTATATATGAGCAGTTAGCCAAAGAATTCGCCTAAAAATCATTTACTATAAAAAGCGTTGGCCTTTATGTTTGTGTGTTCGCTCAGTTACACTTCCAAACAGCCGAGTCAGTGGCGCCTCCCCTTCCCTGCCCCTGCCTCCCTTCTCACAGCCCTCCCTTGCTCTTCTTCCATTACACCACCCTTCCCTGCTCCCTCGCTGCCTCAAAACGTTCCCTCTCAACTCACACACACACACACACACACTCTCTCTCTCTCTCTCTCTCTCTCTCTCTCTCTCTCTCTCTCTCTCTCTCTCTCTCTCTCTCTCTCTCTCATCTCCCCTCTCCTCTTCTCTCCCCTTCCAAAACCATAAAGTTCCCCCTTCTCGTACATGAACTTCAGTAAAGCGACCCCCCGTGCTCCATTCTCGGGGACTCCCAACAAATCATGATATAATCGGGCGGGTGTGAGCGCCCTGTCCCAGCGGCAGATTCAGCGAATAACTTCCGCCACATTTCATATCAAGAGTGTGACACTTTCGATAATGTTATTCACGACCTTCGCCTCGGGCCCGCCTCCCTGCTTCCCTCCCCCTCAGGGACTCCTCGGTGCCAGAGGTTCCTTTTTTCTACGGTGTTCATTTGTCTGGCATATCAAGCCTTCATGACATGGCGTCCACTGTACACACTGCTGACAAGTGACTGGGACTGAAGCACAGCGTCTCATACATCCACAGGCGATGCAGCACGAGGCGGTGGTTGGGTGCGTGGAGAGCGGCTCGCCCACCCATCCCCTCATGCTCCAGCGTCCAGCAACATTGGGAAATGAAACGTCAAAAGTGGGAAGAAGTTCCATATTGTCCGCGTCATTTCCCACTGCGATGTGTTCGGCACCGATGGAAAATATTCCGCTGAGCGAGGGAAGTATTCCGTCTCGTTCCCATACGAGTCTGTGCTGACAAATGTGTTCGTACCCTTACGTAAAGTGATATGCGAGCCCCCTCAAAGGAATCTCGTGAATTAAGGTTCGGCGGTGGGCCTGCGATGGGAGGATTTCTGCCAATTTCATGTATAATAATGTATCTGTGGACACGTGGCCAAAACGGAACCATGGAACTCCGGTGACTATCGGTGGCCTGATTTTTGTGATAACTTCAGCATATAGGTGCGCGCGCGCATGCACGCACGCACACGCACGCACACACACACACGCACGCACGCACACGCACGCACACACACACACACACACACACACACACACACACACACACACACACACACACACACATCAAATAACCTGAATCATTAAATACAAAGTACAGTTTTCAGAATCGTGCGAACTTCCTCGAACCTCCACGAAAAAATATCTCTTCCTGAAAAAAGGGTCTGTGATGATAAAGATAGTTATGTTGCCGGTAATACTACTTGATGCTAATTCTAACCACATCCCCCAAACCTGTCGATCCAGCTGTGCCGCAACCTGGCGAGAGGTTGGAGTGTGTATGTACATCCCAGAGTGTGGGACCAAAGAGATGGATTACCAGCTGCGAGCGTTAGTATGCCGTGTAGCGTATCATCTATTGCCTAATAAATATTGATGTAGTTATATTCAAAACAGACACTGAGTTATGATAAAATAAAGCAAGGGTTAATCTCTGGCTGGGTGGGGGCAGGGTGTAGCCCACCACCGAAGTAAACCTGAAATATGTAAATATTACAATCCTGAACAGCCACTGCCCTCCGTCCCTGCCTCTCCAGGAACATAATCTCCTGCTCATCGATCTCGCTTGGAGTGACCGACCCCTAAAGACAAGAATAGAAACCCCGAGCACCGACACAGCTAAACCAACGAACCGTCAGGGCCGAAAATCTAGCAGTCGATGAATATGTAAACAGAGGCGAGGGAGAAGCGATGGCAGGCAGCGGCGGGCAATTGACCAGCTTTCTCTCTCTCTCTTTGTCTGCCGCGACGAAGGATGATGCGTTCAAGACTCTCCAAACCCAAAACAAGTCCACCAAAGAGAAGGTCTGAGTCTTACATCACACCGCGCAGCTCAGACCATTTGAATACTTGCTAAAACTGATGATAAAAGTGGTTCCCGGGAACATGGCTACGTGATAGATGCCACCACCCTCAGAGTCGCGTCTTTACACATCCGATGGCGTGGAGAAGTTGGATTTCAGATTCCGGCGAAACCTTGTAAGTACTCTCAAACGATCTACTGCGGCCACACGACCTCTTCCTCCGTCGCAAATATCGTGCTAACATTCTTTCTTTTGCATGTGGAAATGAAAAGAACATTCAAGTTTAAGATGATGTTTTGATCACTCTAAAACCGATGATGGTCTTGAAGTTTTACAATTTATATGCCCACTATGTGTCTACGTGGTATCATTACTGTCACCATTTTAATTCCTGGTCTTTATTTAATCTAAATAAAAAAAATAATGATCGCTTTTGTCACTTTAACTTTTTTATGACTATTTATCACAAGAGGAACTATTTGGGCAAACCAAATGAAACACAAGAAAAAAAAATGACGCTAAGGTTCAAACATCACCAAAAGCCACCCCATCCATGCCGCAAGAAACACTGAAACACGCGTCTGACCACATGCGGTGTCACTGAGGCGTCCGGGTCATGGCGGCGCACAGACCATCCCGCCGTCGCTAATCCCTGCTAATCCCCCATGTTTTCACAACTGCGGGAGCAGATTAACGCCTGGTGTGGAGGGAGGCTGTATGCGGCCCCTCTCTCGATAATAGCAGCCCTATATGATCTAGGGGAGAGAAGGGAGGAGGGGGAAGGAAAGGTGGGAAAGAGGGCGAGGGAAAGAAGGGAAGTTTGATACAGTAAAGACAAACAGACAAAAGGACGATGCCTTCCACATGTCAGTCTTTCCGGCGTCCTTTCCGCCTTAGGTAAAAAAATATACAGAGCTTCATAAGTGCTTTTACGTTCCTGAGGGAGAGAGAAAGAGAGAGAGAGAGAGAGAGAGAGAGAGAGAGAGAGAGAGAGAGAGAGAGAGAGAGAGAGAGATAATATTGTAATTCGACCTAGAGTTCATGACATCAATGTATAGAAATCTACCTATAAAAATACAACTTCTTGCAACATTATTCTGACCATTCACTTTCAAATTCCTTCTAAAGAACACCCCAGCCAGGGAAGGGAAGTCAACAACAACATCACCATATTCCTAATAAGAAAGGGCGGACCGCAAGCATTAGAAGGACGAGGCCAAGTGAAAGTGGCGAGCCCCCTTCAATAATATTTTGCGGTGGAAACAATGGAAGGAAGAGCCTCGCCCGTGACACAAATCCTCTTAAATCCCTCAAATCGGTGTTGGAATTCGTGGCGCGTCGAGTGACACTCAGACCGGACACAAAAGTTTCCGTTTGACTCCACGACAGAGATACCTTGATACATTGATACACTAAGATATTACCTTGCTTTTCCTTCCTTTCTCCTTGCCCAGAAAATGACACGGATATATACACTGGCGGAAACAGCTGCTACACATCCCTGAGAGTGATTGGAGCGCCACAAACACGGTGACTTCGGCAAAAGTAAGAAAATGGTGGTGAATATTTATGCGAATGTGGCTGTTCCCCTTAGCAAGGGTCAGGTGTCAATCAGAGAAACCCATTATCACAGGTAAGCTTATCCTCGTGGCTTCGTTAGCTTACCATTTATAAGGACATTAGTAAATCATTGTCCTAGAGATGGTCCCTCGCTGCCTGCTGGGACGACTCCGACGCCCCTTTGTCACTGGTATTTGTTCCGAGGATTGTTCATGCCAAGTGGTTGAAGAAAGCAGTCATCCCGCCTCACCCAGGTACCGCCACCCCACCTCTTCCTCCTCACTCACGCCTTAATCTGTGTTTTCCTCTTCCTCTTCCTCCTCCTCCTCCTCCTCCTCCTCCTCCGCCTCCTCCTTCTTTCCGTCCTTCTCTTCGTCGTCGTCGCCTACCATCCTTGATTTTCTCATATTTTTACTTATACTGATATTCCATTTTCTACATTCTGGTGTTTCTCCTTTCATAACGTGATCTTATTTCGTTGAATATTTGTTTTCTTAGTTTGTGTGCGTTCACTATTCCTCGAGGCTGTTTGTTCTGCGTACATAGAAATCAAAACGTTTCTGAATGTAAAGTGCAATCTGTTGTGCGGTTGAGTTCCTCTGCACCATAATGATTAGTGATTCGTTTCTTTAGTACTGATATCATATTGTTTACTTTTTCTTATAATAGGAAAAAACACCAAGGATTTATAAACAAAAAAGAAGGAATGAAAGAAAAGGGAAAGAAAGAAAATATATAACAAAACACTTCTACAACACTTACCCTCTCCATAACATAGGACGTGACATTCGCAGACCTGAAAAAAAAAGAAAAAAAAAGGTAAGAAACGTAGTCTATCTGCACTGGGAATACAAAAAACACAGTCAATAATAAGGGATGAATACAAAAGCATGCATAAAGGTTTCTCGTATGTCGAGACAGTATACATATGTATTTATGTTCATATATATATATATAT
>CM035194.1:7613944-7630789 GCA_020233015.1 Callinectes sapidus
TACAACCGAGAGGGCCCGGGTTCGAGTCCCGGGCGCGGCGAGGCAAATGGGCAAGGCTCTTAATGTGTATCTAGCCGCTATTCACCCACACAGCAGCAAGTAGGTATGGAACGTAAGTCGAGGGGTCGTGGCCTCGCTGTCCCGGTGTGTAGTGTGTGATGTGGTTTCAGTCCTACCCGAAGATCGGTCTACGAGCTCTAAACTCGCTCCACAGGGAAAGGCTGGCTGGGTGACCAGCAGGCCATCGCGACAGTGAATTACACACACACACACACACACACACACACACACACACACACTCTCTCTCACACACACTCTTACACACACACACACACACACACTTACACACACACACACACACACACACACACACCAATACACGCTCACGTAAGTCACCGGAAAATCGTGTGAAGGCTTCCCTTTTCCTGATAACGCACCGCCTTCTCTCTTATTGTTGTGTGTAAATCTCTACTTTACTTACTGCTTCTCCGCTCTCTCTCTCTCTCTCTCTCTCTCTCTCTCTCTCTCTCTCTCTCTCTCTCTCTCTCTCTCTCTCTCTCTCTGTCCCCTCCCCCCACAGCAGGTCGGTCCAGAGCAACCCGCAGCGCAGAAATGTAGAGCATCCGCCGCGCACCATTACATGCCATTAATGTGTTAATTTATAATGTGAAAATGTCTTCATAGGGTATGACCTAGTGCCCCCTGGAGGCTGGAGAAGGGCATCCTCCATGTTGGTCTGTGACGTCACCTCTGGCAAGGACTTTGATTGGTGGAGAGAGACGCCGGTGACAAAAGAGCAGCGGGATCCAAGGAATGTGGAGGAGAGGTTCTCGGGTTGCGGCAAGCCATTGTGCACCTCTTTTTCATGGCTGCGTGACATCTTACTCCGAGGCCACGCATTCACTTTTCACTTCCCTCCTGAAACTGTATGAATGCAGCCTGATTATTTACAACCGTGGACATAAAAGCCGGGAAAAAACGTAAATCTATTACCGAAAGCTTGTCCTGTCGTCCTCCAGTTCTTAAGTGAGAGGGAGCAGGACGGAGGACGAAGGGTGGGGCATATCGTCATTGGTTCTCACTCACTCGCGATGTTTGTGTTATTCCTTTCTGTGCATTCTTGCAACGTTCTTGTTCAAAGGCAAAAATTGCTGATAAAAAATATCCGGGGCACTTCCGAAAGTGACTTGTAATATTGAAATTTCCTTAGCTTGTTTATAAATATGCAACCTATATGTAGAACAATCATTACTGGTTACTTGCAAAACATTATGCAAGTGTTGTGAAATTTCAACACAGAATGCACACAATAATGCAGGAAGTGTGAGTTAGGCAACAGCAGACACCTGACAGTGGTGGGCACGAGCTTAGTAAAAAAATATGAAACGAAAACAATCCCTATTCCCCTTTTTGGACGACCCTGGGCAGCCAGTTTCCTGCCGGACGTGGTCAAGGAGGCCCGTTGTAAACACCCGAACAACGGCCGGTACTTGAGACACTAAAGAACAGTTGAATAACGCTCCCCCTCAACTCGAAGGCTGCCCTTGGTTCATTAACTCATAAAATTGCCGTAACTCTCGTACAGACAAACCTCTTAAGGTGGCCAAAGAGACACCCGCAAACCACTGCCACAAGCGACCATAGGAGCTAAATGTCTTGTTTATTCGAGGCGGCGTCTCCCAGGAAGTGGGAGGGAGCGAGCACGGGCCCTTTGTGCGACCAAGAGCCCAGGCCAGGGGGTCCTCCGCCGCAGAACCTGGAGCGTCCTTTGTGAGACTCGGAAACTTCTTTGTCACGGTAATGAACAGGAGAGGTGGCTCTCCGCCCCGCTGCGAAGCTGCGGTCACCATGCCACGCGGGGCAGCCTTGCCGGGAGTGAAGGGAAACGTCCATGTGTGTGTGTGTGTGTGTGTGTGTGTGTGTGTGTGTGTGTGTGTGTGTGTGTGTGTGTGTGTGGGAGAGAGAGAGAGAGAGAGAGAGAGAGAGAGAGAGAGAGAGAGAGAGAGAGAGAGAGAGAGAGAGAGAGAGAGAGAGAGAGAGAGAGAGAGAGAGAGAGAGTTATATTATCACAATCACTTTCACTTATTTAACCATCACATAAACATGGATCTTAATGGAATAAAACATTAATTCTATTTTATAAAGTTATTTCAAAACTATCAATGAGCATTTTATGGCATAAAACTTGCGTTCATATCAAGTAACACACACTAATAGTATCCTTTATGTATTTGTTGCCCAACCCTGTGACTAAACAGTTTCAACGATTGGTGAAAGTCCTCTCCTTCTCTGACCCAACTTGGTGTATTGGGTTGAGACAATGCATCACGTATCTTCGACCATACAGAGGGACAGTTTCTCGTCTCCGCTCTTAGTTAACGTCACTAAAACCCCAACAGACGCTGTCACTTCCAACATTTAAGGGCTGAAATAGCGGCTGTGGCTGTGGGAGTCAGATCTCCTCTGTTTTACTTGCTGGAGATAAAGTTCCCGCGCCGGATCTCGTCGTCCCGCCAACCTTATCCATGTGTGGTTGTCCCCACGCCGCAGCGGGCCAAGCTGCACTCATCCGACGACGCTTTACGGGGTGTGATCCGCCTGCCTGGAGAGCTCACATTTTCCCTCTATTATGCCCGTATTAAGGTCTGATTGTCCTTGATTGTTCTTGGCTGCGAGGGAGCCCCAACCTGCCCACACGGCCCCATTGTCCCGCCATTTGTCCCTTATATTGTGCTCAGAGGGAATAACAGCGTCACTCCTATCGCCCCTCTATCTCAGCTGTGAATGGGTAACGTTTTCCCTTTTTCCCCGTTCCTGAAAACCGTCTGGGTGCCTTTTGTGGGCGCGCGGGGCTGCGAGGCTCAATGGCGAGCCCATATATCTTGCGCGATCGATTGGTCTTTTCAATTAACTTTTTAAAAGGTGAATATTTTTCTTTGAGATGGGGCTCCTGCCTTGCCGTGTTATTCTTTGTGATTCTACACGGTGTTCAGTGAGTTGCCTCAAAGCCGCCCCCGAGGAGAAGGGTCACCTGTCATCCCGCAGAGCGGTGGGGCGGAGCGGCACACACAGGGAGGCACACACTCAAGGGACCAGCACGGTAGCACACACGCTGATGCCAGGAATGTTGGAAAGGGCTTAAAAGTTTATCTTCTGGGTTAGGGTTTCCTTTGTGAGGTGGGGAGAGAAAAATCTGAAAAATTCCTGGAGTTTTTAAGGTGAGTTCCAGCAGTCACAGTTCAAACGGATACATACTTCCAGAGCCGACCCTTGTTGACCAGCGAGTTGTTGTGTTGTGCCCACTGACTTACTGACCGTGTGGCGCTGACCGACTTACTGACCGTGTGGCATTGTGACCATTCTTTATGATACGCTGCCTTCTTGAACCTAAATACTTCTACGACAATAAAAAGAAAAATCATTTATGGCATATGCTTATTAAATTCTTTGCAAAAATAAAAAGAGTATCATATTAAATTGTTAAAATGTCTTACTCCATGGTCATAATAACACACACACACACACACACACACACACACACACACACACACACACACACACAGCTAGCTCAAGACAATTCAAAATGGACAGCATCCCCCTCTTACAAAAGACAAATTTGGGAGGCAGACGCTCCACTCCACACTGTTTTGATAAATCTCTATACAGTACGGGCAGCGCAAATATCATATACATTTACATTGCTTCTCTAGATTCATCAGTGAGTAACCCTGAGTTCTGCCCTGTCTTCATATTACTTGATCCATAATGTCATCAAGTCTATAGTTGTAACAATAGCACGTCTGTAGCATCCCGTATTCTCTAATCCTTACTCTTAATCATTCCAGTGCTGACGATTGTACAGTTCTGCTGTATGACAAATGACTTTTCTCTATTTCTTATATCAAAACATATAGTTAATTTTCTCCAGACAAGTCCTTTCTATATATATATATTTTTTCTCTCTCTCGTTCCCTGACTGTCTTGTTTACCTCCCTGTGCAGCCTTCCCGTGAACACATCTGCCCCCAATAATTTGTATTTGAGCGCAGCTACGACGCCCCTGGAAGGACCTGAGCCAAGAGATTCCCCAGGGTAATAGAGACCTCAGCCCTGCGTGCCGGGCGGCGAGTCTCCTCTGCGGGGGCCGCGTCAGGACTGATGAACGAGCCCCACCGCCCCACCTGGACGCCCCCACCTGCTTTATAGTGTCAGGTAATCTATTCTACTTCCACCCTCAGATTTACTGACTGAAAGATGATCATGTGTGTTAATCCCAGTACCCGTGCATGTCAACTTCGTACAGCAGGCTTGAAAGGTGCACAGTGACGTAGGAAATAGGAAGGTGAGGTGACGGAGGAGTGAATGAGTATGTAGTGGGAGGATGTATGATGATGTGCAGATGTGTGATTAACTGAAGGATATTTGAATGGCGTTCTTTTTAATATGCATAGATGATAGGTATGTAATTGGAAATACTTGTACTTGGTAATATGTTGAGAATATTTAGCATTTATCTTATCTTTTCATAGCGCAAAAAGAATTCATTCCCCTCACCCTCTCTCTCTCTCTCTCTCTCTCTCTCTCTCTCTCTCTCTCTCTCTCTTGCCATGTTCTATAACCACTAACATCTCCACACATCCCAGACTACACCACGCCAAGCAAACACATCACGGGAGCCTGCGCTTCTTCTTACTCACGCGCCAAACAGCCCCAAACCTGCCTTAACTCACCATACCAAGCCATCCTTTCCTCTTAACCACATCATCTTCAACCTTACTGAACCTCACTGCATCCTAACATACTATAACTTCCACCGGGCCATATCCCTCCAAACCACACGCCGCGACACACCAAAACCGCACATCCCTTGTAACTAAGCCTTACTAAAACGCATTCCACTAAACCACACCACCTCTAAAACCACCGTACCTCACAGCACTACACTACGTCGAGCTACACAGCATCACCACCACTACTTAATACATTACTGAGCACATCTACCTAAACTCCACCTCCTCCACCAATAGTACAGATATGAACCATCCACTCTCTGGCCTCAAATCCCCAAAAAACTTTACGATGAGTATATGAAGAAGTGTCAGGATTAAACCCCAAACTCCCTGCGGTACTAATCTTCAGCTGTCACTCTAGCAGCTGTTCGTCCCCTGCAGTGTACGCAAACTCGTACCACCGATGGCAAGGAATATTACGCAACACGCGAGCGCAAACATCAAGGAGGGCAAGGCAGCCAAATAAAGCTTATCTCCACCATCAGCTGCGCATAAAACATCGGGAACCTCAACGAGACTGGATACTATTCGTGTGTGAGCAAAATACCTTCCAATTAATTAGCGGCTGTTAATTAGTCTAAGAGGTGACTGACATGGACAAAATAAGGGGGAAAAAAGAAGTGAGGATTAATGATACTTGTTTTCTGTGTCCCTTGCAGAGGTTCCAGGGCAGCAGCGGGAGTCAGGAGCCGAGAGTCACGCTGAGCTACAGGTAATGGTGGTATTAGTGAAGGTTTAGAGCCGCCCTCGTCCCCCATTAACCCACACTTTTTACTACGCCTCGAAAATAAAAGTCTGCCAGGGAACAACGGGAGATTCTGAAAGGACTCGTCTCTCTCTCTCTCTCTCTCTCTCTCTCTCTCTCTCTCTCTCTCTCTCTCTCTCTGACATATCTTTAAAGCGGACGAACACGTGTCTCAAGAGTTTGCAAGGTGCAGTGAGGCCTCTTCGTCGGGGTGTGACGCTGAGGTTAGCCGGTGTGATGAAAATACTCCCACTGGAATAAATTAAAGCAACACTGATTGTAAATTAAGAGCAAAGTGATAAACATCTCTCAGATCGTTATCTCGGCCGAGGTGAGACATTCGCGGCTTGTTCCCTGGTAACGAGCTGCCCTGATGGCTCCTCCTCCTCCTCCTCCTCCTTCTCTTCACCACCACTACCACCACAAGTTTCGCTTTCCTCTCCTCGCTTCTCCATCCTTCCTTACTCCTGATATGCACGTCCTGCTGTGAGACCGAAAAAAAAGCTGTGACTTTGCACATTTAAAATCCTCGTCATTACTTTCAGCTGCTGCCAGAGTTTTCCTTATGTTGGCGTCTTGATACAGCAGTTTTCACCACGCGCTCTACACACTGCGACAAAGGAGTCCCCGTGCCGTTTCGTCCTCGTGGCTTTAGTGGCTTTTGACGGTTCACAGAAAGGTTCTTCTTAAGGCCAGGTGTCATTGTGCGCCAGGCTTTGGGGATGAAGCATGGAAGAAGGCTCGGTGGTGTGGCAGTGGACACTGGCACGCGAGGGTATGTCAGAAAATTGGTTGGAATGGAAGGATTATGGAAGGAAGTTATAGCAAAGCATTTATTTGGTAACCATTTGGAAATACACATCACAAATTACTCACTTATAGCACGCAAAGAAACAAAAGGAAGAATGTGAAGTTGATATTATTATTAGTAAATGCTTAAGTTATGGTTGGTCAGTGTAGGAAAAAATGCTTAGGCATGAAGGAATCAAAATAAACAGGAACTCATGCAGAATTGGCAAAACTTCAGGGAGCCACAAACCATGGCGGAAGTTGTAAACACGTATCACCTCTTGACAACTTCCCATCCACTAAAGAATGCAAGCAGAACGCGGGGATATAAGGTGCGAACAACACTGAAATACGAGTAACGTCCCAGTAGTCGAGCTGATTATTTCGTTAACATACAAATGACACCTCGCTGACAGCTTCTCATTTGTAAGGAGGGACAAAATCTGCAACTACTGACGTGATGAGGAGATATTATCATTACAAGCTTCTGCAATTTGAGACCGGAACAAAAAATTCCTGTGACTTTATGTCTACCGTTTTTCTTATAGCGAGAAAACCAACCTGAAGCACACGTCTAGTCACATCAAAAGACCTACAAAATCAAACTGACCATTTTCTTAAATTGTATTTTCAAACTGTATACCTTATCACATAAAGAAACAGAGAGAGAGAGAGAGAGAGAGAGAGAGAGAGAGAGAGAGAGAGAGAGAGAGAGAGAGAGAGAGAGAGAGAGAGAGAGAGAGAGAGAGAGAGAGAGATCCAGGAGTACATACATGTATTCCATAATATAATTCTCCTTCGGAACCATAACGTTAGCAAATCAGTCATGAAGGTGACTCACTGTTACATAAGAAGCTTATTGCGCTTTGACAGTTTTAATATACTTAAACATTTACAAATACATTAAGATGTTTAGCAACCGTTCTCCTTATTGCGTGATGGGAATAGTAACAAAGAATATTTTATTCACTCTTTACATATCCATCTCTAAGCGCACATATTACACTGGACCATTAACTCCATATATGCTTAAAACAAGACATAATCGTGACACACTGGCCTCATTATATGCGACGTTCATCTTTATTTACATGTTTCTTGGCCTGAATCACGAAAATCAGTATCCCTCCGTAGCAGCACAATGCTGCAATGTTATGCTTTTGTGCAGTGGTTTCATTTCAACACCATCACACTATACACTTACCTGGCTTCCTCCTCCAACTCCTCTTCCTCTTTTTTTTCTTCCTGTTCCTTTTATTCCAATTCCTCTTCCTCAAATGATCGCTATTTCTGTTACTACTACTATTCTTACTATTCAAAAGAATATTAAAAATGATCTCGTTTCGCTCCATCTGACGCCAAACAATCTTCGATGAACGATTGAGCGAGAAATGTGGCCTGAATCTTCTACCTGTACGTGACCATGCAATCTCAAGCCATTTACCTGATCACGTATTCAATTACCGACGATAGTGACTGTTTATAATATTAGCTTACTCCATCTATTTCCTGTAAGAGTGCTTTGTTTATAAAGTTAACTTACTTCATCTATTTCCTGCAAGACTGTTTATTTTTCACTCATTTGTTTACTTTTCCTGGGGAGGTGGTGAAGAGGAGGGGCGAGAGGGGCCAAGGCAGGGCGGAGGTGAGCCGTCCATCTTGAGGAAGGGCGTGTTGTCGACCTGGGTTGTGTTGGGTTGTGTCTCGGGACTCAAAGCAACACCTCTGTCTCTTCGTGGCTGTGCGTGAACGCGACACCCTCAAATTTTACGCCAAGTAAACTTGAGTACGTTTTACGAATGCTCCAGCGGTTTCGATAAGAAAAATAATGAATAAATAAAGCTACACCTCGAAAATTAAAGCAAAAAAACGTACCACATTGCATGCAAATTACATTGCGAAAAAAGTGCAAAGAACTGTACATTCATATATCACTTGGGTAAAAGGGAAGGAAGGAACTGAAAAGAAATCTGCAGTTGCAATCAGAGGTAACGAGTGGGTGGTGGCGCCATCTGCAGCCAGATCACACTAGCGCATCTCAATCGGAACTGCATCTTTAGATTCTATTAAACATTTCGGTTTATCGGCGAGGTAATACCCAGGTACGAGGGAAGGTGGCGCTCCCCTAGTATTCATCCCGGACCATAAGGGTGTCTTAGCAGCGCAGAAAGGAAGCACAACCCTGCACCTCCTTCCCGAACCTTGCCTATCGTCGCCGCTGCACCGAACAGGGTAATGCGTAAAGATGACCGAATATGAGACTATAATTGAGGATCATTCTCGCTGCCAAGAGCACACCAGGCGGAGCAGAACCCGCCACTTAGCTGAGCCGGGCTGGAATTAAGGGGCGGAGCGGGGCGGCCAAGGGGTGATCAGGGAAGGCCGCACCCACCACGCCGTAAACCTGCTGCAGGCCGCCCAAAGACTGCCTCCACGTCCACCGCCCACGCATCACCGCCTTGTCCTCCGCCACTCTCTTCTCCATCTTATCTGCCTTCTCCTCTTCGTCTCGTGTCGTAAACTTCCTTCCACGCCTCCACATTGTCCCTTTGTGCTCTTTGTCCTCTATACGAACAGTTTTTCTTCTTTACTTTTTTTCTCTGTTTATCTCTGATGTTATCAAAATTTTCCCATCATTCTCTTTCCTCTGATGTTAATGAAAAGAGGAAAAACAAGTTAAATCAGTAATTGATATCGCTGCTGAGTTTAGATAAATTTCTGATGGACGGAAATAGCACTTTTTCGCCTAACCTCTTTTTACCTTTTTCCTTGCGTTGCATCCATTTGTATAAATATCTCATTCACCATCATCCCCACACTCTTCCTATGACGCACAGCCTTCACCTTGTACCCCCATCCTCCACCCTGACCAAGAACAACCTCCACCCTCATCACGACCTCAACACCTTCACCCTTCATCCCTCCACCTCCCAACGTGACCCTCCTGCACCCTGGGACGTCCTCTACGAATAGAAACACATAACTTCCCGGAGAAACTTGTGAGAGAACATTCGTGTGGCATCCAACAGGCGTCTCCACCCTAAGTGAAACCAACTCTTCCTCCCCGTACCCTTTCCAAACCCCAGACTCTGCCATCACCACTCCCACCCTCCTCCTCCCAGGTTAGGAGACGCGAGATACTGCTATAACACCACTTCCAGGCCGTCCTATATTTCATCGTTAAGGTAATGCACTCAGGAACACTGCTGGTGGAGGCAAAAGTCAATTAAAAGTAAGAAAGGTAAGACAGCGCCTGCAGGGTGTGCACTGTCTGGCCTCAATGTAGCGGTACATGGCTGTTTAATCAAGAATGCGAAGACGTAATTGGGTGATGCTTACTGTGATATGTGAATTGTTCTTAACTCCTCTACCCCCTGCCCAGACATGGGACTGGTTGGAGCAGCAACGGTACTGTGGATGTTTGGTTATTCTTAGTCATCTCATTTACAATAACACTAAATATTTCTTGAAGTATTATGGTCTACAAAGCTTATTTTCAGTTTACCTAAAATTCACTCACTTTTGAGTATCACCCTCTACCTCACACAGGTTAAAGAGGAATAAAATATCACACACATCCACGAGATAAATCAAATAGATAAGGTTATACGATAAACGGTTAGCATAAATCTACACATGATTTCTAATGAAATTCTACAATATCATGAACCGTTCTATAGGATGGTGCCCTTCCCTTTCATATCACATCACCCTCTCAGACTCTTATTGTACTGCGCTCAATCCTACACATACACCACAACCATGAGTAAAAACTCGGCTCCAAGATGATGATGTAACGCCGCACGGGCCCACGTGTTCCAGAGGTGGTGAACTTCCCGCTTCCTCCCCGCGAATCAGTGTCAAGCCCAGCCACAATAAATAATACACTTCTTTTTTTACTCCCAATGAATAAAAACACTCGAGTATGCAAATGCACAATCTCCAGCCCCTTGGTACACCCCACGTGCTTGGCTGAGGGTGAGGAGTTGTGGCATAAATCTGGCGTCTGTACCGGCCGACGTCAATTTTATGCAGGAGATAGTCGGTATTATGGAGACGCCGGGAAAGGACGGCAAACACACACACACACACACACACACACACACACACACACACACACACACACACACTCCGCGATACAGGAGATGATGTACAAGCTCAGACATCAAACCCAAAGCAGCTCTTGATGGCGATCTCAGCGGAAGAATAACCTGCTGCGTAACCGTCGACTAATCTCCCGCCACAGCGCACCAATGTAAGGAGTACCAAACAGCAACTGAGCCTTGATTGAGTCGCTCTGCCCGACCCGGTGGTGAATTAGAAGCAGGAGAGACGAAGAGCACTGGAGATGTGGCGGCAAGTACGAGGACGACAACTGCACAACGCTCCTCAACTTCCCCTTGATACCAACGAGTCCCTAGCTGAGTGGCTGCAAGTAAACAACACCTCAGATACCTGTGAAGTGATGGCTTGTTAATTAGCGCATCGCCTGCACACCCTCCTCACCTGGGCGCCCCCCCCGCCTCTCCAGCCGTGAGCCCTCGTACTCTAATTAATGTGTTGCCAGAGCATCCGCGGGTGAACACTGATACGTCAAGCAGGTAAAGCGGGAATGTAAATTGTGCACCTCTTATCCATCCTTCGGGGAGTGTGAAATGGTATGGGTGAGTAGAGTGAATACACCCTCGGACCAGCAACGCTCATTACTTACTCTCCCAAAGACCTTCGTCGTTTTTACTGAGCGGCGCACAAGTTTATAGCGTCAATTAGTTAAACTGTGAAGCATGTTTTATGACGCAGGGGAAGAAAAGCCTCCGCGAAGAAATGAATGTACCAAGAGAGTTGTCCAGGCAAAGTAATTTACAATGGAGTGAGAGAGCGTCTACCACGGACCACCTTGAGAATGAGAGCCACGCAAGGGTCCTAGCTAGATAAGAACATCAAGGAGACGAATAAAGGTCGGCCAGCGAGGTTGAGAAGGAGGCTGACTGAAGGAATGAGAGGCAGGGGGCGTAACTAGATCAACCAAGGGGTGGAGGTCTGACTGAGGGAGGACAGGATGAGGGCGCGGCGGCCACCCACACTCACCAAGAGGGGGGATGGACTCTCCCTGATGGATACCGATAAGCCTGACCTCTGACCCGCTGTGCTAAATGACCTCTCTTCTTTCCCCCACGTGGGCCGCCTCCCCGAGCTAGTCCTTCGAAAGAAAAAATAGCAACTTTCCATTAAATAACTAACTTTTGACATTTAACCTAAAATAAATCAACATAAATCATTCCAGTAAAGTTCACAAGTACAATACAGTGCAGCTAGTCATTCTGCATAGAGGGGCCGAGTGGGGCAGCAGAGGGGAGGAAGTAAACCAGTCTCTCATGGCGGGTATGTCTTCCCAGGAAGCCGCGCGCGCCTCTCCAGGTTTGGTTGGAGTCAGCCTGTTACAACAATTTTGGTTTCCGGCCATAAAGTGCAGTGTTGTATTAGTCTTGGTTCATGTAGGCAGTTTACAGTAGGCAGGGTGAGGGAGGCGAGGGAGGCGACGGAGATAAGGGAAGCGAAGGAGGCGGGAGGAGTAAGAGACAGGTGAGGGAGACGAAGGAGGTGAGCCCAACAGCTAGTTAATCTTTCATCATCTGAATATGTGACGCAATATTCTATTATTATATATCACATTGCTGTGTATAATCTCTTAAACAACATATAGCAGTAAGTCTTTATAAAGTCAGAAGGTGTTTCTAATCATATAATGAGAAACACCGTAACCATTGCGTTGCTGGTCAATCTATTATTCGAAAGTGTTCTGTGGCATCCATATTAATCCATCACCAAGAAGAAGATTAATTGAGCTCTGGCCTCGTTCGGTAGATAGTCATCGAGTCAGAGTGAGCCACGCGAGGTTGACAGCCCCTCACACTCTCCAGTTAGCAGAGTTATCTTTCGCCCGGTATGACTGTCGGCTGCCCCAGGCCTCATGACACTCGCGATTTGAATGTCAAGCAAACTCTGTGTTGCGTTAAGCAGGATGCTGTGACGTCTGCTGCCTTAACTGCTGCGTCTGAGTCCCTTCGTGCAATAAGATATTCATAATTGCCAGCATATTTTAATGCAATCATAGTTTTCCTCAAGTGTATTGTCCCTGTCCTTTATTTCTCGCGGGGGGCACTCCCCTCGTTGCCCTGTTGGCCTCTGAGGCTCAGACGAGGAAAAATGCTTTCTAACCACGCATATATTTCAAAGCCTCTTTCAATTGTTCATTCTAATCTGAGGCACCATCACGTTCTTTCAACAAAACCTGTTTCCTTCAACCACAAAGTGAGTCAGCACTGTGTTAGTCAGCTGGAATCACCGCCATAATTTTCTCAACTCCAGTCAGACCTATAAAGTTCCAACAAAATCCTTCCTAAGACGCATAATAGAAACCCTTTTAGAATTCTATTCGAGATTCGAACTCAATTCGCGTCGCTTCAAGAGTTTCCACTGAAGACCTGTTTGTGGGTCGCCTAATAGAGACCTCTAGCATGACGTCGGCGGCGCTGCAGATGGATCTGAGATGACCCTGAGGCCTCGTCTCCCGCAACAATGTCACACTCAAGTTACGTCCAGAGGACACTCAGTGGCGCCTCTCTTCGGTCACATTTCGGACTTGATGGCTTAGAACGGGGGATTACTGCTGCTACTGCCCACACTCTGGCGCTGACAGACTGGTGGCTCTCCACTACGGTTCACCTACGGCTCCCGTTAGAACGCCTTAAGGACCACAGTTTAGACTTTAATTGCCTCATCCAGCAAATCACTGCAAGCAGCCAGTAGCCATAAATAAGGGTATATTAAACTCTCATTCTCAAAGCCGTGGTAGTTGCGATACTAAAATTTACGAAGAGAATGGTTTTCATTTTTCATCACTTGCAACCATGCTCTATGATGTTTTGCTGTTGCGTATCGTTTTCCAGTCAAAGAGAAGGCAAGGAGTACAAATTGGCGGAGGACAGTGTCTAGTGGCGTGAAACAGGTGAAGGCAGAGGCGAGGTGGTCCAAGAAGTGACTGAGTTGCAGAGTGGCGGGCGCCTCTCAGTGGCGACGGTCCACGCACCGCATCGGCCGCCGACCCCCCGCCGAGGGAACAAGAGCCTAACGATACCCGCAAATTAGCTCAATTTGATGCCTATTATTCAGACCCGTCCCGACTGACAATGTCAACTCAGAATGGATGAGTTGATAATATCACTGAATATTCTCTGGCGCTCGCAGTAAAGCGGCATTCCTGATGACGCCAGGCCAATCTCGCCCTTAGACACTCTACCCAAAGAATGAAGTAAGGGAGGCGCGCACGGCACTGGGGTCCTTTTTCTCCGCAACAAGCTGAGGAGTCGTGGCCGTAGTTAAGGTTATAATGTCACTATCGCGTCCAGCCTACGACCGCCGAGATGCCAGCTAATTGATCTGATAATACCATTGTCCGGCTTAGATTTGAGCGCTTTTTTATTTCTCAATCAGGCGGAACTCCACGTCGGGTAGTAAGCGCAGCGCAGGACAGAGCAACCCACCGTCAGACGAAATGTAGTGAAACAGAAATAAAACTGCGAGATCCAACACTCGTACGGGTGTCACTCCACGAGGAAGGCTGGAGGTGAGTCTGGGAGGAACTTAATTATGTGATGAACAATGTACTGTAACAGAAAAAAAAATTGATATTGGATAGATTGAAAACTGGACACCTTACACCCAACAACACACACACACACACACACACACACACACACACACACACACACATTGAAGGTTGTAAATCAGAAAGTGGTGTATTATAGCAACGTTTTGGTGCATCATAGGTGGGAAGCGATGACCACAACTGGACTGGACACGCTCCCCCCCTCTCTCCCTCTCTCTCTCTCTCTCTCTCTCTCTCTCTCTCTCTCTCTCTCTCTCTCTCTCTCTCTCTCTCTCTCTCTCTCTCATAAAAGGACACAATGAATATTATGTTGTGATGGTTATGTGTTCGTACTGTGGTTGCGGCAGGGAGGTGGCGGTGGTGGTGGTGGTGGCGGTGATGGTGATGGTGGTGGGGAGAAGACGGAGAGAGAGCGAGAGACGACAAATATGGGAGGACGAGAGAAGAGGAGGAGCGACAAAAAAAGTACAAATGAGCACCTTAGCAAACACATAATATTAAATCCCCTCTGAGAGAAAAAAAACAAGACACAACTTTTTTAACACCCGGAATAAGGATTAGAACATGTGTTAATTCCCTCAGTGGTGTTGGATCCCGCACTTTCTCGCCTCTGACGGTGATAACTTAGCGGTAAATACGACACTGACTGAGCCTCGGTTAATTAAATAAGGAATGTAATTAAGTATTATGAACACTAAATTATCTCCCCTCCGGCCCCCCTCCACCCCCATCCCTGTGGTGTAGGGACATTGGTATGCAGCAGACGGCGCAGGGCAGCCACTACCTCGCCGGGGACAACTTGTTACTCTGTGTTCATGTCATATTTTATTTCAGGTGATCATTTACCTTTGCTGTGAAGACTGTTGTGGCTCTCCTTGTGCTTCCCTCACGCGTGCTAGGATCTCTCTCTCTCTCTCTCTCTCTCTCTCTCTCTCTCTCTCTCTCTCTCTCTCTCTCTCTCTCTCTCTCTCTCTCTCTCTCTCTCCCTGAAATTATCTATGATGCTTGGTTCACAATCTTGCCAGTCTTGTTAATTCTCTTCCACTTACTACATAAGTGTCAGCTTCCCCCAAATGGATACTGTTACTAAGTTCTAATTATCGCTCTTCTATTAGTATTTTTGCTCCAGGATCCACTTTTTTCTATTCATTAAACCTTCACTGTGGGCCTTTACGACCAGAAATACTCCCCCGGCTCTCGGCCTGACAACTGTGACATCCTGCACACAAGTCTATTAGCCGTGCATTGTTATCTCCACCGCCCCCGCCACTACCACTGCCCTGCTGCCACAATTAATGCCGCTGCAGGTCACTCCGACGCTTTACACACCATCACTGTCCTATAAACACGTCCGGCCTGCCCCGAGCCCCGCCCCGTCGCTCACGTGACACCGCCCCTCCTGCTTCTCCTGCCACTCGGCCCCTCACTCCAAAACTCACTCTCCATGGTCACTTGAAATCCCACTCCCCGTTTTTATTTCCCTTATCACTTCCATCCCCGCCTCTTTGCTCTTCGCCGTGACCTTAACGCCCACACCACCATATGCACCGACCATTCCTCTCCTCTTAATCCAGTCCTCCCTTGCCTCACCATCCCTCCCTTCCCTCTTGAAACAAACGGCTCTATTCATAAGAAAACTCCCTATCATAACGATATTTCCACTGATTTTGACGGTAATTGCTGAGATGCCCAAGCAGCGATTTCCTGCAGGTGCATCAGGGAGCCTCCATTACCGGGGCGTTGGTTGCCAGGTAGGGACCAGGACCAGTTGGAGGGATCTCACACCTGGCCGGAACTGAGGCACCTAGAAAACCACCACCAACTACAGGCCACGTTAGACTGACAATCATTTGTTCAAATTTATAAGATTATTTGAAATGCATTTTTACTCTCATTTTTTTCTTTCATCATAAAGGTCTGTAGTGAATCATTACTAAGAGAGGTTATTTTTCCTAAATAATCAAGATCTTAAAGCATCACTTATATTCCGATATGATTGGCTTATCATATTGGAATTCATATCCACCTTTAAAATATTGAAATTTAAAGGAGAAACCCATAGTAATAAGTCACTAAGAAAATATTCCATGAACTGTAAAATGCATTAAAATCTAAATGATATATTTGATTTTATAAGGGTGTTTAAACCTCTCTCTCTCTCTCTCTCTCTCTCTCTCTCTCTCTCTCTCTCTCTCTCTCTCTCTCTCTCTCTCTCTCTCTCGCACGCACACACAGACACACACACACACAATCGCAGCTCCCATCCACTGCCTTCGTCGCCTTCTTTACTGTCATGTCCGCCGCCATTCATTGATATTTGTTACAGTAATAAAATAATTATCAACATTACTGGCATTATCTCGGCTCTTATCTGCACCATTATCACGAGCGAGGCATGACGGGAGACATAAAGACCCGCCTGCCGCCATACCATGTCCCATTACCATAACCTTCATTACCGCAGCATATGTCACGAGAGGCCCACACACACCATTCCTGGATCAATAACACCACTGCCATAGATGGATGTATTGAATTAAATGACTATGATTAAGATGGATTTTCAATATTTCTTTATCACAGTCAATTTTGGCATATACATTTATACACGTATGGATAAATATATGCAATAATTTGTTTGTTTTCTTCTATGATTTTACACTTTTCCTTTTTTTTTTCCCATTGGTTTATTCATGAAGATTCTTCGTTATACGCTTCTTTATCTTCCATTCTTCATCTCTCCACCCTTTTTCTACCTTTCTTCTTTATTTTCTATTTCTTTCTCATTAGCTCATTCGTCTCTATAATTATCTCTTCACCAACCAGATTTGCATACATCCATCTCCCCCCCCC
>CM035194.1:7636117-7647080 GCA_020233015.1 Callinectes sapidus
CTGCCTGCTTTCACTATTTGCCTTCACGCCTGCATTTCGTTCCTGCACAGAGCAAAGGTTGAGGGATAATGAGGAGGCCAGAGAAGCCTGGTCTCGGGTCTTGGGTCAGGCTGTTCATGCGAGCCTTGGTTTGGGATTCGTGCCTCTCCGCCATAAAGCTTTCCTGGGAACGCAAACCCATCCCCTGACAGCATCTGTTTACCTGCCCGCGCACCGTCCACCTTGGTTACCATCTCTATCCATCTCATCTCTCGTCCGTTTCTTCGTTTTTTTTTTTTTCCCCGTTTCTTTTTCTTCTCCCTTTCCTCCTTCCCTTGCTCACTTACAGTACCTCCATCCATCTCTATCTCTCTCTCTCTCTCTCTCTCTCGTGCCTACATTCCCCTCAGCAAGGTCAAAATATCCTCGTACGTTACATCATCCTCTTTTCTCCTTGATCTTCTCTCCTCATCTTATTCACCTAGAGCTACATGTGGATAATTTAAATCTTCGTACTGCACACATTCTCTCTCTCTCTCTCTCTCTCTCTCTCTCTCTCTCAAACATACAGTACGTACACATCATAACACGTGTATAAGTGGTCTCATTAGCCTTTGGTGATTAACAACGGGCGAGTCGTGAGTGGCTGCAGACTAAAGAATGGTCAGAGTGACTCGCGTGATATACTATGATAACAAAGCCTTAAGTGGCCCTACAGTCGACCTTGGGCACTCCACTCCGTCATCGCCACCATCACCACCACCACCACCTTCACCTTCTACTCCTGGCGCCTCGCACTTCTCACTCGTCGTCTCAGTCTTCATCACTCACCTACCAACACTCACTCTGCCTTTCCCCATTCCCTCCATCACTCCAATCCCCTTTCCATAATCCTTCAATCACTTCTCCGTCCTCCCGCACCCTTCACCCCCCGCGGGACGTGATGCGCGCATGCCACCTCTCGAGACGTCTTCATCAAGGGAGAGATGGGCCGCACCGAACAATTAATCTTGGCTGATTGGGAAACACGAAGATTACCTCTCAGCGGCGGCGGCCACAAGGCACCAGACGCGGCGCTCACATGGTCGATCTAAGCACTGTTTGCAACGGGAATACCGGCACGTAACACCCACGCCGCTTGCCACAGTGTGCTCGCGTTTCCTGGGCTAAGCAGCGGGCGATGGAAGCCTGGCCGGCGTGCAAGGCGTGCAATAAGGCTCATATTACACGTGCCCCAGTTTAGCTTTCCGACTGTAGAGTGGCACGAGACGGGGCTCTACCTCCCTCGGCGCCGATCAGCTCCACGTCTGCACCACTACGACGCTACACTGACCATGCTAGCACTTCTACCTACAACAGCCGCAGAACAGGAACCCGCCGCCACTGCCTCTTCCCGCCCGCGGCCCGTGCATCCAACACCGACCTGCCGCTCTTCCCTCACGGAGCTTGGTAAAATTAATATCCGATTCGTGATGAGAATATTAGAACGTTTCCTATTTGGAGAGATGACGGGGAGACACGGAGAGAGCAGGAGAAAGATGAGGAGGAAGAGAGGGATGGAGAGAGGTGAGGAATGAGGAGAGAGGTGATGGATGGCGGTAACAGGCTGCGGCGGCGCGAGGGAGGGCGCCATCGCTCAAAGGAAGGATCAAGCTTATATTAAAACATATCTATTTAAGGGAGATTTTTATGGGTTGGTGGTGAAAGGCGTAACGAGAGTGTGATGAATAGATAATGTGTGTGTGTGTGTGTGTGTGTGTGTGTGTGTGTGTGTGTGTGTGTGTGTGTTCTAATATCATTTTTCACAAGCCAAATTTCCTATAGCACAATCAACCTTTCATTACTATATACAATTTCATGATTCATAAAACCACTTGTTATTGATAGGAAGAGATTTAAAAGGAATCGTAAGAAATGCCATCTTGAGCATAAAGAAATTATATAATGGTATCGTAAACAAAACCGCACTGCATTTTGGTACTGAAATAGTTAAAGTTGCAATTTACACACGATTAAACAATTATTTTCTCACCAAACACTGCACATGAATTTTTATTTACATTCGTATTTGATCTTCCTATTACGTAATCCTCGGTAGTATAGTGGTTAGTATCCCCGCCTGTCACGCGGGAGACCGGGGTTCGATTCCCCGCCGGGGAGGGATTATCAAAAGTATTTTAATTCATATTTTAAAATTCCGTATCCACACAATAATTACAACTTTGAAGAAGACAAATTTATAGCAATTATAATCCCCGTATAATAAATTGCAGCTAAAAACTCAAATAACGAGTAAATCATATATGATAAATAAGACATAACAATGGAGGGAGTGGAGGACAAGGAGGGGAAGGGAGAAGAGAATTACGGAAGGACGCTGGAGAAGGCGGCGTGGAAAAGGATGAGGTGAAGATAGTTAGCAGTACAAGAGAGAGAGAGAGAGAGAGAGAGAGAGAGAGAGAGAGAGAGAGAGAGAGAGAGAGAGAGAGAGGGGGGGGGGGAGGAGACAAGAAGGGAGGGGGCCGTTGGTACCATTCCTAAACAATTACCTGTCATTAGAACACCTGCTCCTTGGCCTGACTCTCCCTCTCGGCCAAGGCGGGGAACCATTAGTGTCGCGGAGACGAGATATAGTCCTTGTTACAGAGCGCGGTGGACACACACACACACACTCTCTCTCTCTCTCTCTCTCTCTCTCTCTCTCTCTCTCTCTCTCTCTCTCTCTCTCTCTCTCTCTCTCTCTCTCTCTCTCTCTCTCGTTATTCCTCAGCAGCAGCACGTTACTCCTCTCATTAGGAGCACTGGCATGGTGAGTCGCTGAATACCGATGAATAAGACCGAGGTAGAGCCAGCTGGTCCCTCTCAACACTTACTGCTTGCCTCTATCTCTGCATTGCTGTCTCCCCCCCCCCCCCCTCTCTCTCTCTCTCTCTCTCTCTCTCTTTCATTTTTACGCCTTATTTCTTTAATGCAAGATACTCCAGTTCCTATTTATATATTTTTTCTATATTTAATTGCACATTTTCTGCAACAATACTTGAGATGAAAGCAAATATACGAGAAACACGTGGATTAAGTAGATAAAATAATGAAAAAGAACCGATAACTGCGTATAAAAGTAAAGTAAAGGTCTTCACAGTATTCAAGGCCTCATCATGTAGTTAACAGGAAGTGAGTTAAACATATACTTGAAAATAATAAGAAATGATGAAATATTGAGCGGGATGCATAATTCAGGTCTTCATAGAGAAGGGTAGAATAACGAGCAAAAATATAGAGCTTGGTTTCCCGTGCACAGAACAGTATTACAAGCACGTCTGGTCATTTATTCTTCATTGCAATATTTACATGTTCCATTTTTTCCCGCTTTTCTTTAAAATAATATATATTTTCTACTCTTCCTTAAACGCGGCTTTCCGGTCAATTTTTAGCATGAGAGGTTGGAGGGAGGAAGGAAAGGAGGGAGGGAAGGAGAGGGGAGGGAAGGAGGGATGGAGGATAATGACAGTGGTGTCTTGGTATGGCCTACTGCAGATTTATAAGACAATTAATCACCAAAGATTGCCTCGTTATTATGGCAATAGATAACCGCGTGTATTTTTATGATTTCTCTCAAAATACTCCTTACTGCGTACTTACTTTAGAGGAGGAAATTTTCTTGTTCTTTTTTTTTCCCCTCGTGTACGTAATGGTATTTTGAATTGCCTTGGCTAACTCCTTTCTCATGGATACAGCGTTTTGCTCTTCCTCCTCTTCTTTCTTTACATTTTATATCTTCATAAAATATCTTAACATCTTCCACCTCCTCCACCTCCTCCACCTTCCCCTTCCTTGTTTTCTCTTCGTTCTTGTCCTTTGTACTATACTTTTTGGCTTTTCTGCCTTCCTACAAGCACTTGTCCTCTTTTCTACCATCAGCTTTATACTCACTTCATGGAATTTTTCCTCCTTCTCCTATCTCATGCTATCCACTCTCCCTTCATACTATTTCTCCTTCTCTTCTACCTCTTTCTCCCTAATCTTCCTTATTCACATCATTCACTCTCTATCCCCTCCCTTCTCTTTCCCCTTGCCTCCTTTTTTATTTCCCTCTTCATACCGTTAAGCACAAAAACAACTAGTTATCTCTCCCTTCAATGGTCGTTCCTCTCCTCCCTCTTCCCCTTTACAAGACTGTTTGATGGAAGAGAGGAAAGTTTCCCTCCTTCCTTCCTTCCCTCTTTTCCTTTCCGATACAGGGTGTACAGAGTGCGGTCGTTTCCCCCCCCCCTCTCTCTCTCTGAATATTACCATCCCCTCTATTTTCCCCTTTCCGCTCCCCATTTCCTATTCATGACGTACACAACACAATAACGCTGCTTTCATATCTCCATTGAAGATTACATATATTTACAAGGCCTCGTTCATTGCCTTTTCTTATTTCCAATCTCTGCTCTGCTATCAAGTCTCCGGCGCTTTGCTGTGCTCTGATTACTAAAAGTACATGAAGTGGATGTTTGCTTCCTCTCAGCGTGCCGCGGTAAACAATATTCTACTCTGAGAGAAATACAGCATAACGAGAGAGAGAAAAAAGTGAGCTATAATCATAAAAGACGTGACCGGGAAGAAGTATAATCAGTATCATAAAAGTATGATCAAACATACAGTCATAAAAGGTAAAGACGAAAATTGTAACACACGGAGGGTGTAATCGAGATCATGGGTGAGCGAGAGCACGTCCCTGTCCAGCACTCCTGCAGATCCTCCCTCAGGCTGCTGCTGCTGCTGTGAGAACAAGGCCAGGGGCAATTATGTGGCCGGATGAACTTACACTATAAGGAACCCAGACAACGGAGGTCCCACAACGCACAGGGGCCAGGAGTTCCTTGCACGGCTGGAGGGCCTCACCTTGTCAGCTGCCAGGGGCACCTGCGCGACGTCGTGAGGCGGTGAAAGGCCTTTTTGAATAGAAACATTAACATGAAGCGAGCGGAGGCTGCAATGGCAATGGCACGTTCGTATTGTTGGTGAGTTTTATTAACAAATGGTAGTGAAACATTTACAGCTAACGGGGCGCAGTGTACATTAATCGATCAACACGCGATCACGGTATCTGTATTTGTATTAGCTGCATTAGTTAACGCATATTCCACATGCAGGAAAATGCGATCAAACAATCAAGCGTTGTTGACTTAACATACTGCGTCGGGTTTGTCTATTGCATCATCAGGAGGATCACTGCCGCCCAAAAAGCGCAGAGAGCACTGCTCATGACGCCCGCAGCTCTCACCTCTCTGACACCCCTGCATAAAGTGACTAAAATCAAAACATTCCGCTTCTCAAAAAGTACACATTTATCTACAGAAAAAAAGAACGCATTTATAGATAGAAAAGAAAAAAACAAACAAAAAACAGGAACAGCATTCAGGCGCGGGGAGGATTTCAACAGCAAGGGATATAATATAGACAGTTATAAATTTAATGTAATATGCATTAAACGCATAATCCGCGCCCCTCGCTGCTGCAGGCCAGGCTAGAGCTGCCGGCGTCCTAATAGGGAGTGTGAGCGTGTTCCCGAAAAGGAATGACCCTCATTATACCGAGACACGTGTTCTTGTAATCTAGATTCCCAGAACAGCGCCGGCAGCTTGTTGTACTGAGGGAAAACAAGCGTTGCCTCCAAACTATCACCTGGTCATTAAAGACAATAAGCAAAGGGACGGAGGCGACAACACAACACAACACAGTGGCGGTACGCTACACCAGATGACGAGGAGGAGGAGGAGGAAGAGGAGGAGGGGGGAGGGGGGGAGAAGGAGGGACGGAGAAGTAGATTAACAGTTTTTCTCTCTCTTCATTTAATTGACTGCATGCAACATTTGATATTTTTCTCCAACACTGCATGGAAAACTTAATGACATTAGAACAACGGGATGAAAGGGATAACATACAGCACCGGTGGCCAAAGGGCGTGTATGAATTAATTAAACTTGACTGAACCCCTGCACTCGGCAATCCGGGACCGCCCTCCCAGCGCCGGGTGACGCCTGTGTCTAACAAGCGGCCCTAACACAGCAGCAGCCAGGCGAACATCAACTCAGCGCCCTCTGGTGAGTGTGGGGGACAACGACGGTGATGAAGACGACAATGAACAGAGGAATGAGGACAGGGATGTGGACGAAGAAAGGAAAAAGGGAAGGAAAGCTTAAAGAAAGTAAAAAGTAAAACTAATAATGCAAGAAAGAAGCTACTGAAGAGAAAAAATGGAACAAAGGGATACACAACAGGAAGGATTTTATGAAACATATTCAAGCAATGATCTGAAAAATGAAAGATGTTTAAAATATCAAAGAAACTGTCATCAAATACGGAAGAACAATGAAAAGAACAACAATAACTAGATGAAAATATTTTAATTGAAAAGTTTTCAAATTCAAAAGATATGTGAAAAACAAGAAAACAACGATTTTTCACATGAGACTGAAAAGAAGTAATCATATGAATATTGGAAGAAAAAAGTATTATAGATTATATAGATATTAAGTAACCAGTGTAACTATAGGGCATATCAAAATCAAACACATACCAGAGCAACACCCAATATTCTTCCCTCTCCCTATCTCTCTCTCTCTCCCCTCAAGTCAACATTACCCACGAGGAAGAGCGAAAGGAATCGACGTGTGTTCGCGGCGCGCCATAAACTCGTCTGGAAGAGTAATATCTTTCCGGATATTACACGCCGGCCGTGGTCAGGATGTAAATAGGCAAATTCTCAGTCGGTGATCCGTCCACAATAATAAAAAAGCAAATAAAAGCTGCCAAAAAGTTATTGATCACGATATACATTCCCTCGTCCGCACCCTTCATTTGTTATGTTGACAATCGATTCCTCGTGCTACTCGTGGCCAATCAGCGACGAGGAGCTCAGCTGAGTGTTATGATTCGCCCCCTTCCCCGCTGATGATTGGTCAGTCGCCGGCCTGACAAGGTTGCCACCCAATTTCCTGACCAAATAATTCAGCAGCGTTCATGGGAGGGTCTGAATACCTCTTGTAATTGGATAATTGTATCGAAAACTGTTGACACAGCCGGTTGGATAGGGTGGGAGAAGAGAAAAGGGGTTAGTCGTGTTGTGATAGCGCGGAACGAGCGATCCTCAGTAAAATAATGCTCAGGGTGGGGGACTTCCGCCTTTACGGCTCCCACACGCAGAGGTCTTGGCGAGGACTGAACGCAGCGATCATTTGTGACTGCTATTGATCAGTAAAAGTAAATGAGTGGTCTCATCTCAATAATTACAGTCTATTGGGGAGCGATGAGAGTCACGTCCCCAAAAAGGGCTTAATTTCTGGCTGGCGTCGCTCCCTGCCGGAGATTTTCGACCGTGGCGTGGCGGGCCGAGGGGCGGCGGCAGGCCCTAGGCGGCGTCACTAATCCCGAGAGCGTGATCACCAGATGAGTCCCCGGCGGACCATTATCATAATGTGAATGATACACATCCCGGGGAACTTAACTCGTTAGATACATAATGACATAATGAGAAGTGGAGGCGTAGTGTTGGTGAATATGAGCGCGATGCCAGCTGAGATGTCCCCTTCCTCCTCATATTCCTTACCCTCTTCCTCCTCCCTTTTCTTCTCTAATCCTTTTTGTTTCCTCTCCTCTCCTTCATTCTTCCCTCGTCCTACTCACTGCGCTCCACCTACCACATCGTAAAGTTCCAGCCCACAATGACACCACAGATACTAGAAAATACCCCAGCAATGCATTCATAAAAATAATTTATATGTGCACACACACACACACACACACACACAAAATAATAAAAATAAATAAATAAATAAATAAATCATAATAATAATAATAAATAAATAAATAAAATAAAAAAAATCTTATAACTTACCTAAGATCTCGTCACTTACGTTAAAAAATATGTTAAGTTCAGATATTTTTGTATTGTGATGATCAACACAACGCAAGTCTCTCAACGACAGATAGAGGTGTAAGCTTACAATGCCATTTTTCTTTACATTTAACTCTTCAAACCCTCTTAAACTTGCAAACAGTCTACGTAATTTCTTTTCTATCCTGCTGATGTTTAACCAGTTCTTCCAACTTCCTCCCCACACCCTCGTCCCAGTTCATCCTCCTCCATTATGAGTACCTTTTTTCTATCGGTCTCCTCATCTTCCATTTGGGTGACAAAAGAATGGCAAGGAAAACATACGTACATGAGAGGGTTATTCCTTTGTTACTAAGTGTAAAAAATAACGAATGAAAAAAAGTGACGGTCCTTCATGATGGTCCTGCTTCTACGTCTCTTGCGGAGTTGACAGAAGAGTGACAAAAAAGAAGGTACATCAGAAAGGCTATTTTTAGGCTTTCCTTTGTTACTCAGCGGGAGATAAGATAGAAAAACACCTCTTGTCTCGTACTACAATCTGACCTCGAGTGAATATGTCTACAGTGTACGCGTTCCTCGTCACGGAGGCTGACTGATGGTCGCTCATTGATCGTCATCCTACCCAAGAACACCTGTGCGAGGCTGGGGGATAGAATGAACCACCGCTGCTCCACCGCTAGTTCCTGCTTCGCCGCCCAGCACAGGTGTTCCCGCCGCCGCTGTGACACCTGCCTCTATGATGTCTCCCATTGTTTCTCATGGGAGTGGCATCCATTTGCACCTGGTCCACCATAGCACCTGGCCAGCGGAACTCCCCCTATTAACTCCTTCAGTACTGGGACTTATTTTCATATTTAACCTATTTATCATTTGTCGATTTTGTACACCTTCAGAAACTCATGTGGGAGTCGAAATAGTACAAATTATGGTCATTAATCTTCTGACCTCCATAGACTCTTCCTAATGTCAATAAAATCGTCTAATCATACACATAACTCATGGTATAAATGTATCCTAGTACTGAAGGGGTTAATTTAGATTCATTCGTCATTATTTCGTTCCACTCCCCCTTAGTAAGCAAAGAGTGGGAGGAATGATATATATTGCTTGTCTCGCCATATCCACCGCCTCCAGTATTGTTGCTATTATTAGTACTACTATTGCTCCTCCGACCATAATAATTACTACTAAAAATAATTCTACTACTACTACTACTACTACTACTACTACTACTACTACTACTACTACTACTACTACTATTACTATTATGTACTAATACTACTACTACAACTACTATTTCTACCACTAATATTACTAGTACTACTTTTACTAGTGCTACCTTTTTCACCTTTACTTCCATTCTAATCATAACATTAATCCAGAGACAATGAATAATATTTCCTAAACATATTTGCACTGTTCGTTAGTTTTCCGCTCCGCTATTCATCATATATTATCTATAAGACTCTTTTCTTCTCAGCTCAGCCACTTCTCCATGAACACTTCCACCCTAGCCACCATACCTTCACCGTGGCCCTCACCCTAACCATCGCACCCTGGCTCCTCTCTCACTCTCCTCTCACCGCACCTCCTTTGCGCACAATAGTCACCTGGAACTCTGTATCTTCCACGGCCAGATAGCGATCACCATCTTACCAGAGTTATAAGACGGCGCGGGCTTGGATGCTGCGCTACACAATTAGCATCCGGGTAGAGGCTCGTGGCGGGGGAAGGCACGGGGCGCTGAGGTTACTGATAAAGGCACACACAGAGGAGCGCCGCCAGCGTTTATCAGAGAGGCAGGGACAAGATACACGCAGGGCAGGGATGATAAGTACAGAGGAAGCCTTGAAGTGTCACCTGAATTGCTCTTTTTTCTCGTTCTCGTCTTTACAGAATCAAGAGACTCTTTGCAAAACATAAGGTTGAGATAAAATATTGGAGACCGACGCGCGATAGAGTTAAATGGTTACGTCATGGAATATTTATGTAATGTTTTATTCCTTTCTGGACTAAATCTTTCCTTTAACAAAAGTCGGGAAAAAACAAAGAGAGCTTAACGCAACGGTAATAAAATCCATCTCGTTGCAAATTTAGATGATAATTTGAAACAAGACGCTCTCTGACAGCTCGTCCGGAAAGGAGAATAAAACAAAAAACCGGAGATTCAGGTAAACTGCATCATTATCATTATTATCATGTATCAGCTTCAAACAAAATCTTGATAAGGAGACTTGCCTCACTCATCACCGCGGTTCATCTACCATTCTTACCACTACTTCTCCTTCCTTCCTCCTTCCCCCCACACAAAAACCTTCACTACACTAAGCAAAACACCTTGGCTGCTCCTCCTTAACTCCTTTAGTATGCATTAACTATTAAACAAAGCTAATTTCTACATGGGTTCACCGCTAGACACGTTTGCAGGGAGACGGAGTGAGGCAAATGAGAGACTGGCGGCGGGGCAGGTGTGAGGTAACCACTACCTGGCTCGTGTGTGTTGTGTTCAATGCACGATTTAGCCGGGCCGCTCGTATGCAAAGATCTCATCAGCGCTCCAGGTGATGCATACAACAATGGAGACTAATCGCTGAGGTGGACCTAAAGTGGCGTGGAATACTGATGAAGGGAGTATTGCACGGTGCGAAAGTGTGTGTGTGTGTGTGTGCGTGTGTGTGTGTGTGTGTGCGTTCGCGATGACAGGTCTAAGAGAGCAGGACTGTAAATGATAAGGACACACACACACACACACACACACACACACACACACACACACACACACACACACACACACACACACACACACACACACACACACAGATACACCATGCAACCAGAAACAACAAGAACAGGAAGACAAAAAGAAAAAAAGAGGAAAAAAAGATCACTCCCCTTACACACACAGGCACACACACACAAAGAAAAAAAAAACAGTAATTTCTCTTCACCAAAAATCACACTCCATAATTTCCTCACACTTGCTCCATCATAACTGACAAACAACAACCATTAAGCCCCCCCCTCCCCCTCCCCCCTCTCTCTCTCTCTCTCTCTCTCTCTCTCTCTCTCTCTCTCTCTCTCTCTCTCTCTCCGTCTCGCCCC
>CM035194.1:7699983-7717444 GCA_020233015.1 Callinectes sapidus
ATATATATATATATATATATATATATATATATATATATATTGGGAAGATGATAAGTCACTATGATAGCCAACATAGACAAAATCATAAATGGATTGAGGACAAGAAGAAACTTAAACAAGAAATATAAAACATGACGCACAAAGATGACCACACACCTTCAGAAAATGCAGGAAATAAGATAATAAAAGCTCATTCCTGTTGGCAAATAAAAAATTACAAAAAAACATGAAGGATTAATAAACAAATAACAATCAAAAGTGGTATAAACGCCCGCAGGGAAATAAAAGACAACCCAAGAAAGAAGAAGCCAGCAGCAGCAATAACATAAAAGACAGAGGAGGTTTACACAACGAACTACCCACCCACCAACCTGCCGCTGAATAATATCACGCCCCGAACAAAGGGGGAAAAATCACATCAGAGCGCCACTCAGGTTGTGACAGAATACATTATCATCGTAACTCACGCCATCAACGGTCCACTCTATGCCTAAGGAGGACTGTTAGGCGGGCGCAGGTGTGAGGGAGGCGGCACGGAATGAGCAGAAGTGAGTGATGGCGCATAATGGTCTTGATAAAACTGACGGGCCTCGGGTGCGTCAGCGGGGCCCCGAGCACAGGTGACAGTATAAACAGGTACTGCTCCATGTCCTCCTCAGGTGCACTGCGCTGAACTGAAAGGCTGTTGTAGCTTACCAAACGTTCAACAAGGGACATTAGTGTGATGAGGCATAAATAGGACGATTCTACACACTCCAAGTCTCTTAGAGCGAACTATATTAAGTAAGTGTTGGAGTATAATGATAACATTACAAAGATCGGGGCCATGGTGGAGCATAAGGTACTGGGACAGTTGAGGGTGTGAGGAGAAAAAAAGAAAGGTGACAATGAAACCTGCTCACTAACAGTACCACTGAAGGGCAAATGAACGATAAACGGCGCGTATACAAACCCAAATATTTGCTGAAACACAGGGAAAGAAGTAACAGGAAAGGAAATAGTGTAGGGGGAGGATAAAATACTTCAAAATCTCCTGACCTTTAATACATTAACGAAAGAAAACAAGGAAGATTTTTTTGTGATTATAAACAGAGAAAATATCTAAAACGATAAAAACTTCATAAAAAAACAGTCTTAAGAGGCATAACAGAGAACCCAAAAAATAAAAGGGGACAACATTTTTTGGGTCGACAGTAAACATATATAAACCTTGACTATGACGCATGAACTCGAGCCGGAGAGAACAGGACTGTGGAAGGAGTAAAAGGCTTAAAAAAAACTGCTGACCCATAGGGGTTGTGAGAGGAAGCCAAAGGGACTAAGGGGAGGATTTTCTTGTAGGCCTAATGGCGGTGAAGGTGGAGGGGCGGCGCCAGAGGAGAGGACTGGGGGGAGAGGCCCAAGTCGCTACCCTCGAAGTGTGGGGAGGCGAGCAATCGGGGACCAGGATCGGGATTTTATAATTAGTGGCGCAGGGGACGTGTGATCCGGCCGCTGCTGAAAGTTGAACGCCTCGATAATCCGCTTATGGCGTCAAGCTGAATGTTTCATCAATCACGAGCACGCCTTCACCGGATTATATACACTGCAAGGGTATCGGCGTCATCTGAAGCCTCACTCCTTAACAATAATTAATGAAAACATCTTCAGAATGCGAGGTATCGAGCTTCCCCTTCCATTTTATTCACTTCTGTCATAAAAGTAAGGAAAATAGATTGACAATACGCACCAGTCATATGCACTGCCTTGTAGAGCGAGCAGGAGACCCGAGTGACGGTGGTGTGGGCCAGGGTGTGGGAGGAGAGCACGCGGTAATCTTCTCCTCAAGGGTAACGGCATTAACTGATTTCAATACTGCTTGAAGGAGTCTCGGTGCCCCCTTCCACCTCCCCCACCCCCCCCAGACAACCTGCCCCTCTTATCAGGACATCATTTTTATTAGCTTGCTTCATCCTGCAGATTAACCGGCCAATCAGGAGCCTCGTGAGCTGGGGATGATTCTCTTCCTCAATGAAAGTCATGAGGCCATTATGGAGGCGGTCACCGAGGGTCGCCGCTGCTTCGCCACTGCCGCGTCTCCTTGCTGTTACTAGCGTGCGTTGTCTGCTGCATGTAACGACTTCAGTCTATTGTTTTCTTTAAATTAGCAGCCATTTTTGTTCTATAGGCGCTGTGTGTATCTTTAATTTTCTGTATATAACATGTTTGTTCTTGATTCTCGAAGAAATAAAGTAGAATTCTAAAATCAGACATAAATTGAGCCATCGAAATTTTTCATTTTCAATAAAACTTTTTTTTCATTTCCTTTTCTTCATTAATCTCGTTTGTTGTGTGTATCCACATCTTCGAAAAATTCAAATGCGCTCCTGTTTATAATATGTGAAGTAGTATTGTATAATGACACACACGGGTAGGATATATCCCGCCCACTTTCCACTCCACACAAGATATCAATAATAATTAAAAAAAAAAAAACTTAATTATTCTGGGCATGCTTAGAACGTAATCTATGTATATTGTGCACTCGACTAACAAACGATACATGTTGATTGCCTTTTGTATTAATGGTTGCCTGACAGACTTTGAAATATGATGAGCAAGTTATTGAGAAGAAAATGAAAACATTATTTGACACACGAGACGCAACTTTATATATTCCCTTCATGATGAAATATTTTTGCTCAGCTGAGATTTTCTATTGAGGTGTGACTTGGCATAACTGTGCAATGAAGTATCTGATTCCAATTTCCTGATTGAATTTGCTGGACACGTTGTTTCCCTCCCGTTTTCTTACTTACTTACCTACGTTGCCCTCTCCACTAACAAAGGCCCTGATCGCTTTACTTGTCCTTCCATACGAACTAAGCCCTAAACTGACCCTGTCCCTAGATTGGCCATCACATTGTTCCTTCATAACCTCAACAACACTGTGCTGCTTAACCCTGCCATTACTCTGTCCCTAGACCAACACCTCCCTTTCCTAACCTTGTCACCGCTATATCTCCTATCCTCTGCCGCCACTCTGAATAATCCTAACCCTGCCATAAGTTTATTTTCTAACACTGTCATCACCCTGTCGCCTCCTATGCCCTAGCACCACCCTGTATATCCCTAATCCTGTCATCACCTTGCTTCTTCTTAACACAGCCATCACCCTGCCAACTCCCTGCTCGCTCCCAACCCTGCCCCACTCCATGTCTCCGATCACAACAATGACTCCGCAGGAAACAGCACACCAGCACAGCAACGTCGTAGGAGAGAGAGAGAGAGAGAGAGAGAGAGAGAGAGAGAGAGAGAGAGAGAGAGAGAGAGAGAGAGAGAGAGAGAGAGAGAGAGAGAGAGAGAGAGTAAAAAAATAGAAAAATAAAGGGGTACATGTACTTAGTCACCTCTCTCCCTCACGTGTCGCTAAATGAGGGCGTGCGTGAATGCAGCGCCCCGTCACGTACTGTCCAGGGGCAATGGGAAATACTAAGTTTGTGCTTCTGCGTCGTATTTTTGCTCTTTCTTTTTTTGTGCGCCAGTTTACGACCTCTGCACTTTCTTAAAATACGGATTTAGATCATTCATGGTTTTTGTGATGGCCGGAAGAGGCAAAATAGACGCCAGAGGTTAGAATAAATGAAGATTGATGGCTGTGAAGTGCATGTCATTGTTTGATGTTTTGTTCGTTGTGTCGTGTGACTTGAATGCTTAGATTAAAACACATGTAAATGATTATGTAAATAATTTTGGTCACACAAAAAATATAAAAAGTAAATAAAAATTATGTGCAAGTCAGTTACGATCTGTTAATCATGTGAAAGAGAAATGTTACTTTACGCATATTAATCAACCTTAGCTAATTAACTTTTTTTCTTTAGTGCGAAGGTTTTCATTGATGTAGAGATATGGATATAAAATTTTCGCAAGAAAGAAATGCTACTTTCAACACATTAATTAATCATTGTTAGTTAGTCACATTTTTTCTCTTTCCTTCTTTGCAATTTTACTGTTAATAGGAATCAGGAAATGATGTCTTTGTGAGGACCGGCCTAAAGCCTGACACACCTGAGCGCGGACGACACCTGTCTTGTGATGAGAGAGAGAGAGAGAGAGAGAGAGAGAGAGAGAGAGAGAGAGAGAGAGAGAGAGAGAGAGAGAGAGAGAGAGAGAGAGAGAGAGAGAAGAAAAAAATAATGATGATTAGTAGAATAAAAATCTTCTCGGATCTTTCGGCTGCTGGATGCGACGACCCTTAATTCTTGTGACGGGCAAGTTAATGGTTAATGGAGGTGCCGTAAGCTGCGCTGGGAACACTTCATCAATTAGCGTTGAAGAGCCAACAACAGACCCATCGCATGGTATAACAAATGATGCGGCTGCTCTCCCTTCTTTCCCCGCCTCGTCTGCTGACTTTCACCTCCAAATGAATCTCCAGCGAGCCTCATTTATCTCCCCAAATCATCTCAATTAAGAAATTTTTCTATACCGGGCCCTCCCTCGCGAGTCATCATCTCTCCCATCAAAGGTCAATTTCAAAGGTGTTCATTAATTTTCTTCATTAATTTGGTGGAATCAGGCGGCCATTCAAGTCACTAATTAAGCTTGAGGGGTCGCCACTGTTTACCTTTCACAAGCGAGTTTTGACAGAGGCTTCACTTCGCCATGAATATCTGTCCACGCCGAGCTCCCCGCGTTCTCCACTCGCCACATTACTGAGAAGAATGTTATGGTGTTATGGTGACGCCAAAAACCCTTACATACGCTCCAGATGCCAACGGCTTGTTTGTTTCTCTCTCTTATCTCCCGCTCAAATAAAAAAAAAAATATAAAAAATCGGGATATATAAGCTATTTTTTCCCCGGCGAGCTGATGATTGATGCTGCGGAGGAAAAACGGTGAGAGGCAACGTTGCATAAAAAATATACATCATTTTACTGTAGAGGGACTCACAATATCGCTTCTCTTGCTGGTGTTCATTGTTCTAAATTCTCTGCGACTCAGCCAACGACCGTGTGTGTGTGTGTGTGTGTGTGTGTGAACTGCAGATGAACAGAGAAGTGACCATCTTACAATGAGTCCTTCCAAGTATTCTTGAGGCGTTTTGCTTTCTCCTTATCCTTTTCATTCCTATTATCATCACCATCTTTATTAGTATTTAGTATTACACATAGCTTTGCTGCAATGATTTTTCTCTTTTCTCCTTCTTCTTTTTTTTCTTCTTCTTCTACTTCCTTTCTACTCCTCCTCCTCCTTTTCTTTCTGCTGCTGCCACCTCTGCCGGCGTCTCCTCCTCCCACAGCCTCGCCATCCACCCACTGACCGAGGCAGCAGCTCGAGGCCTCACTCGTAAAGATACGCGAACCCTTTGTTTCATGGACCACTTTTGTTGTAAGTCGATGCTGCATCATCACTTCTACTCCCTTATGGTGCATTTATTCGCAGGCACCATGACGAGGAAGACGTGGTTCGATTCTACTGAGAAATTATTATGTCCCAGAGGCATATTTTTCCCGATCTCTAATCAGTTCAGAACTTTGGCCACTATCAGTAAAGGAAGAGTCAATAGGGCCAAAGCTGCTGCTGATTATAGAGATCGTCCATAAAATATACTTGTAATTAGGATTCTATCTCCACTCTGTATCTAACTTATTAACACTGCAATATATTTTCGTCTAACAAACCTCCGATATCTGCTGTCCTTTTTTCCTCAAACCTTAGATCTATGTGTGTATCTTCCCCGCCTGAGAAATTTGGGTGATTGCAGCATAACAGGAGATACTTGCTAAAGGGAAAATATATACACGATAATATTTCACGACAAATTGTGTGAATTTTGTTATTTTTTCCTGAAATATTGTTCTCCTTAAAATCACGTGTAGCAAAAAAATTGTGTTCACAACATGAATTGTTCCTCGTTTAGTCAGTCTTGTTAGTGCTATGATTAAAATCTCT
Source organism: Callinectes sapidus (assembly GCA_020233015.1). Classification (NCBI taxonomy): domain Eukaryota; kingdom Metazoa; phylum Arthropoda; class Malacostraca; order Decapoda; family Portunidae; genus Callinectes; species Callinectes sapidus. The sequence goes on from CM035194.1 coordinate 7,705,921, forward strand.
CTCTCTCTCTCTCTCTCTCTCTCTCTCTCTCTCTCTCTCTCTCTCTCTCTCTCTCTCTCTCTCTCTCTCTCATATTCCTGAAATTCTGGGCCTCGGTCTAAATTCCCACCCAGCAGCTCCACATAGGCGGGGGTCGGAAGCATATTTCCTGAGTTCCTGACGTGACACTCCCACCTCAGCTCACCTCACCTCCTGCGGCTCTCCCAGGATGGAAAGCAAAGATATTGTCCGCACCGCACCATCCATTTTCTTCATTAGTTGATAAATGGGTCTGGAAATTGACACGAAGAGACGACAAGGATACCCAGTGGCTCTGATCTGTATCTCTGCCCCTCCAAACAGTGCGGTATTTTCTTCGCTTTTTTATCACTCGGCGGACTGACGGAGAGGACGGTGGCGTGTCTTTAAGGGAAGAAAGGGACTGGACAGCAGGGGCAGCTTAGAAAAAAAGACCCTACCTTGAGTTAGACTTAAGTTTGGAAATATAATAAAGGATTTCTGGGAGCTTCCAAGGTATCTAAGAGGATTTAAGATGAAAAATGCATCACTGAAGAAGAAAAAGAGAGCCGTTATGCAAGGTAGACTGTGATGATACGGAAAATATCTTAAGAGAAGAGAAGAGAGGACAGGAGAGAAGTGAAGAGAAGATATACTGTCGAATAAAACAGAAGAGAAGAGAAGAACGAAAAGCTGCTCCATTTTACTAGTCTGAGAAAGCATATTTTTCCTTTACATAACAGTGCAGAGTTCTCAAAGTTTCAGGAAAGGAGATTTGTAATAAGCAGTACTTTCTTTTCGGTGGTAACTTGAGCAGCACCGTGGCCTGTAAAGGAGTACTCATCTCACGACTCCCTATGTACTGAGGCGGGAACTCTCAGACTCTCCATCTCGCTTACTGCTGAGTCTTGGAGGTAAATGTTAGAGAAGAGCGTGAAACTCGAATTAAAATGCACGAAGTGAATGTGTGTGTGTGTGTGTGTGTGTGTGTGTGTGTGTGTGTGTGTGTGTGTCAGTGTGCGTGTGAGTGTGTGTGTAGGTGGCTGGGTGGGTGACAGGGCAGGCGAGTATCAGAGGAAGATAGAGAGAGAAAAAAAAGAAAACACAGCTGGAACAAAACGGTGAGACGTGACAGGAGTGGTAATGAGGAGAGGACAAGTCCAGGACTACAGGCGAAGCAATTACTGGATAGGACGAGGGCTGCACGCGCGCACCTACGTGTGTGTGTGTGTGTGTGTGTGTGTGTGTGTGTGTGTGTGTGTGTGTGTGTGTGTGTGTGTACAGTCAGTTTTGTTTTCTTAATTAAATAATAATCATTGTTTAAACAGGAGTAACTAAACTTTGATATTCTCTCTCTCTCTCTCTCTCTCTCTCTCTCTCTCTCTCTCTCTCTCTCTCTCTCTCTCTCTCTCTCTCTCTCTCTCTCTCTCTCTCCACCACGTCACCACCGTCACCTCCATTATACGATGATTACCTTGCTCCCTGCACGCCCCTCCCACCGTGTAACTGCAGTCAACACACGGACTTGTCGGCCTCACATTATGGCTCAGTTACGTCAACTTTTCAACACCTGAAGCATTACGGTGGCTCTCCCATTAAATCCTGGCAGGTACAGTATATGTACTTGCTGCGCAGATACTCCCAGGTAACAGGACGGAAAACTAGGTCGAGGGCGAGCCTGGTACGACACTATCTCATTGAACGATTCAAGATGCATCCATGCGAGGAGAGGCATTGCCTGTGGAACTTAAAAACCTATAAAAAAATCAAGTTTTATGATGGAGCGTTTTTACTGATACAAATAGCGATAAAGAAACTGGTTCGAGATTCATAAGTCTGTTTAACATCCTTCTGTCTCCCATTTCACACACACATACACACACACACACACACACACACACACACACACACACACACACACACACACACAAACTTATAAATGTCACTTCCTGAGAGAATTTGAAGCTCTATACCATAACATACAGCAGGAAAGACACAGGATTAGGTGGAAAAGCCCTTCACCAATGGTCAGGAGTTTTGGTCTATTCTTAGGACACACAGTAGTGGGTGGGAGGCGGTGGGCAGTCTGCGGGAAGCTGGTGCAGATGGACAAGTGCTGATGAGAAAAGCGTGACGGACTGGGCGGAGCCGGGCGTGGTGGGAGAGGACGGGCGTGTAGTGATGGCACCGATTACCAGCCCAGCAGTGACGTTTGTTTGGCCAGATTAATGGTGGAGGTGCCGAGGGGGGACGGCGGCGCTGCATGGTCCCTATGCCTCTCACATTCCCACCCCAGCGTGGTTCTCGGGGAAGACTCCCGAAAGTGTGGGAACAGAAGGCCCTCCGCTCTTGGTCCCTTACTGCAGCTATGTATAAAAATGTGGGTGAAATATCTACATAGCTGCTGTCCCTTCGATTTGTCCTTGTTACTGAACTCGGTAACTTTGGAAGACTCACGCACCTGCCTGCTTACGTATGTCTTTCTGCTCCTCTCTTTTTATCGACAAAAATTCAATATAAACCACCTGAAACTTCAGAATTATTGTTGTGTATTATGAAAACATCTTCTGAACAAAATAATTAAAAAAACATGACTTCCTATTAGTTCTTATTCATTTACCAGCATTAAAATACCTTGAATGATGCATAAGCTTCTTTATTACATTCATTGCTTGTTGATACTGGGCAATGAGACAATCCGGACATATCATATACATGTAGGCGTCGGCACAACGAATGCCTATAATATTGTGTTGAGTAATTCTTGCCTTGAGTTTCCAAGTCATATTCATCTTCTCAAAATAGAGGTTGGTTAGTACATTATTGCTATTACAATAATATTTGCAACTAATATTTATTCTTATTACTTCTTTTTAACAATACATCGACAAATTTGCTTATTTAGAATATAAATTTTCTCTCTTTTTCAAGTAAAATCATTTTCCAGATTGATTTTTTTATTGTTTACGTTTCATTCACTTATTTCTTATTCATTCTCTTCAGCCAATCTCTTTATCTTGTTGACAACAACAACAACAGCAACAGCAACAACAATAACAACAATGAGTTCAGCTACAACAACGACACTAACTACGACGACGACGACGAGGCCAACCATAACGTAAAACACACTTCTCACAACTCAGCTCTCCGTATAACCAGTGAGCAATCTCAGTAATCTCTGCTCCATCGGTTCTCGGCGAGGCTTACCTAATTAATGATCTGGCAATGTGTGGTGATTACCTGAGCCTGACGGACCGCGCGTCTCGACGGTCAAAGCTGCTGCCGACAACCTGGAGATCTTCAGGTATGCTGAAAAAACGTGGCGGTCAGAGAGGAAATGTTTGTAAAGACTCCGTTTACTCTCCACATCCGTCTTTATTTCTCTCTTTTTTTTCCTCTCTCTCTTTTTCTTACCGGTCATTATAGTGAAGCATTATTTTCTTGCTTCACAGGAAGGAAAGAAAACGTGTTTAACAACACCTTCTATTTAAGAAAATATTGTACTTAATATGATATTATACACTGTTTTTTTGGCTGATGGCTGAGGAAAAAACTCTTCCTTAATTATTTGGCGTGTCAAAATTAGATGATACTTGCACGTATATATTTAGAAAAGGAGAGTAAAATACTTGTTATAAATTCAGGGCGTAATATCTTATCATCCCAGGCGAGGACTCAGGCATGTAAGGAGGGAGTGAATAACGAGATCCGCCAGGAAATTCGGCCCGCAAGCACTCATCAGTTGCAGATAAACAAAACGAAGATGAACACCGTTGTTATTGATTCTGTCGTAATTCACCTCCACGCAATGATGGAGTGGCACGCCGCGGGCTTATCAGTGCCCCACCCTCTCGCCTTCCTCTCCTCCCACGTGCACCCTCCCGTCTCAACCACCTCCCCTTACCCTTCCCTCACCTTCCTCATTTCTTGACAGGCACACCCAAATCTCTCTCTCTCTCTCTCTCTCTCTCTCTCTCTCTCTCTCTCTCTCTCTCTCTCTCTCTCTCTCTCTCTCTCTCTCTCTCTCTCTCTCTCCTAGGTTCAGAACGAAATATGTTAAGCATCAAATGAATATGAAAATGCATAGGATTTACAAGTCGATTCTTCATGCAGGAAGTTAAAAAGCTAAGTTGATCCCTATCCTGGAGACGAGGAGGGGAGTGGTGGAGCTGGAGGGAGACGAGGAAGGGAGGGAGAGAGACGCGGAGGGAGTGGGACGTGGCGGGGCGGGTAAGGGGAGCAAGATGGAGAGGGGATGGTGTGTGGGGGTTGGAGGGCGGTGGGAGGTGGGACGGTCTCCTCTCAGGGTATTACGTACGCTCACTACACTACACACTTCACTGCTGGCCAGGCTTCGTAGTGCTACTTTAATCGTAGTACGGGATGTGTAAGAGAGTGTAATGAATAAATAACTAAACCATAATTTTTTTTTTACCGGTGCTATAAGAATATCCTGTTACTACGAGATACCTGTCTTCGTAAATGGTTATCCTTTATCTCTTGGTTGTCAAAAAGAGAGAAAAAAAACACAAATTTTCTTTATGTTCTTTTCGATAAATGATAGCCACTAAAGCACAACGCACCAAATCACCGGAAAAAAAAAAAAATGCCACGAAACACGTAAATCTTTCACTATTCGTGTGGTTTATCTCTTATGAAGCTTTACGTAATCAGAATTAACGGACACTATATATTATCCATATCTATTCACCATTATATTTTCGTACATAAAAAAAAAGTATCGTCTTAGCTTACTATCTATGAGGAACGAGGATTAACTAAGACTTTTATTCATATTTATCCAACAGCTTTATTTCCCAGCTTCTTAATAAATATAATAAGAAAACAGCTTTGGTTTACGGTGCCTTGCCTTCCCCTGATGTTGCCTCGTCATGCTGCGTCTTACTAATATTTCTGTCTTTTTACTTGCCCTTCTCCCTGACAGTCGCCCCGAGCCACCTCAGTTATCTAGGCAGCGAGTGAGAGTTGTGCGCCTTCCCCTCCCAGGTGAGTGTATGATCACCTGTGTTACCAACATACGAATTCCCTTCATTACCTGCTAATTGGCTGGCTACCTATTAATTAAAGATTTCCTCGAGCGTCCTCCCCCCCACCCCGTTCACACACACACACACACACACACACACACACACACACACACACACACACACATGGGTGAGCGCACACAAAACACAAGACCGTCAATTGAAGGCACTTTGATTTCCTTAATGCCAGATAAACAAAAGGCTGTAAAATTCCATTGAAGGAAAAGAAAGAAAAATCGTCTAATCACTCCGACATTTCCACGCAGGCCAGCGAATATCGGGCACCAGGAGCGACAAATTAGTCCCTTAAGAAAATAAATATTGCTTGTTGGCAGCACGAAGTGGCTCTGGAGGCTCCCAATTACCTCCCTGCGTGAGACTGTCAATCATGCCAGGCGGCGGCGGCGGTGGCGGACGGACAGGAGTAGTAGTGGTGATAGTGGTACTAGTAGAAGGAGGAACAGGAGGAGGAGGAGGAAAAGGAGGAGGAGGAGGAGGAGGAGAGGGGATCGGATTGTGATAGCCCGGACCCTCACCCGCACCGCCTCTCCGTAGCTAACTACATCATTACGCCATCAATTAGGAGGTTAGTTATATTGTTTGCAGTGCCTCCCACCCCCTCCCTTCCTCCTTCCCTCCCCCTGTTGAATACCTGAGGGAGGAGGAGGAGGAGGAGAGGGAAGGGGGGAGGGATGAGGTATGAGGCAAGCCAGAGTGGGACTACTGAAAACTCTCCAATTTGAGGAACAGAAGTGAGTGAGTTATGGTGATTATGAGACGCCCGTCACAACTACCACTACCACCACCGCCACCTCGACCACATCCTCCACTCCTCCTTCTCCTTAGCCAACCATCCACTTCTGGCCCTTCCTGTTCCCGGTCCTTGAGTGGAGCAGCCCCTTCCCTCTCACCTCCCCTCCCCTCCTACCCTCCTCTCCTCCCCCCGCTTCGGTGCTGCATTACCCGCCCCGCTCACCACCACCACATCACCTGCACACACACGCAACAAGCCACTGACTGCCACAACGCACTTTTACAATAGTACTTGGTGCAATTTTTTGATAACACTTTGTCTTGCTGTTCAATAAATATATATTGTGCGAGTTCTTTGTACATCATAGTGACTGTTACAGTACCTCGTTTGTTCACGATATGTTTATATTGGAATGTGATATCTTACACAGGCCCAAATTACCATTCTAATGTATATTCGAAAGAAAAAGGTTCTAATTCTATTTGTTTCTTCCTTAAATTGCAACTGGTAAAAGATGCAGTATTATCACGAAACACTTATTCGTGCGGAAATGATTTGATTCACTATCTTACCTAATCCATCAGTGAAATTTACTTACAGTTTACGTAAGTTTGGTGAAAATAGAATTTGGAACTCGAACGCCAAAGACTTGACCCATTCTTGCCCCGGTCAACTATCAGACAGTGCTGCGCTTTCCCTCAAAGGCAACATAATCTTCAGCCGCAGGAATTCAGAGAGGAGATGAAACATTTTTTTTTCTTTCCCTCCACTTCGTTCTCCCCTCTTCTTCACCCGCCTCTCGTCACCTCAACCACTTAATCCCTCGAGGCAGTGTTACTACGTCCAGCCCTTTTTTTTCTCATTTTTATCCCTCTCCTTCACGCACCACGACTGAATTATAGGTTTCTCGCTTGCCTGTAGCCGCCTCAGAATGTCCCCAACTTAAAATACACGACCACAACATGACGCCCCCTGTACGTTGAGCTGTGATCGTGTCGCGCTATGCTTCCCGTTGTTTGGAGGGCTGACCCAGTGTCCTGACGCCCCTGGCTGTGCGGGTCGTTACAGAGGACGTGGCTGACCACACCGTGATGGATGAAGCGGGAAATTACGAGTGCCAGCCAACATTCACACGGTTCATTTAATCTCTTCCATTTTGGTGTTGCGGTTCTCCAGGTGGCCACGAGGGGCACCATGACCCGTGACCCAACACTATCACCGCCACCACCGACACCACCACCACTACCTGCTGACTCAACTCGTGTTTCAACACTTTTTTCATCTCAGTCTTCATCTGTGTTCTTCTTCAATTAGATTCTTTTTATTTTATCTTTATCCATTATATTGATTATTCATATTATTTTACCATTTTTTACAAAATAGTAGCTGTAATAGTAGTAGTAGTAGTAGTAGTAGTAGTAGTAGTAGTAGTAGTAGTAGTAGTAGTAGTAGTAGTTGTAGTAGTAGTAGTAGTAGTAGTAGTAGTAGTAGTAGTAGTAGTAGTAGTAGTAGTAGTAGTTGTTGTTGTTGTTGTTGTAGAAGTAGCAGCAGCAGCAGCAGCAGCAACAGTAAGCGTAACACGTACCACCACCACATCTCTAGTTTTCTCATTCTTATTTCACTCTTAGTCACATTAAATTTCACTTGTGTACTATGTCTTACATTTTCTCCAATCTCTCTTCTCCAGTCCTCCATAATAAGTCTTTTTTTGGAGGGAAAAGGATTTCTTTCTATTTTATCCTTACTTTTCCCTGCACTTTCCTCTCCCTCAATCACTCTTCTACCACTCTCCCTCTCTCCCTCCTTCCTTCCCTCGCTCCCTCAGCATTTCTTGAGGGGCCAGCTGGCACACGCTCTCAGACATTCACTCTAATATCTCTTACTACTTAAGGTCATACTCCTATCCAACCAATTTGCATCACTTCATCATCGTAATTAATTTATACATCTCTTCACTACTTTCATAATAAGCTGCCTATATTTTCGTGGTATATTTGATCATAATGAATGGGAAATTCGTGTATTAAGTTTATGGGAATAGAAGATTGTTATCACTACTTATACTGCTGACGTCGAAAGAGTCGCTTACAAGTGGCTGGGTGGTGTAGGTGGCGGTGGTGGTGGTGGTACTGAGAAGCAATGGTGGTGGTGGTGGTGGTGGTGGGCGGTGACGCGACAGGCTATTATAAGCGACTGATCGGTGACGCTGACCACGGACGCCACTGCTTCCTCCCTTCCCTTCCTTCATCTCTCTTCTCCCCTCCTTTCCTCTCGACCACTTAAGACCCTCTCCACCCCCTGACACTTGAAGGCAATTAGGAAGGTGCTGATGATTTTCGTACATTAACTCTCCCCTGAGCATTAGTTCTTCCCTCAAGGTGGTGGAGCTGCTGGTCCTCCTACACACACCCCACCCACGCCTGGAGAGTGTAACTGAGCGATGCGATTGATAAAGAGGGGCACCATTACATATTAAAGTATTTCCCATCCTAAACGTGACATATGAGAGGTGGAGTGCCATCTTTTCACTATCCCCAACATGATTCGCCAGTCTTTATAGAGAAAACACACCTTCATTTTGATCTCAATGACAGTATAAAACAAAAATTAAAATGATTTCGGAAATCATTTCGAATATGCACCAATTCATATAAAAGAGAGGAAGAGAAAGAAAGACAGAGACACAGGTAAGGAGGTGGAGCAGGCTGGAAGAGGTGACAACAATGGGGAATCCCCGTCAAACACAAAACTACACCTAAACGGCCGGTTTAGATTGACCCAAATATAAAAGAATGTTTTGTTTTTTTCCTTTTACGCATTTAAAAAAAATCTAATTAACTTTGACTTACATGGAAGAGAAATAATGCCAACAATGTATAATCACTAGCAGATCAACATTACCATAGAGGGAAAAATCAATTTAATTCATCACCTGACACGATAAATAATTACTTCCTTAATGACGCCGTAAACATTTTCTTTCACTCTCTCTTTCGCTGAGCTTATGATGATTAAACACCATGTTGGAAGAAAGAACACACAGCAAGTAATGAGAAGTCCTTCACCGCATATTCTCTCTCTCTCTCTCTCTCTCTCTCTCTCTCTCTCTCTCTCTCTCTCTCTCTCTCTCTCTCTCTCTCTCTCTCTCTCTCTCTCTCTCTCTCTCCAATTAGCACGTCGCCGATAAATCCGTAGCTGCACCGTGTTCTTGACTGGACCGCGTTATGCAGTCAGCGTGTCCGAGTAATTACCGCCTGCCAGCTTCCCTCCGTCACCCGCCATTATCCAGCGAGAGACGAGTGTGGCGCATCTCAGCCCACAAATCCCTAAAGGAGCCCAGATCGACACCCTCACTGTACAAACTGTATGACCCCCTGACCCAACGCAGATGAAGCCGTCAGTACCCTCCCACAACACTTAGCCCTTTTCATCAACGCTGCTCGACTAAGTTCACTGGGAAATTTGGATCTGAATCGAGTTTAATTCTTTTACTTTTCAGTGTTCCGTCGCTGTGGAAGAAAGAATGCAACACAGTAAAGATTAGATTCACGAAGTAAGTTTTGTAACACTCACCGACCTTGGCTTGGAGTCTTTCGCCAGCCTCTTGTTCACCCTGCAACAGAAAAAAAAGAAAGAAACATTATGTGAAGAAAATAAAAATACTGAAAACAAGAAATAAATGCTCCGAAGAAAATTGGGTTAAAAAAAGAGAAAAGCACTAAGAATTATGACATTTATTTAGTCTTCTTCTTTATTCATCTATCCCTGCATGCACTATTTTATCTATCTACCTATCAATGCATATATCAATCTCTTTCTAATTACCTGTCTATCTACCATTAAAACAAACACTCCAAAAGACAAAAGCATCACAGCAAACGGGACATACAATACTTCTCACTGACTGAACTTAACACGAAGGGAACCACAGTAGCGCAAGGGAGGCAGCAGTAACAAAACTCACACAGCCAGGACTGGGAGTCATGGGTGAGTGATAAGCAGGGGAGGGTACAGGGGAGAAGGAGGCACTGAGACATCGGTGTCAAGGTCAGGTGAAGAGGTCAAGGGAGGGCGAGTCTTCCCCTACAGCAGGCATCCTCAGCTTGTCTAACGTAACACATTGCCTTAGACGACCAAACACACACACACACACACACACACACACTCTCTCTCTCTCTCTCTCTCTCTCTCTCTCTCTCTCTCTCTCTCTCTCTCTCTCTCTCTCTCTCTCTCTCTCTCTCTCTCTCTCTCTGACACATAGTTCTTAGTACTGCTGCTCTATTCTTATTGTGTGTAAACTGAGAATCAAAACACTTTAATGGTATACTTCAATATGGAAATGAAATGTGAGAAAAGTTAATGCTACGTCACGCTCTATGCGTACCCTCGTAAAGCTGGAGTTAGAGCAAGAGAGCAAGTAAGCCAGAGAGAGAGAGAGAGAGAGAGAGAGAGAGAGAGAGAGAGAGAGAGAGAGAGAGAGAGAGAGATTTGCTGGATAAGATGCCTCTTCTTCCGAAACACAGTATTGGATTAACAGAAATATACATATCCTTTAGTCTCATCAGATCAGAGAACCTAAGACTGAATAGAGAAGACAAGACACAGAGGAAGCGAACATTAAGGGTTACTCTACTTTTAGTCACGAGTGTACCCACAATACCACCACCAACAGCACAGGCACTAGCATCAACAGCACCAGCATCACCAGCACTAACAGCAACAACAACAACAACAACAACAGCATCAGCAACAGCAGCAGCACTGGCTCTCCGCTCAGTTCTGGTGCGCCTGAAGTAAAAGTCTTGTGGGGCCAAACATCAATACCTTTATGGCGATGACCAATACTCAGCCGCCTTACAAAGTGCCGGCGGAGCGTGGCGCCTCGCAGCACTTAACGAGGAGAAAGTCGCCGCGGCCGGAGCTCGTGGCCCATAATACCTTACTGATATGGCGGTTCTCTCGCAAAACATTCAGTTGCCTGCAAAACTCTTACCGCAACACCACCACTGCTCCTCCTCCTCCTCCTCCTCCTCCTCCTCCTCCTCCTTCATGGTGTTCTGGGCCTCTTCGTGTGTGTTCCCATAGTGAGCGGTCTGATGGGTCCTCTGGGTGCTTGCCTTCCTCCCGCCCCTCGCCCTACAAGCTAATGATCTGCTTGTTCCATTATAATGTTTACGAAGTCTCGATAACACCTTCCCTACGCCACCTGAAAACTCCAACGGTGGGAACGATGAGGGAGATGGTGTGTGTGTGTGTGTGTGTGTGTGGAGAGACTTGTGTAAATGTATATGTAAGGTGACAGGCTGCGTGTTGAGAGAAGACGACGCATTATTGGATATTGAATTACCACCTGAGAGGATGTTTGAGCTCGATCGTGTTCAATAAGGTGACGGTCAACAGTGGCAGCGACCCCCAACGACTCAAAGCCTTCACTTCGCTGAACGACTGCCCGGGTAAAGCCACCACACGTATAACGAATTGCATTTTATTCACGTGCTGTTATTGTACACTCAAAAACTCTGGAGCAGACTAGCATGGGTAATGTTAACAGTATAGACATGCAAACAGGTAGGCTGACTGATAGATATGTGGATCAAAAGACTTATCGATTTGTATATAAAGGTCAAAAGAGGAGACATGAAAAAGCATCGACGGAAGAAGAAGAAGAAGAAGAAGAAGAAGAAGAAGAAGAAGAAGAAGAAGAAGAAGAAGAAGAAGAAGAAGA
>CM035194.1:7746218-7770310 GCA_020233015.1 Callinectes sapidus
AGAGAGAGAGAGAGAGAGTCAAACGCTAAATATAATTATAGACAAATATCTAAGACGACAAATAAAAGAAATACAGCCATAAGCAACAAAAACATACCAAAACAACATATATAGAAAAAAAACACAAAACCAAAAACAAAACTACACAAACAAAAATCAAAACACACACCAAAAATACACCCGACAATGACAACAAACCACGACACACCACCCCCACGTTAATGCATGAACTCATCCCTATATACACCATCACCACTATCAACACCACCACCACCACTACCACTACCACCACCACCAGTCCCGGCCAGCAGCCCTCAGCACCATAAATCTAGCGGGAGTTAGCATACAGCCCGCGCCAGCCAGCAATTATCGGCCGGGTAATCAGTAAACACCATGTCTGCCTTGAGTAACGAAATCTGAACATGCGTCCAGCCCGCCCCTCCTATTTCCGTGCGAGGTGCTTCTGTACCCGAGGCGCGACGACCAGTGGTGGGCCTCTCGAACCTATACTACGTGCCTGCCCTTGCCCACCACGACCAATGAACGCTTCCTTGCCTATCCTACGGCTTATCCTAATTCTATTCTCCTTCTATCAGTGTGTTGTCGTTGTTGTTGTTTGTGTGTTGGGATTGTTACTGTGTTTTGTGTGTGTGTGTCTGTTAATTTTTCCTTCTCTCTTTCTAGCAAGTCTCTGATATTGACTATTTTCTCTCCTTTATATATACTTGTGCTCTTTCAGTTTCTCGCGTTTACCCATACTGCGCCTTATCTTATCCTGAGTTTCCTGTTGTTTTCGTCTTCTTGTTCGTACTCATCCTTATCACTCTTTTTCCCCGCTTTTTCTGTTCTATTAATTTTATCATAACTTGTCCTATGTTTCAACTTTTTCCCATAACTTGTATATGAGTATGTAGTACGTTTACCACCACATTACTACTACTACTACTACTACTACTACTACTACTACTACTACTATCACCAACATCACTATCACTACTTCTATTTCTACCATTTCACCCACCACCACTACCAACACTACTACTACCTTAAGAACCTCCTCCTCCTCCTCCTCCTCCTCCTCCTCCTCCTTCCTCCTCCTCCTCAGGTGTGTCATGGCCCAGGGCGGAGGGAGGAAGCAGCATTACGGCGACGTGTTCCTTAATCCCGAGCAAGTCATTACCTCTAAATCTTAATGAGATCTTGAGGAAGACTGATCTCTCCTCGTGTCTCCTTGTCTCCTCTTCTCTCCTCTCCTTCTCCACCTCTTGCTCTCCACCTTAAGGTCTTTATCTACCTCATGCTGCGTCTTTTTCACCTATTAGTTTACCTCATTTGTTTGTGTGTTTCCATATGTATGATTTAAGTACTATTTTAGAGTGTTTTTAAATGATGATAGTGGTGGTGGTAATGATGATGATGATTATGATGATGATGATGATGATGATGATGATGATGATGATGATGATGATGATGATAATAATAATAATAATAATAATAATAATAATAATAACAACAACAACAACTACTACTGCAGCAGCAACAGTAGTAGTAGTAGTAGTAGTAGTAGTAGTAGTAGTAGTAGCAGTAGAAATACTAATTATATCATAGGAGAAGCATTTATGAAGAAATAAAGGAATACAAAGGAATACACACACACACACACACACACACACACACACACACACACACACACACACTCACAAACGTTCCCTACGTACACTAAAGCAGCAATACGAACAATAACAACAAAGGCTTGGCCAAACAACATGTCTTTTCCTGCTCTTATATAATTCTTATCACCTGCCCTTTATCTAATCCTCCTCATCTATACCGTACCTCTTGTTTCTGCATTTCTTACTCGTTGAACTCCTCCTCCTCCTCCTCCTCCTCCTTCTCCTCCTTTATCCTCTATCTCTTCTACTCCTCTTCCTCCTCTTTCTATTCCTCCTTCTCAGTTCACCTCGTCACTAACACGTCTCCCGTCACCATTAACACCATCGTCCGATTTTACAATGAGTTTTACGGTCGTTTCCTTACGTGTTCACGACAACGACCAGCCGAAGAGGAGGAGGAGGAGGAGGAGGAGGAGGAGGAGGAGAGGCACGAGAGAGGCGGAGCAGGAAGAGGAGGGGACGAAGGAATGCGAACGACAGACAGAGAATGAGAAACTAAACCGAAAGGGAGATAAATGGAGAGACAGAGAAAGAATCAGGGCAGTCCGAGATATTTGAGGAGATTAAGTGTTGAAAATGGTCTCACTTTAAGACGAGGCCGTGAGGAAAGCGGGTCTTATGAGGAAGGGAAAGACAAGGAGGGAAGGATTGACTGGTTATTGGCATTGGGGAGAAGGAGGAGGACAAAACGAGCAGTAAGAGGAAAGGGAAAGAGCGAAAGGGAAATAGATACGAAGAAAGTGAAAGTTGGAAGTAGGAAAGAAACATGGAACGTACAAATAATGAAAGGAACAGAGGAGGCATGCAATGGAGAATGAAGGAAGGGGAAAAAAAAAATATATAAAAAACATCTAGTTTGATCACTTACAAAGGAATCTTAAATACATAACAAAGAATCACCACCTTAACAAGAATTTCCCATGAGCTCTAATAACTTGTATCACTCACGATCTTCCCTCCCTAATTCTAGCTGATGAAAAGCCAGGAACGTAAAATAATGCGAGAGTAAAGGAAGGTAATCACTTGAAATCATTAACCTCCCTACGCCTTATACATACAGTGCGCCTTCTACTCATTGGTTCAGGAGTGTAACTTAAGGAAGACAATCGTGACAGACGCTTCACTTTCACTCTCTGATGCCAAAGAGGGCAAAGGAAGACAAAAAAGAAGGGGGGAGGGGCGGAAAACGAAGAGAAAGCAGGAAAAAAGTGTGAAAGAGAAACGATGGTGAAGGAGAAAAAAGAAAAAAAGGAAAAATAAAAAAGTGCTAAATAAAAAAAGAAAGAGTGCAAATGAAGACAGAAAAAAAGAGCAGAAATCTTAGAGAAAGCAGAAAAGAAGTGTGAAAAAAACGATAGCGAAAAAGAGAAAAGAAAAGAAGGAAAAAATTAAAAAACACAAAATAAAGAAGACCAATAAGAATAGACGCCAAGAAGATAGGGAGATGAAAATATGTAAGGAAAGAAAGAGGGGAGAAATAGCAAAAGAAAAGAGACAAGAAACGTGTAAAGAAAGAAAATGGGGAGATAGAGATGGTAATAAAAGAGAGAAGGAGGAGGAGGAGGAGGAGGAGGAGGAGGAGGAGGAGGAGGAGGGAGGGCGAGAGGACCTTCACAGCGTTCACGAGTAACAAGAAAGAGATACGGTGCGTTAACTTATAATTGCGGGGCGACACGAGACGGCCGGTAAAGCAGGTGTAATTTAATCCCCCCCGCGTGAGAATAAGAAGGGAGGAAAAAAAAAGGGTAAACGCATAAAAGGGCGGAGAGCTGAAAGGCTGCGGCGTTTTATGGACTTGGAACAGGAAAGCAGAGACACAAGCTGGCTCTCACCGCCGCCTTGTACGCACCGAACAATGGCAACCCTTTCGCCACGGTCACTCGAGCCGCGACCACGAGGCTGAGGTGCAAATTGTGGGGCGGCCAGGTGTCCAGGAATCCTACGTCACCTCGATAGCAATGGCAGGGGATCGCGAGGGGTCGTGGAGGGTCGTAAGGGCGTCGTGAGGGGGTCGTGATGAGTCGTGAGTGGCAGTGAGGGGCAGTGAGAGGTAGTTATGTCGGAATCTTTATCTCCAACAACCTAAGCTCGTGTTTCCAAGGTGAGTAAAGTCACGGTGCTAATAAAATGCTTGTTATTCATCCCGCCGCGCCATTGCCGCCCGCACTACGAGCCGTGACGCATTGCCACGGAGGAATGCGAATGAAGCAGGCGACGACGACAATGCTGATGTAACATTAAGCGATCCTCTTGGTCGGGAGTGTGGAGGAGGAAGAGGAGGAGGAGGAGGAGGAGGCTCAGGTCTCTTGGAACACTGGTCGCCGGAGAATGTGTGTATAAATCTCTGAAGGTGACAATTTAGCGGCGTGGAGCCAGATAATCACAAATAAACCGCTTTTAAGGCGCAGTGCAGGCGGCCAACTCTGGGAAAATTCGCCCTTATGACCCGCCGCCGCCACCACCTTCTTCCGCCAGGCCGGGGTTTAGGGCTTGTGAGTTGTCACTTAAATATTTGCCAACAAAGACCTTGTAAATGGCTCCAAATACCCGCCGGTAACCGTGGATAATTCCCTGTTTAAATATTGTCCTGGACACATCCCCCGCTGCCCTCCCTGTCTCGGGTGGGCGCTGCGGCTGTTGTCCCGAGGTAGGCAGGTTAAAAGGGCTGTGTAGAGTAAAGTTTATGGTGTTGTGGCTTTTGGGGGCTAAAGAGAAATGCGGTCTCGTGTAGTGGTGATGTGGCGCTAACCATGTAAGGGTTTGCTGGAGGAAGGGAGAGGAAGGAAGGTGTGCGTGTAAGATGCAACTTCCGGTCTGTTCTTTAGTGTTGAAGATATAATCACATTATATAAAAACATACTGATGCATCGAAGGAAATGTTTGTGTAATGAACGGGTACATCTCTTTCATCTCAATACTGATACGGTAAGTATTATTTTCTTATCGTATTATTGAAAATGATACCATTAAGAGAAATCTAATGTCTACTAAACGTATGCGTCACTTTCATCTTGATATTGCTGAAGAAAATTTTATTCTTTCATCAAACTGACAAGAAAATATCTCCTTAATGACAAAGTAATTGTGTCTTTACTCACGCAGAAACCAAAAATATTGATTTCAGGTATATATAGAACTATTCAATCATTTTTATAATTTTGGTGCATATCTTTTTCACAGAGTGAATGAGCAGGTAAGAGAAGAAATTTAAGTGAATTCCAAACTAATTCGTTCACATAGGAAAGACAAAAGTGATTTCACAAATATAAGCAAAGTATTGTATGAGAACACCGTAGGAATCACCTGTCTGAGAGAGAGAGAGAGAGAGAGAGAGAGAGAGAGAGAGAGAGAGAGAGAGAGAGAGAGAGAGAGAGAGAGAGAGAGAGAGAGATCCCTGGTTTGTGATGTCAAGGCGGGCGGTGAAGCGTGCCGGGACGGGAGGGAACACAGAAATATGTATGTAGTGTGAGGGGCGACCAGTCAAGCATACACGGACATGACATTACCGCCGCCTTGTTTATCGCGGCCAGACGCGTTTAGGGGCGGGGGACGGGGGCAGGGGGCATGAAAGAAGAGCATCCTTGGCTTACATTAACACAAAACCACTTGATCGCTCGCTACAGATGAGTTGATTAAGCGTGAAGTTTCCCCCTGCAGCCTATTATTATCATGGGGCTTCCTCCTCTTTATCAGGTTAGTTTATTGTAGATTTATTAGTTCCATTATTGTATTCAGTTATCTGGGACTTATTACAACGCTCCGATTCTGACTGGAGTAGTGGAGCGTATCATTGCGGTAAATATTATGACGGTGTTAAGGGTTCATTTTACAACAGCACAATGAAGTGGTTTGTTACGAGACGAGGAGATGTGCGGGGATATATTATTCTTCCAGCGCACCTGTGCATCACGAGCCGTTAGTTGGGAATAAAGATGAGGTTTAAGAGGATCTTTAATACATGAATCTGTGAGCGGCAAATGAGTAGTGCAAGTGAGAGAGAAGTGGAAAGATGAACTCCTTAGCGGTTCTTGGCAGAGGAATAATTAAGTTTTTGTTCACTTTCACAAAGAATTCAAGAGAAAGCAAAGACAGTTTGTAAAAGCTCTGAGGGCAAATACGAGCAAGTGAGAGAGAAGAACACTGATGTGGGAATGAGGGAGCAGAGAAAGAGATGAAGTTGAAAATGAAGTGAGTGGGAAGTAATGTATGAGAGTGAAAGAGTTTGCACATGAGGAAGTGAGTGAGAACTTCAGGGAGAGCGTGATATCGTCAAGAGAGTGTAAGAGCGTTAGGAAAAGAGTAAGGGCTTGAATAATAGTACGAGGGCTTCAAGAAAGCAATAAGTGAACCAATGAGAGAGCGCATGTAAGGAAGTAATGGAGGTTGTGAGAGTACTAGGGAAGAGAAGGAACGAGGGCGTGAAAGGGAGTGTCAGGGAGAGACAGAGAGTGTGATGGAATGAGGAAGAGCGTAAGAGCATAGGTAAGGTTATAAGGGCGTCTGGGAGGTATTGAGGGCGTGAGGGAGAGGGGGAGCGCGTGATGAGGGAGGAGAGGGCGGCATCACTCAGCATTACCGTGAGCACGAGGAGGCCGCAGGTGAACGCCTATAAACAAGTCTCGTTAGGGTCGCCCTCAGGCAGGGGAATTATGGTAATTACCAGCACAAGAGGCCCCTCAGCCACCACCTCCCTGGCCTCGTCTGTCACTTGCCGTCCGTAATAGCGACGATCCCTCAGCCGGTGATTATCGCAGTCCTGACACCTATGGACGACCCCATGATGGTGACACGATAAGATTTCCAGGAGCAAAGCAAAGCAGCGTCAGGAAACCATTACGCATGGCATGTCTGTCCACGACCCTCCTTGCATTGTTTTGGTCGGGGCTACCAATGTATGTATCTGTGTAGTAGCTATTCAAGTGTGCATAAGCCTGTCCTTGCCACTCATCTATCACCGACCACTGAACACTGCAGAACGAGCTGCTGAAAACAACCCTGCGGGTCACCTCGAGGCAGCACCAGGTAGGAGGAATATTCCCCAGTACAATACAAAACGCAGCCTCCAGCGTAACGCAGCCTCCCCAAATCCATCACGGGTCGTCTCAACTATATCGTCTGGCTGGCTGCTGGCCGAGCCTATGCGCGTGAACGATCAGGCGCGGCGATAACAGGGCTAACTAGCGACGTGGCGCGGTAATGGATGGACCTCTTGGTTCGGTACTCAGTAATACCGGTATTGGCCCATCTAATATGCATAAATCGGGGCTCCCACGCCGACCCGCCGAGGACTAATCGAACTCACTACATTTATTACGGCGCTGATGAGGCGTTGTCCTGCCCGGTAATGGCTCCCAGCCCTACGGCCTTGCCTCTCGCCTCCTCCAGTCCTCGCTCATTTCCCATCCCGCCCACACCTCTAGGAAGAGAAGAGGTGGGAAGGCAGGTGGAAGGCTGACTAAAGCCAAACACCTGGGACATGAATCGAATGGTTTGCTTCACCTCTAGCGTTTGTTTGTCTAACAGGAAGGAAACTCGCATATAATTTAACACATTATTTGTTACAATTCAGTTTGTGTTATATTTGTCCTTGATTGGTTACACTTGCCCTAATAAATTCCACATCACACTCCCACTCCTCTTTTTCTAGCGAGGAACGTACCTGTGGGGAAGCCAACTGAGTTATGCTTACACTCATTATATTGAGTGCAGTGTTTTAATAAGCTTTTCGTGGTCGTCATAACACCTGTTCGATCGTCGTTAAAATTCCACACTTGTTAATAATTATTTCGACAAAACGTGACACGCATGACCACAATCCTCGAGGTATGTGCTGTGTTCTCATACAAGACTAAATATGAATTTCACACTTATTAAGTTGACTTTTTTTTCGCTCTGAAGCTTACATTTACGCGAGCTCGCGAGTGTGAGCGTGTGTGTGTGTGTGTGTGTGTGTGTGTGTGTGTGTGTGTGTGTGTGTGTGTGTGTGTGTGTGTGTGTGTGGCTGCCTGGCTGTGATTTTTTTTTTTTTTCGTTTGAGTGAGTTGGAATAAATGTGAGGTATTCTAAAAACTTCTTCAAAACCACTCTCTTTTCAGTCCAGTCAGCGTAAGCATGGCGTACTCTCGCCTGTCGGCCGCTGCCCCATGGAGATCCCTTGGGCAGTGCGATTGACCCACGCCGTGGTGAGAGCCGCCTGGCGGCCGCCCCGAGTAGACAAGGCTCACATTCCCAGCAAAGCAAACATTGCTTCAACATTTCTCTATCCCTCGCAGAACAAAGCGGCAACCTGCTGATAACCTTTCTTCCTACTTTATCTCGCCCATCTCCTGCTGGAAGACAAACACAACTCGCAAGATATACCTGCCCAGGTACAAATTATGGCTAAAATTCAATTAATATGCTGTCACTTGCCCCAGTGGGGGATGCCTCTCCTGAGCAGTGTCTTCCACTACTCCGCCGCCGTATTATATTGTTTCGTACGGCGCACGCTGCAGCATAACCCTTGTGTGGAGCAGCCCGAGCGCGAGGCGGGGCCGACGGGGTAGTTACAGGCTCGTTAAGGTATTGATTTATGTTAAGACGGCCGGTATCACCACCCTTTGGGATTGGTTCGCAGCCTTCGTGTGATCTCCCAGCGAGTCCCCGTCCCAGCAGCGGCTAAAAGGGCTCTGGGCGAGGGTGGCGTGCGCGGGGTGAGGAGTGGGAGAGAGGCGTGGACTGGGCGTGAGGTGAGGGTGTTGGATGTTGGGTGGAGGCTGTGGGTGTGGTGTGAGGGTGGAGTGATGAGGCGGGCAGGTGGGTTTCTCCACTGCCGGCCCCGCTCGGTGTGTGGCTCGGAGCGGCTGGCAAGTTACCTCCCTCCGGCTGCAGATTATATCATCAGGCCGTGAAAGCGTCTGACTACAATAATGCATTTCGTATTAATCACGAAAGCCGTATAATCTCACATTATTCCGGGGTAAGAATATAATGGTATTGTCAATGAGATATTGAAGTTGATAACTATGTTGTGTTATCGTGCTGTTTGTGAGGTGGGTGTTTGCGTGTGGAGGGTGACCTGGGCGGTGGAGGATCACCAGGATCACCGCCAGCACACCATCGTGCCGCGCCGCGCAGCCTCCACGCCTCGCCAGCACCTCATTAAAGGAAGGCTTGAAGGAACTTTTGTTTCCACTCGTTCCGCTCCGCTCAAGACCTCGGAGGTGCTGGTGCAAGCGGCCGTATATTAGCAAGTCTAATGTGAAACGGTCAGGCTCTGGACTTTTATGAGGTGCTGCTAGCTGGGGGAGAGGCGCGTTTGGGTGGTGTGGGTGAGGCACTGGATGGCGGGGGAGAAGAGCTGTCCGTGGTGAATGGGGAGACGTTGGCGGCAGTGAGAGGGGAAGAGATAGGTGGTGATGGGGGAGGCGTTGGGTCTTGGTAAAGGTGTGTGTGTGTGGTGGAGTGAAGCTGCGTGATGGAAAAGGTGGCGGGGAGGTGATGAGGGTTAAGAAAGGGGTGTGCAGGTGGGTGGAGGAAGGGGGGAAATTTGAGAGAGAGAGAGAGAGAGAGAGAGAGAGAGAGAGAGAGAGAGAGAGAGAGAGAGAGAGAGAGAGAGAGAGAGAGAGAGAGAGAGAATGAATTTGGAGGAGAGTTGAAGATCCTGCGTAGAACTCCATATTGATAAGAGATTGGAATTTTTCAGCAACGGAGATTAGTAGTTTATGAGACCAATTAAATAGTTTGTTTACGCAGATAGCGTTCTGTGATGAGGTGGGCGAGGTGAGTAGATGCAAGTGGGGTAGGGAGAGATAATAGAAAAGGATAGGAAGAGGTGGGGAGGTGAGAAAAAAAGAAAAGGAATGGGAATGGATGGAAATAAATGATGAGTGTTTGGGAACCGTGATGAAATATACACAGTGACAATTAAAACCTGATGTGTATTGTAATGTTCCCTCTATTTTCATATTAGTAAATGACTGACAGTAGAACCACGTGACGAAATGAAAGACTACACCTTTACATCCATCCACAGTAAATAAAAATCTACAAACAATCCTATAAATCTAACTTGTGTATATGTGAAATGCCACTTTTAAAACACCAATGAGTAACACCAGCGGAACGTAATACAATATAAATCAAGAGAACGCGGGCCACACCCAGTCTTTCCCCATCCGCCCTCGCCTTGCACGCCCAAATATAATTAGGGATGATCGTCTAATGGTCCGAGTTACTACGTTTAATGCCCTTAATAGCCACCCCCTCCCGGACTCCCTCGGTCACCAGGGAGTAAGTAATGTGTTATGATCCGTGGCGGGACCTCCTGCTCGTCCCTGCGTTCCTCTCCCTCTCTCTCTCTCCCTCTGCAACTTAACTTCACAAGACGAGGAAGCGAGGAAGTGACTCAGACAGAATAGAAGAAAAGAAGTCGAGAAATTATTGATGAGAACATCGAAGTTTTGTAAGTCATCTCTTCGTATTTAGAGAAGGTTACTACTATTACCGATTTACTTTTTTCTCGTCAGTTAAGTTATATCATGCCCATTAACTACGTATGTTACTCTGATACAGGATACAGTTGGTCAGCAAAGAATCTTACTTCATCCCTAAGTACTTAAAGATGACTCTTACAGCTCTAATATTTCGTGTAGCTTCGCATTTCGTCTCTTATCCGGCAAGTCAAGATAAGAGTCGATTATGTGAGGTCAACTGAGAACACACTAAGGCAACGATAATATTCCAAGCCAACTGTTTGCATATAAAGAAAATCGTTATTAGTATGAAATTTCACATAACTTCACATTTCTTCTGTTATCGAGTAAGTAAGGTTAATAGTTGTTTATGTGAGGTTGATTAGGGACACAGTAGGCCACAACAGTTTGCTCCATCACCTCCATATGTTTAGGTATCTTCACTGTTCTATAACCCCAAACAACCTCTAATTTTCTTCTCTTATCAGTTTAAAAAGTTGATAGTTCTTTATGTGACGTCGATTAAGGACACGGTAGACTAGAAATGTTGTTGTAGTCATGTAATATATATATTTAAAGTACACTCTTGATTCTCTAAAGACTCATGTAAACTCTATATATTCCCTCCTATCAGTTAGGTCAAGTTATTAGTCGTTTATGTAAAGCCAATCAAAAGCACACTAGGCCATAAAACTTTTCTCAATAACCTACATAACAAAAATAAAAATAAATAATAAACTAAATCTTTGTACCTTCGCTATATTTTTTCTCTTTTTTCCTTCTCATCAGTTAAGTATAAAGCTACAAGTATTCTTTCACCAGTTCTTTACGCTGACGTTGTTCCCCCCGCCGTTATCAGTCTCATTGTCAGGTGATGCTGCCCACGTATATTCTGTCGTCACTAAATTTTCCCCAGTTAAGATGTTATCCGCCTTAATCCAAATGAATTTATTGAATGCTTCGCCTTGGGAGGGCGTGATCGCTCCCCCAAATCAAGGTGCTTTAGTGATGTGTAAACACCGACCAGTCTCTCAGGCAGGGGATCTTGGGAGGCTCACTGTGTTCCGGCCCCCCTCCTCTCTCTCTCTCTCTCTCTCTCTCTCTCTCTCTCTCTCTGACCCTTAGGAGGAGGAGGAGGAGGAGGAGGAGGAGGAGGAGGAGGAGCAGGAGGAGCAGGAGAAGGAGAAGGAGGAGCAGGAGAAGGAGGAGCAGGAGGAGGAGGAGCAGGAGGAGGAGGAGGAGGAGGAGGAAGAGGAGGAGGAGGAGGAGGAGACGGCGGCTGATCACATGATATGTTTCTCGAGGCTGCCAACGTGCTATTACACATCGTAAAATGCAGTGTAAATTTCGTCCCCGTTGTCGTGGAGAATCGTGCCTGTCGTCACTACTTATCGCCGGAAGAACACTACAAAAGAAAATCTATTTCTGGCGGTGGTTATGCCGCGATTGCACAGGTGAGCGCGGCGTGTATGAGGCGTGTATGCAGGAATTCCCCTCCGACGCATGTATGTGTGCGCTGAGGCCGACTGTGTATTGGTGTAAAGGGGAGTTAGGGAAGTTTAAGGGTTTTCTACGGTGCGAGGGAACAGGTGGCTGGCGCTGCGGTTCCCCCAAAACAAGACATTCCTCCTTTCCTCCCCTGAGTCGCCGAGGGGTCCGGCAGACGAAGGAGCGGTGACCAGGACGCGGTAGATTCCTCTTTACGGGGAGTTGCTGGCACTTACAAGGCGACGTAGACGAGTTATTAGTTGTTATTAGGCGATAGGATCACGGCAGCAGGGGAACAAAGGGTCCGTAATAGATACAGCTGTGAAAGTCATGAAGCGCGATTCGCGGGTCCAGCCAGGCCAGCGGGACGCGAGGAAGCAATGCAGGATGATCGTTCTGTCAGCTAAATACAAGGTGCTGAGTACTACAAAAAAATATACGGAGGCGGCTTACAAAAATAACTATACCTCTGTCGACTCGCAGACCACGAGTCTAAAATGTGTGACGTTGAATGTCTAGCTAACGTCAGCAGTAATCGATACTACATTAGAATCGATATTTCGCTTTGTAGTATATACAGTAAAATGTGTAGCAATACATTAATACGAAAAAAATACCGCATATCACGAAAACAACAAGGAAAGCTAAAAAAAAGGACAGTTTCGCAATAATAATGCTAACAACAACAACAACAACAACAATAAAACATAGCTAAGTATTTCATGGCAGTCATATTGAAGAAATATAATGAAAGTTGAAATCGCCATCAGAATGAGACTTAAATAGATACAATATCCTCTGACTTGATACCATTCTTACTCCAAAATCATTATCATCCATTATGAGCAAACCCCATCACCAACAGACACATGGAAAGACACACACGCTGCTACTATCCACGAGCCTGACAACTTTAAGCCTCACTTTCTCCTCCAGCAAGACACTGTGGTGCAGCTCCTGTTGGCTGCGTCCCTGGGAGAGCAAGGGAACCAGGTGACAGGTAACAAAATATTTTGTACTGAGCAAATTACAACGATTACGAAGGCCGGCTCAAGGGCGTGTCGGGAGAGTTACGGCGACAGGTCGGGGGAGGGTTAAAATACACATGCTGTCACCTGAACGCTACCTTGGTGGCGACGTGGCTTCCATGCACCATCAGCGCTAAGCATCAGGAGTGTAAAATGTTCAACAACCTCCATCCCGCTGCTCCTCGGAGTAAATCAAGGGGCATTAGTGCAATTAAGATGTACCTGCACAATCTATACGCATGCCTCGTTGTATTTTACCATAGCTAAAGGCATACCAGCACAAGTGAGATGAATGAACCGCGAGAAGAAGGGAAGGGTACGAGGGGAAGAGGCAGACGGGAACAAGCAAACACCTGGAAAGAGTACCTTACAACATTCTGTGCCAGACATATCTTATTACATTATTAATGAAGATATTGTAAGCACTCAGTAAAACACGATCTCCATAATGGTATTTTTACATAATTTCATATATGAGTCTCACGTTACCGGGTCAGTTATAAAGGTATGTAAGGAAGTATGTAAGAAAGATCTTATGACAAAGGAGAATGTTAACTACTTACAAAAGCGCCAACGTGGGAGAGTGAAGGGCCTGAACTGTGCTTTCCGTCACAAACAATACCTAAAAAAAAAAAAAAAAAAAAAAATATTAGTATCATATTATGACAAAAAATGGACAAATAAAGAGTTCATTTTATCAAGATATAATCTCAATATACAGTTTGGTGAAAGATAAAATAATAATGAATCTGTGACTCTCCTCAACACATGAGCTTAGCATCTTAGTCGGGCCCACCAGTTCATCTGTGTTCCCAGCACCGCGTCTTATATTGCCCTCACAATCTGGGACTCGAGTCTCACCAAGCAAAAGGTACAAACAGATCTTAAGGAAGAAGAATACATGCAGGCCGTGCAAGACCTCTCCTGACATGGAACAAGCCGGCCTACAAAGCTGCAATCAACTGATATTCAGCATTTTCCATGTCAACAGCCTCGCTATAAAGAACCATAGATATTTGTTTATTTCACTTTGAGAAATTACATGTTTAGTGTTTTCTTTCCAAACTACAAACTGTGGTCGGTCTCAGGTGAACATAAAATCATTCACTGAGCTAGTTCACGGGGTTCCTTCTTTCCCAGGACCTTTCAAGGGTCATGCCCCCACCAGTTGCTAGCACCAGCGTCGCCCCGCCCCAGCACGTCCTCACTCTCAGGAGCCGCGTGACGGGCTGCCTCGTCGGCAAAACAAACACGAAAATGTATCATTGTCTGAATCAGAGTAGCACGAACCGTCCCGCCTCTAAGGTGCTCATGGTGTCGGACTAAAAGGAAGCAGCGTGTCCTCCCGTGTGCGGATTTCACCACTATGACGTCCCCGAGGGCACCAGGTACTTATTTTGTCATGGCACCCACTTCTTAAATATCATAATTCCTACATATTAAATAAAGATGGGTAACAAGCCACCTTTTTTTTCCCACTGGTGGTAAGAGTGCTGGGCAGAGAGGTGGCCGGGCGGCGCGCGGCAGGGCAGGGCAGGGAGGGCTTCCCGCAAGGCCCTCTATTGTTCTGCCAACACACCACCACAATATCGGATCCGCGTCCATTGTGCGCGCTCAGGCTCTGTGGGTCTCTTACACGACACTGCTAATTATCCTCCGCAGTATTCAGACCGAGTCTTACTTACCGTAATGGCGGGACGTAATGCATGCGTGTTTTATCTGATGGTGGGCCCTCGTCCAGCCGTCAGTACACACACACACACACACACACACACACACACACACACACACACACACACACACACACAATGCCCACGTTCTTGACTAAAGAAAGAACAACAGACGTAGCGCTTTACCACACACGGCAAGGAGTGGTCTGGAGTCGCCTGTGATCTGGACGTCATCGGCTGTGGACTGATGACAGAGGCCGGCGGAGAGGCGTATTAGTTAATGCTTCGTTGTGGTCGCCGCCTCGCCAAGTCGACTCCAGACTTTCATTGTGCAAGTGTCAGTGCCACGTCGCGCGCTTATAATTATACATCAGTTTTGCGCAATTATTTCTCCCGCATCGCTTTCCTTTCGTGCCGCGTCGACTGACCTCTTACGCCCGTTCCATTCGGATATTTTCTTTTTAAAGGGTGAGTCCTTTATCACGCGTGTCAGTCACCAGACCCAGGTGATGATGAGGGCAACGAAGGAACGATCACACCTAATTTTTTTTCCCCCACAAATGCTCTCTCTCTCTCTCTCTCTCTCTCTCTCTCTCTCTCTCTCTCTCTCTCTCTCTCTCTCTCTCTCTCTCTCTCTCTCACACACACACACACACACACACACAGACGCACTCAAACGCACGAGTAGTTTAGTTCAAAATCACGGAGTAGGGTCATGGGGACCGAGCAGGGACAAAGTGACTCGGAAGAGGCGGGGAAGAGAGGGAGAGAGGGGAGAGAGAGTGAGAGGGAGGGTGGAAGAACGTGCAGCAGAGATGTAGAAAGAAAGGAATGTACGGTGAGAGAGAGAGAGAGAGAGAGAGAGAGAGAGAGAGAGAGAGAGAGAGAGAGAGAGAGAGAGAGAGAGAGAGAGAGAGAGAGAGAGAGAGAGAGAGAGAGAGAGAGAGAGAGAGAGAGAGGGCAAGTAACCAAAATCAAGCGATCAATACCGACAGTGACCTAAAAGAATTCCTTCCTTGGAGTTTACACATAACGAATGTTTCCGCACGGGTGAAAGAATGAAGAAAATAAGCAGAATGAGATACGAGCTGAGGAAAAGAAGAAAACAAACTCCGTGTTTTTTTTTTCCCCCGTTAGCAAATAAATCATATACAAAGGGAGAGGAAGTGTACGATTTTTATCCTCATTTCCTGATTAAATTATTTCTTTAACCCGAAACTAATGGAATTCATAGACAGTTAATTCTTTACTAAATGAGCGTTGGGTAAAATATAGATAATTTCAACTTTGAGTATAGAGACATGTCACCACCAGAATAGCCTACAACACCACACCACCACCACCACCACCATCACCACCA
The DNA here is from genome assembly GCA_020233015.1 of Callinectes sapidus. Taxonomy (NCBI): domain Eukaryota; kingdom Metazoa; phylum Arthropoda; class Malacostraca; order Decapoda; family Portunidae; genus Callinectes; species Callinectes sapidus. The sequence goes on from CM035194.1 coordinate 7,761,891, forward strand.
CAGTCATTCCACATCATTTCACCCCAACCACATCACCCTAACTCCTCACATGTGTCACTTTGCATCCTGCTATCCCTTTCTTTTCCTCTTTTTCTTCATTGTCACATCAATACAACACCATTCTTTGTAAACTCTCATTTAATAGTCCGTTCGCACCACCACCACCACCACTATCACTATCAGTACCAGTATTCATACGTACAATATCGCAAGAAAGAAATATGTTTATTCTGTGTAATGTAATGGGAGGATTGTGATATAAATGCATGGTAATAAGCGAGTCTCTCCCTCTCTCTCTCTCTCTCTCTCTCTCTCTCTCTCTCTCTCTCTCTCTCTCTCTCTCTCTGGTAATTACTTTCTATACCACCTTGTCCTTCATCTTACACACCACCGCAATACACGCACAGCACGCCACACAGCAGTCAACTCTCTCACCTCTCCTTTCCTCTCACAGCCGTATTATAGACCAGAGGACCAGCATATGTCTCGTCAAATTAGGTGTATATAGTGTGGGGATTACTTTTAGCTTCTGTCTTGGCTTAGTCCCCTCTCTTATCATAGTCTCTTTCAAGGGTGAGCGGAGCCTGGCTTGCAACGATGCACACGCCGTCACCCTCCAACGGTAAGCCATTTATTATAAGACTGATCATTATATATACTGCCTCCCGGATCTGCAGTTTTGGTTTACACTAAGTACACCTTTCAAGTTATCACGGCTCTTTCAAAATGTTTAAATGTCTGATGATTATATGTATAATGCTTGGAGGAGAAAACTGGCGAGCCTCGCGTACGAAGGTCTCGCCGCCGAAGAAAAGCGGGTAAATGAGCTAATTGGGACCTGAGTGAGGGGGCAAAGTAGCAATCTGGCCGGCGCCGCCCGGTAAGTTATGGCGCCGCCCGGTTAATGAGCGTAAAACACCTAATCTAACCTCGTTACCAACCAAGAAATTCTCCGATATTTATTTCTTCATCATCTCAAGCAGCAAATTCGTCCTCTGATCACTTCCTTGCGTGCGCTGCCTCGGGGACATGCGCGCAAGACGTGCTCAGGACCTGCCGATCTTCAAGCCACTTAAACTCAAGAAAAAAAAATGCGCATGGAATGCGATAGAAAATCAATTAAACGGCGGGCGGGAGGGTAGGCTTAACGCGCCTTCTCTCATGTGCGGTTCCTTCCTTTATTACCCGATCCTGATTTATAATCGATTTTGAGATTAATGGTCTATTTGCCGGGTGATCAGCGCCGATTTCTTACCCGTAATTTATTTACTATTTCCATTAATACCTGTCCCGTTATGGATAATGAGCCAATTTCACTCACACAGACAGCCGCGGCGCTACGGCACAGGTCTGGCCTCGTTCAGTATGCATTATCTCAATTACCAGCAGCATTCCATACATTGGGACTCAATGACGGCTCTTCGCAGAAGAGGTATCTCACTCAGTCTCGGTCACGAGAAATTCTGCAGGCGCTGATTGTGACGACGTCTCTGTTGAGGGACTCTTGAACCACCTCCCACAACTGACGACCAATCTGATTCGTCCTCTATCGTTTGTCCGCGACTCAAAACTCACTAATTACTTACATTTTCGTTTTTCATAACGAAGCTTTTCCGTGTTTGCGTCAAGTTAGTGGTATGCTTTGATTTATAAGGCTAATTTGGTGCCTGTGAGGTGCAGGTGGAGTAATTACCTGAGCCCCGCGCGGTGGAGGGGAGCGAGGCGAGGCAGGTAAGGGCTGCACAAACTAAATGCTTCCTAATTTTGAGATCCTGAGTTCACAATATTTCTTCGACGATCTCGCATCGACCGTGTCCGCACCGCACAGACACGTCGGCTGCCTCGCCAGAGTCACGCGCGAACACCTTTCCCCAACAACCCCTGTGCTGGCCAGACCTGCACGGCCTCGCCTTTGCTATGCCCTCATGTTTCTTTTCTTTGCAGCAAACACAAACCAGACTCGATGCTTTTGTGCTTGTGATGATATTCTCGTAGCAAACTTAGCCGCGCTACAAGCAACGGCCGTGTTCTTGCTGTCCGCCTGCCGTGTCTGTGTTCGGTGTCAGTGGAGGGAATGAAGAGCGTGCCTTCCGCGGCCAGGGCAGGGCACGCACCTTGTTGAATTAAGTAATCCTTTCATCTCACGATACCACTAAGACGACTCTACAGAAATAAAATTCTTTTGACAAGGATAATTTGTATAAGTTATTAGAAACTAAATCAGTAAATGACTCAATTGTAATCACTACAGTATGAGTCAGAAACTTTTCTTAATACAAGAAAAAAAGATTTTGGGGAGTTTTGAATACCTGTCTCGTCATTCACTGTAATGAGGCTTTAGTAGTAACTTGGTAAAAAACACTCTTTGGTCTTTCGCTGACATCAGTCATTTAAAACATCGATATAAACAAGTTTTACAACGGGGAGCTGCCATACTTAATCACTTACTTAGAAACATATCACATACTGCTGACCCAAATAGCTGGCATTCATGCATGTCCATCACGTCTAGTTAGGCACCAGCAGACGGGTGGTCGTGGCGGGTAAGCACCTCGTAACAATAACACAGACAAGCGCTCCCCTCCCGCTTTCACCTGTATTATGGCCAAAGAACATTCCTCACGGCCAACCCTGATAGCAGCATAACCATCAAGCTGCTCACTTACGTCTTCTTTCCTTTCTCACTACCCTCATTCTTTCATCTCTCTTAATTTAACATCTTATTTCCTTATTCTTTATTCTCCTTTCTTCATTACCCATTTTTTCTATATCTTTCATGTATTCTTTTCCTTTCTTCTTTGCTTCTTTTTACCTTCATATGCACCAGATGCCACATAACATCTTCCTTCCTATCATTGTATCATCCTTCCCTTACTGGTTTCTCCGCATCATTTATCCTTCCTTCGCTTGCTTAGCTTCCTTTCTCCTTCTATTAACCTTCCCTTTCCTGTGTCCTTCTCTTCCTCCCGAGTGCTGACGCTGGGTGGCCGCGACGCTCATTCAGAAGGCAACCACGTCCCGCCCTGCTGTTGTGCTCTTTGTAATTGCTGTGGTGACCAGAATAAAGTGCTTCCATTGGCTACGTTACTGCTGGTTTTGCACAACGGTAAAACGCTCACAAACGGATAATGAGTCTGAAGTAAGTGAGTGATTATCCAAACGGCGCTATTACCGTGTGTGTGTGTGTGTGTGTGTGTGTGTGTGTGTGTGTGTGTGTGTGTGTGTGTCCTCAGTGAGTTCCTGTGCCCGGAGCGATTAAGAGGGACAGACAGACGCACTAACATTTGTGTACTCTTCCTTGCAGCAATTACTCACGCGACGGGGAGCACAAGAACCACAAGAATAATAAGAATGAATTTGTCTATGCGTCCTTCTCTAATTGGATGAGTAAAGGTAAGTAAGCTAAGTAATTCACCCACCTCCTTCCATATCAACGGTACAGCCCATAGAGATAGCGTTGAGTGAAAAGGAAAGTGATTTTTTCTTCACTTTAGTTATGTACGTAGATATGAGTAAAATGAGAAAGTAAAAGAAACAAATGTTTACCCAGTATGTAATGTAAGAGATATTTAATTCAAGGGTAGTTTAAGCAAATATTTGAAGTTATTGTAAATAAATGAAAGTAAAACTAGAAAGTAATATACTTTCTTGTTTTCTGGTAATAAGAAAACCTCAATATTCCTACTTCATCTCCTAATAATCTCATGATACAAATAAAAGCAAACGCTGAAAATGCCTCTATTCATAATATATGTACGAATAAAAGGAAAAAAAAATACTTTGCCATATTCATCTCCCAGATTACTTGTACCCATCCCACCCTCGCTTTTCTCTGTCCTCCACTGTTCCCTTTCCCTATAATGACTTGATGATGTATCGGTGGACGCCAAACTGCCTGTGACTCCCGCAAAACAACACTCCGGCGACGACCTCTACAGGAAATGTCATCTGACCCGACCCAAGACTTAAAATATTGCGTGAAAGTGTGTGTGTGTGTGTGTGTGTGTGTGTGTGTGTGTGTGTGTGTGTGTGTGTGTGTGTGTGTGTGTGTGTGTGTGTGTGTGTGTGTGTGTGTGTGTGTGTGTTCTTGGCATCGGTCTGGCTTTGGTGATCGTACTCATGTCTTTTTCATACAATTATCCGACTGAGAGGATGCGAAGGACAAGGAAATAGAGGTGACTGATGATGCTGCCTTCAGACCACTCGGGAGATGATGATCAAGATTATGATGATGAAGATGAACATTCATACGTGGAGCCCACATGGGAGAGGTAGTAGGGGTAGGAGTATAGTGGAAGTAGTTGTAAAAATAGAGAAACAAACGAAGGGATTGCGAATATACTGTACATACAAAAACACTTCATGATAAAGATAATTGATTATGACGACAATTATGATATGAAAAAGGGAGACTTGAAAAAAAAAAATGTTTTCATTATAACAATGTATACAATTTACGAACGAAAGCTAAAATTACTAATACTTTTATGTAAGAAGGAGAAGCTGGCTAAGTGCAACAAAAACAATAAAAAAAAAACCACTAATATACCAGCTCTCTTAATGATCAATAGTTATCAAAAGACATACCTTCACTACTACTAACACAATCACTTCTACAACAAACTACCTTTCCTACCCACACACATTTCTCCCTTGCCGTCTCTCAAACCACCTATCTAGTGACCAATGACCCGCCCATCCACCGGTCCAGTGAATACGTGCGTCCACCAGCGATATACTGTTACATCTCCTCCACTTGTAGCGACTGTCGAAGACTTTTGTCTCCCGCCCCTCGTGTGCTGGTTAGATTAATTGGTTTGTCTCTTCCCTGAACGTTCAATACAACGATGCATCTCCCGCCTGTCCCCGCACTGCTCGTGTCCCTCTTCGTCTCTCCCACCCAAAATAGGAACTGTGAAACCTTACCTGATCTCTCAATTGGCCCCCGTTCTCTCTCTCTCTCTCTCTCTCTCTCTCTCTCTCTCTCTCTCTCTCTCTCTCTCTCTCTCTCTCTCTCTCTCTCTCTCAGTTAACCATAAGAAGAAGGCGGGTGGACTCACGAACGCTCCCACTAATCCATCAACAAAAAAACTCCTTTGTAGAAAATTTTTATGGTTTTTGTATGTTTACGGAGAGAGAGAGAGAGAGAGAGAGAGAGAGAGAGAGAGAGAGAGAGAGAGAGAGAGAGAGAGAGAGAGAGAGAGAGAGCCAGGCAAAGGGAAGGCGGGAAGGAAAACAGGGTTCGCGGAGGTACTACAAGGTTGCGTCGCCTCCCACCATGCTGCTGGCCGAGGCTTCTGTCTGATTAATTTACACACAATGGCCGCGTGGGACAGCCCGGCTATTTCAATTTCTAATGGAGCATAATGCATCACAACATGTCAAATTACACTTGGGAAGCTTAACAAAGGGTGCAGGGGAGGGGGGGGGCGCTTTTTTTCCCCCTCCCCCTACACCCATCCCCTCCCAGCCAGTGCTCACCCTCCTCACCCAAGTCCCTGACCCGCACCACCACCTAATCCGCAAAATTTACAAACAATACAGTGCCTGGGGACCATTTTTGGTGTTCTGGATGCCAAGCAGACTTGATGAATCGCATAAGCGGTTAGCTGCGTGGCTTGGTATGTTGGTGGGCGCGGTGGACACAGCCTGATGGAGCACACCTAACGCCGCGTCCATCCCAGTCTCTCCTCACACAGCTGCTGGTTATGGCAGGTTGAATTTGCTGCCTAACACTGCTGGTTGGTCTTGCTTTGGAGTTTCATTCTCCTTTGCCTTGACGTCTCAGTGGTAAGGTCAAGGAGAGAGAGAGAGAGAGAGAGAGAGAGAGAGAGAGAGAGAGAGAGAGAGAGAGAGAGAGAGAGAGAGAGAGAGAGAGAGAGGAGAGAGTTTGCGACATGATGAGCGCGGAACGACACACACACGCGCATAGAACCTGAACGTGGCATCATCAGTAGAACTGCGAGCTGACCACCACACACACACACACACACACACACACACACACACACACACACACACACACACACACGCACACACCAAAACAACATTCAATAATGAGGTCTCTGTTATGAAAGGTATTTTTGTTCTCGACAGCCTCTCACTGAACGAACATTACAATGAGAGCAGCCGTGTCGTTTGCAATAACTCAACATCACCGTGATATGAGATGATTACAAACTCCACGTGATGTAAGATCCTTGAAAAAGAATTGAGAAAAAAAAAAACTCTACCACAACTACATAAAAATTAAGAAAACGTGCGGTGGGGATGTTAGAGAGCATAATATTACCCGAGATTTTTTCTTGTTACCATTCTAACAAAACTACAAGGAAACCACAGTGTCTTGTTTTGTTTTTAAGATACGAGTCTACTTTTTTTTTACAATCCCACATATGTGCTATCGTCATTAGTACTTTTTCTAATTTCGTCTTTTTATTTTACTTTATTTTCTTTCACGTAGCTTTTTCTCCAACACTTCTTTGTTTTCAATCTCCTTTTCCATCTACTCTGTACCTCCTCACTTCTGCTCTTTCCTTCCTTTCCTACCCACATCCTATTCTTCTCCATTGTACCTCCATCTCTTCACCTCTGTTGCCTGGTTACCATTTCTTCCTCCAACTTCACCTCTTTTTTCTCCTTCCTTGGCTGCCGTGTTGCGTCTAGCCGGGAACTCCTCTTTTCAAAATATTGGAAGAAAGGAGTGTAATGAAGTGCAAATGAAACATGTGAACGAAATACTAAGGGATATCTCAAAACTACACGAAAAACAATGAACAACTCTGACACACACTTGAGAATAACGAGAGAGAGAGAGAGAGAGAGAGAGAGAGAGAGAGAGAGAGAGAGAGAGAGAGAGAGAGAGAGAGAGAGAGGTGGTTGATCTTGGTGTTTGCGCGTGTGTATGTTATCTTTCTTACGAACACGAACTCTATAATAGAAAAGTGATAACAGTTGTGTGTAGATGATAAACATATTTCACTCTTAAAAGAAATTGAAACACTAAACCAAAAACTTATCGACTGACATAACCTTTTTACATTAATATATTTTTCTACCTTTTTAAAGAACTAATCTTGAAGGAAAAATTTTACCTAGCAATCTTTTTTTTCATTTATTTACCTGTAATTTTCATTTTACTTAACCTGTTCAGTACTGGGACACATTTTTACCACGAGTTTTGCGAGTGATTGAACGATTTTGTTGACATCAGGAAGGGTCTATGGAGGTCAGAAGATTAATGGCCAGAGACAGTACATACGTTTCTAAAGCTATATAAAATCGCCACATAATAAGGAAAACAAATACAAAAACACATCTCAGTACTGAAGGGCTTAAACAGTTGTTGGTCTTTAGTAGCAGAAGGTAACGTGAGAAGGAGGGAGGCTGTACGAAGCCATAAGGCAGACATGAGGTAGCCACTGTACTTAACATGCTTACTGATAAGAGAATAAGAATAATAATAATAATAATAATAATAATAATAATAATAAGAAGAAGAAGAAGAAGAAGAAGAAGAACAAGAACAAGAACAAGAAGAAGAAGAAGAAGAACAAGAAGAAGAAGAAGAAGAAGAAGAACAAGAACAAGAACAAGAACAAGAAGAAGAAGAAGAAGAAGAAGAAGAAGAAGAAGAAGAAGAAGAAGAAGAAAGAAAGAAAAGGAAAAAAAAAAGAAGAAGAAAGAAAAGAAAGAAGAAAGAATAAGAAGAAGGAGAAGAAGAAGAAGAAGAAGAAGAAGAAGAAGAAGAAGAAGAAGAAGAAGAAGAATGGTCGTAGTGATAATAGTAGCTTTAGTAGTGAAGGTAGTGGAGGCAGTGGTGGTGGTGGTAGTAGTAGTAGAGGTTTATAAAATGCACAGAACAACATCATTGAAGTACATTAAAGAGGCACCGGTGGGAAACAATGGCGGTACTTATACACAGCAGCAGCAGCAGCAGCAGTAGCAGCAGCAGTTTCCATATTGACGGTGTACGAATCGTTGCATTAATCCCTTCAGTATTGGGATGCATTTTCATATCTATTCTGCTTATTAGTTGTCGATTTTATACAGGTTCAGAAACTCATGTGGGGATTGAAATAGTATATAGACTCTGGCCATTAACCTTCTGACCTCCATAGACTTTTGCTAATGTCAGTAAAATCGTCTAATCAGACCTCAAAATTCGTGGTTTAAATGTGTTCCAGTACTCGTATTGAAGGGGTTAAAAAATATCTATGAAAATTAATAAGAAGGTATAATAATTGAAAAAAAATATCACAAAACGGTAACACAAACAAAGTAAGGAAAAAAAAACAACATAAAGAACAAAGTTAGCATAGAAACAAAAATAAAATTAGATTGAAAACAGAAACAAAATATAAATACAAGAAATACTTCACTGTACCTTCTCTCTCTCTCTCTCTCTCTCTCTCTCTCTC
>CM035194.1:7777025-7797410 GCA_020233015.1 Callinectes sapidus
CAAGCCGTCACAGGTCGAAAGTTGGAGTAGTGACCGTTCACTCAGGGTTATCTGTGAGTATAGGTATAGTATAGTGTAGTGTATATGTGGACACAGTATAGAGGGCAAGAGGTGGTGCGGCAGCCTTGTCTGGCGCATTCAAGAGAGGCAGCAGTCAGTCAGGCCCCAGCTCCGTTCAGTCCACTGTAAAAGTGTACTTCCCACTAAGGGGCGCCGCACACTACATGGTTACCCCCTGCAGCAGTGACCCTTGGTACTTTAATTCCCGATGATGATCACTACTGTCAGGGTTCCTGACTTTCCACAGCCCGTCTCAGGTCGAGAGTAGTAGTAGTGACCGTTTACTCGGGGCTGTCTGTGTCGTGTAAGGAGGGTAAGTGTACTCGCGGAACACCCCGCAATTCACGATCTGAGGCATATTTCTATATGAACGGCGCAAATTACTCGGAGATAAACAGTGACAACCGGGGATTAGTTTCGAAATATTTGTCAAGACGAATATTGAATGTTTCAATAGTACCTGAGTCTACTACGTTTGATGGCAAGCGGTTCCAAATGTTGATAACGCGATTAAAGAAAGAATGTTTGGCTTCGTTTGTTTTAAATCGCTTTCCTATATCTTGAAACCGTTATTTCTGGTGAAGTTTGACCGGTCAAGCGTTATGAAGTTATCAGGATTCATGTTCGTAAATCCCTTAAAAATTTTAAAGAGTGTGATAAGGTCCCCTCGTAATCGACGTTTAGAAAGAGTAAATAAATTTAGTTCTTTAAGTCGTTCCTCGTATGGCTTGTTAGGTAATCTCGGAACCATTTTAGTTACTCGACGCTGTATTCTTTCTAATTTTTCAATGTCTTTCTTATAATAGGGTGATCAAAATTGTACGTTATATTCAAGGTGCGGGCGTACGAGCGAATTATATAGAGTTAATATTATCTTTTCCGTTTTGAATGAGAATGATCTTCCAATTAATCCAACTAGTTTATTTGCAATTTTCACAACTTCGGTGCATTGATTACTTTGTTTTAGATCAGCCGGTATTACAACGCCAAGATCTTTTTCTCTCTGTACGCTTTTTATGGAGGCATTACCCATTATGTAGTCCGCTCATGGATTTCTATTTCCAATATATAAAACATGACATTTTTTAAAATTAAAATTCATCAGCCACGTTTTCGACCATTCGACGAGGGTACCTAAATCGTTCAGTAAAAGTTGACGCTGAGTTGCTGAGTCCGCCTTGTTTGCAATTTTTTGTATCGTCCGCGAATTTTGATATTCTACAGTTTAAATTTTCCTCCATATCATTTACATATATGATAAATATATTACATAAAGGAGGAGGAGGAAGAGGAGGAGGAGGAGGAGGAGGAGGAGGAGGAGGAGGAGGAGGAGGACGACGACGACTAGACAAGGAGCAGGAAGAGGAAGTGCGTGGTAAACGTGGACGAGAAAAGGGCGTTGTTGGACGTTAATGATAAGAGGAAGTAACAGTTAGTCATTCATTAATAAATGATCATCATGTTTTAGAGAGAGAAAAAAAGGAAATGATTCCATTAGGTGCCGCAAAAGCTTATGTCATATGGCACCACAAGGGTTGACGGAAGAGAGCGCTACATCTCCCACCGGGCAACTAGGTTTGGCAAGGATTCGAACCCGGGCCGCCAGCACCGGAGGCCCAAGAGAAGCCGCCTTAACCAACTATGCCATCCAGCCCCCTGAAGAGAGAGAGAGAGAGAGAGAGAGAGAGAGAGAGAGAGAGAGAGAGAGAGAGAGAGAGAGAGAGAATTCACGAGGCTCACATATCAAGGCGATGTATGATATAACTCACTATTTCACCTCCTTCAAATGCACCTCCTCTCTTTTTTTTTTTTTTTTTTGGATCTTCCCTTCGCCTTTATTCCCTCAAGCACTAGAACTCTCATTGAACGCCCGCCCTCTCGTCCGCGCTCCCTCCCCAGCCACTCTTTCCCTTCCCTGCCTCCCTTCCTAGATTTTCCACCTCTGCCTCCGCCGACCCTCACAAACTCCTCGTGAAAATTTGAAAACGAGAGGAAAAGTTTGATATACGGAGTGCTGGCTGGACTTGGGAGGGATTTTAAAGAGAAGAAGTCAGTGCGCGGAAGTGAGATCAGTATTATGCAAACTATACTGGCGAGCATTGTGTGTGTGTGTGAGAGAGAGAGAGAGAGAGAGAGAGAGAGAGAGAGAGAGAGAGAGAGAGAGAGAGAGAGAGAGAGAGAGAGAGAGAGAGAGAGAGAGAGAGAGGAGAGAGAAAGATGCACAGACACACATACAGAAAAACAGACAAACAAGCACCCATGCACCCAGAAAAGACACATTGACATACATACACATATGAACAAAGCCGAAAGAACCTGCTCGGGACACACCCTTTCCGTTCTTCACGAATGTGGCACACGGAACGGCAAAGTATAAACGCGGCCGTGGGTCCATCGGGAACTCTCGGGCAAATAACACAATCCCGGAAAGGCCTGATGCGTTGGGTGGCAGGATTCTGTGATCCCCCAGCAGGCCAGTGTCCACGAGCAACATTCCGCCGCGCTCATCAAAGTCCACGTCTGGTACCGAAACATCGACATGATTTTCATTAATATACTCACCACAGGCTCTCATTACTCTCAGGTAACCAGGTAAGCAGAGTCGGCATGCGTTATCTGACTGCTACTGGTTAGTTCGTGTGTACTTGCGAAGATGTACGTATTTTTTCTTAACATGTAAACTTTTACTCTTTAAATCTTATATAAGTTTACAGCAAAGATAATTGTTATATCTTTAGTGTCTGTTATTCAAGTAACACGTATGAAGATTATTCTGACTTTCGCCTTGATGACAGGTCTGGTATCTTTATTTATTTTTTTTTCTTTACCGTTGTCAGCTGTTCCTCTTGAAACACGCGATCACAAAGCTAATGAGGACAGTGCAGGGTTTTCAGACCGATTCGATTATTGTTGGTTAATATTTCCTTGTTATATGAGTTCAGTTTCTCTAAAGAAGGATCGTTTCCCTTAAGGTTTCTTGTTTCGCTCGCCATCGAGGAACTTAACAGGACCATGTTATCAGTCCTCACCAACAGCTATCCCACAGCAGTCAAAGCCAGTCAGTTGATGTTCAAGTTAGTCATTATATTCAACTGTCTTTATCTTAACGATCTTACGAAATTAATGAACATAGAGAGACATTCACCATTTACTTAAGCTTGCAATAAGTTATATTTTACATGACGTGGACAGACGAATTTTATGTATTATTCAATTAAATTAAAAAATTGAATGAAACCTTATATTCATTACTGCCATGCGACCAAATGCAATATTCAAAGTCTATCACTTTTCTGGTACCTACATTTTTTTTCTAAATAAATATGAGTTGAGGAGAGACGCTGATAACATTTCAAGTCATTTTTACAGTCCCTCTTTAAATGATAACAGTTTGTTAAGTGTGTAACTTTCAACTAAAAGTCTTTGTGAATCATTCAGTCACAATCACAATGTGTGATAATATTAAACACTTAAATATATACAGAAGAATCAATGGTTTTCAGAAAACAATCAAAAATTCTTTTAATAAACTTCATCAGTCATTTTTAAAATTAACTTTTCTTAATTATGTCAGTTCCCTCGTGATCTTCCAATCCGTTCAGTGCTCTTTGCTTAATCGAAAACAACAATTAATGGTTTTATTAATGAAAATTTTACACATTCTTTGATAGTATACATTCCTAAGTTCTCATGCAGTTTAGAAAAAAAAAAACACTTATGTAAACTCTTGGTCTCAGTACTACCCAGTGTCCCGGAGCAGACGAGGGGAAGGTGCAGCCATACGCCATAAATCACAAGGGAAGCAAGGAGCAACACGGCAAACAAGCACACGGGTTCACTCGTACATCACCAACTGAATCAGCTTGTGCAGCGAGGACCTCCAGTAGATGAGATCAGAGGAGGGAGATGGAAAGGAAATGGAGACAAGATTAAGGAGGAAAGAAAGGGAGGAGAAGAGTAAAACAGAAGCAAAAGATGAAGGAACACAAGGTCATGAAAGGAGAATAAAAAGGTTGACCAAGGGAAAGTTTGACTGGAGAGAAGGGAAAAAACTCGATGTCCTCTTTAGTGGGAAAACACTGTAGGTGGAAAACATGGAAAACCTGCAATATGACGGTGCTAAGAGGAGGAAGAGATTAACCTGTACGAAGAAAACTTCAGGAGGAAATATTGCGTTCTAAATCTGCTACACAGGTGCTTTTGAAACCCATGAATACTCATATGAACGGCACTGTAGTTCGAACACTAAGAGAGTTCTCTCTCTCTCTCTCTCTCTCTCTCTCTCTCTCTCTCTCTCTCTCTCTCTCTCTCTCTCTCTCTCTCTCTCTCTCTCTCTCTCTCTCTCTGTGTCTGGAGAAGTTATCGTTAAGGTTTGCAATGGTTAACACAGCACTGAAGGAAATGTATCTGAGTTCCTTCTGTATAGCAACACATCGCCGTGGCAGTTGCTGGTCACACTGCCTCCGCGGCATGTACACCCTGAGGCATTCTTCCCCTTGATGTCAGTCTGAAGGCTTAGTTCAAACTCAAGAAAAGTCTACAATAAAAATGAAATAAAATACCTCGTAAAAGAGTTAATCAAAAACAGGTTTTAAAATGCGAGAAGCTCCCAGCGGGGCGCAGGACGAACTTCACTTGTTTCAGCGGGCCAGATAGGAGGAACCGCACCGCACGGCATCTTGCAATATATCATCACGCTGAGGAGATGCGTCAGCTGCCTGGTGTCCGAATCGCAGGAAAATTCTGCGAGCTCCGTCCGCCCTACTCACTGCCTTCTGCGGCTACCGAGAGTACGCCAAAAGGAGCCGCGCCCTGACATCAGAGTGGCAGTCCCCGTCGGCTGCTTTCCTGCCTTGCCTACAGCCATACCCCGCAGCATGAACCAATTGAAAGGGTGGAAAAGAGATTTACATAAGGAGTGATGTCTGCATTCCCTAATGACTATCCCAACCGTGGTCTAGTCCAGCAGATGAGGCGGGAATGGCCTCAAATTATTCAAAAATTTTCGAAACATATAATCAATTATACCTAAAGGTGAAGAAACTTAGCCTTCGTTAAATGGGATCCCTGAAACGGTACTAAGTCGAGATTATTCGTATGTAGCACATCGCGAGGAAACATGGGGTCTGGCCGCCGAAGAGGAGGAGGAGCGCGACCATAAAGGACTGGGAGGAAAATTTCACACTGGTATGGAAGGACACGGATGAGGTGAAGAAGGACGAGGGAAGAGTATGATAACGAAAGAAAAGAAGAGAGGAGAGGAGAAAGTGGGAATATAAAGAGCTCGAACACGCATGGGAACAAAGCAGCGAGAGTGAACAATATGCAAAGTTGTGAGTGAAGGGCATTAAGGCATAGATTAAAAAGAACATTAGGGAAGAGATAACTAATAAATGGGAGATACTGTAACATAATACAATCTGAGTGCTCCTCTTCTTACATGACCCAACAATAAAAAAAAGCTTCTTTCTCATGGCATAATTTCATCACTTGTTTTCCAGTATCATCAAGTACATTCTAGTCAATACGATTAATTTGCCAAATGAAAGAAAAGGATAATAACACTCGCCTTCCACACACACACACACACACACACACACACACACACACACACACACACACTATTGTTCTCCGTGCAGGATCCGCTGTGGGGACACGTGGATGTGAGTGAGGTAATGTATTCATATCATGTGTCTATGAACGCCACGTGTTACCGGTCCCACAAGGGGCTTATGAGCCACGCTGCGCCACTTGACTCATCTCAGGTATCACTCAATATTATAAAAAAACTACATTAAAAATTCATGAGGTGTTCGATGACAGCACTGAAGAGTCAGTCACTAAGGAGAATATCATAAGGAGAAACAGCAGGAAATAATCGTATTGCATCCCGCCTATCAACAGTACAATGAGTATTAAAAGTGAATACCACAATTTAATATGTGATCTGTGTTGACCTATTTGTTAAAATGGCAGCAAGTCAAGGCATGAATATCTGAGAGAAAAACGGCAGCAAACATTCATTAACAGAGACATGAATGTGTTTTTTGTTTGTTTTTTATTTTGCTTTTTTGGCAGCTGTGGTGGTATCCTGAAGGTGGTGGGGCAGCGTGCCAACACACGGCAGCACACGCCGGGTAGGCATCCGGATGATGTGACTGGCAAAACTAGCAGCTATGTGAGCATGTGTTACACACTCACTTCGTGTCCTGACGAAAGGAAAACTATGTATTATGGACGGAAAAGCCAATTACACATGAAAATATCTTCCCGTGCCGGGAATCGAACCCGGGCCTCGCGGGTGAGAGCCGCGTATCCTAGCCACTAGACCACACGGGACATATCAAGAGTGGAGATCTTGTCATATAAATCGTAACTCATAAGTTATGACCACTTTTCTTATATCAAAGTTGGTTGTGAATATATTGAGAACAATAAGAAAACTATAAGCACATATTAAAACACAATAAACACACAGGTACTCCAGTGCCAGTGTCCCGCCACGTAGCGCAGCATCGTGGTGATCTCTGTGCAGTACCTCGATTCCTTGTGCACCACCATGCATCGCTGCAGTGGTGGTGTTCACTGTGCAACAACACAACATATCACAGACATGTACGTAAGAAGCTGAGGTTTTGTTCTAAGCAGCAAGCACAGCACACCTCACCTGGAGGAACACCCTGCCACTGCACCAAGATCACCACACAATGCTGCATTGTTACCAGCAGCTGTTGCAGTAATGAAATATTGCGCATATCTTTATCATATTGTTATCTAGTCATTTCTCATAATCAGAGATGTATCAGTATTGTCTACCACCAGTTTGCAACATTCCATAACAGGAAGCTGTTCTGTACATACATCCGCAGGCCATGCAGAAAGGGACACCGCCGGGAGTCAAGGCTTCGGGAGCCACCACGCTGTGCATCATCGATTAGCAAATTTTTCTCGTTATTTACAGCTTTTGTCTAAGGAAAATTTCTCACAACTTACATATTCATGCGTTATCTGCGTCATCGCAGGCGGGTGACGGAAATATTGGCGAGTATTTCCATAAGGGCCCGAGGGGTCAGGCGCTGCACCGTGGTAATGGGCGGCCATCACAAGTGCCGGAGCGGGCCCTCCTCTCACCTCCACCCGCACTATCTCCGCCCTATCGCCACAATCTTCCTGTACCAATTAGTCGGGCCAGTGACGACCCTAACTCAGTCGCTCAAGACATCCCAGCCCGTCAGCTCGGCTGTCAGTGGGTGTGGGCGGGCGAGGGTGGAGGCCACCCGCTGCACCACTCTCAAACCCAGTCGGCGGGCGGGCGTGGAAACGTGCACAGAAATTTCACAGGCGAATAAAGAAAGAATGTGCACACAAAGTAAGCGATGATGCGGCACGCGTTATTTACAGATTCATATTATGCTGTCTTTGTGTGTTCCGATTACAGGTAAATCGCAGCCGTTCCAAGACCAGACCCTGCTTCGTCTCTCCCCCTCCCCCGCTCTCCCTATCTTCGTAAAGCGGCATAGGCAAGTGCAAATCAGTGATTGGATCTCTTGATGGTGCCTCTCTCTCTCTCTCTCTCTCTCTCTCTCTCTCTCTCTCTCTCTCTCTCTCTCTCTCTCTCTCTCTCTCTCTCTCTCACGGAAGGTTCACAGGATGCCTCGCGCGCCAAGGGAAAGGCCTCCCTCTGCTGGAACGACCAAGTGGATTCCTTAAGTCAAGCCACAAATTTAAATCCAGACAAATGAATGCAAATGATTTGGTCCCAGTGCTCCGCCGCGTTCTCCCTCCATTGTATGTCTTCGCTCAATTACTCAGGGAATTATTTATATACCTCGTATTAATTAACTATACTTATTAATAACTTCAAAATTAATTATGCATACGCGTGTGACGTAAGGCTGTAGCGAGAGATAATTTTATTCATATAATAATGCCTCACCAATAAATCCTAACGCACTCAATAAATCCATAAAAAATATATCTGTATGGAAGTGGCAGGAAAAAGTGAGTATGCGTCGAGTCATGAATGCGGCAAAAGAAGACTTTTCTTGCGGCGGACATTGCAGCAGAAGTGCCCTACCCATCACTTTGGAAGTCAGTGGCTGTGTCTCTCGTTGCCTTGTAACACTACTCTATTTGATTCCTGAAACCTCAGAAAATATGAAAGGGAAATATGATATAGCTGGAGAATCGCGAATATTAAGCGAGGCAAATTCCCCCGAGGCACCCCAGTGGGCAGCTAACACAGGCTGTGATGTATAAGCAGCGCCCTGTGTTGTGATGTCTCTATCAGCATACAAAATAATCACCTTCTTCTCCCACACGTTTCACTATGTGTTCAAAATTGTACGGCCCCCGAAGGCCTGTGGCTCTACCTTATGATCAGGCGTCCTACAGGGGGCCGAGTGGGGTTCGCGTCTCTTGTTTGCGTCATCCTGAACGAACCAAGAGACACGTTCAGCAGCAACGCGGGGAACCTCACCTTCACTGGCCCAACAAATATTCTCTCGCGTTTAGCATGATTTTCAGTAACTTCTGAGCCAAGGTTCATTACGACGTACGTTTCCCCGTGGCAACTAAACTCTAAAGACGAACTCGAGTAGGGCGAGAGGACGATGGGATGGGCGGAGGCTAAAGGACACTTCTCTACTCTGGTCCCGCAAATTGGCTGAGTCTCGACGTTAAGGGATTCAAACACGGTTGGAAGTGATTGTTGCCTGGCCGCCCGCCGCCGCGGAGGTGTGGTCCCCGCTGAAATATCATCACCTTAATGACTAAATCTGACCTGAACACCTGCTGCATCACGCTCCGCTGTCCCTTTCTCGTGTTGTGCTGCACATTCTGCCCAGCTATGTCTTAAAAATTTTGCTGTGCTGTTAAAATGTGATGATTTAAATTACCACTAGCATTGTACCTGATTATGGCAGAAACGTTTAAATGAAGACAATATAAATGTTTGCATACGAGTTAAGGCAAATTATTCGTAAAAACTGGATTACACCCAATATGACATATAATTGGAAGTAGGATTTATGCTTCAGTGGACAGGTATTCATCATGCAGATATCTGACTGTAACATACACGTCCTCCTACTCATGCCATATTTCTCTCATCAACAGTTCCAGTATCTTAAGTTGCATATATGCGAACTACTTGGTTGTAAAATATCCACTGATCCATTTTCATGACAACAGATTACCGCGTATCACCTAGACCTGTAAACATGAATATAGCGTTTGTACAGCGAGAGATTTGCATTCCCCCCTCCTCTGGTGTTATCGGGACAGCATCAATTCGGCGCTTCTTGCCCGTCATGCGTACGCCAGCATCCATCACATGCGGCCCTGCTTAACCCTGTATCCCTCTGCCGCGCCCTTCCGTCTCGCCCCACGCCCACCACTATGCAATTGGGAGCTGGTCTAAGTAGGCCCGTGGGCAGCTAGGCAGGCGAATCGGACAAGGCCTGGGACTCTAAATACCTAACATTACCACCTGGGATTCACTCCATCACATCTCGCGGCTCCATTACAGTGGTAACTGCACGCCAAGTGCTAGAAAGAAGTCGTTGGAAGCAATTTAAGACCGATAATCGCCATTAATCAAGAGGCTGGTGCATGATTAAGGAAGAAATTGCGGCCATTATTATTCAGGGTGAGGGTGATAGCGGTCAGCCACGAAGGCATTAATGATTCAAGGGATCGATTAGAAATTCTGATTACGCTCTGATCTCCACGCTGCGGCCCGGCACTGGGCTATGGGAAGGGGCGAGGCGGGCGTGCTCGGTGAACGGTCTCCCATGACGCTCACCTTGGGCAGGAAACACCAGGCGTGAGGCGCCGCTCCCAGACGCGCAGCAGCATCGTCCTGGCCTGGCCGAGTCCCAGGGGGCTTGATCTAACCTTCCCTTGCTGCTATTGTAGCTCGACGCCACAAGCATCAATCACCACATTACAATTATACACAAAATCATAAAAGTATATATATATATATATATATATATATAATATATATATATATATATATATATATATATATATATATATATATATATATATATATATATATATATATATATATATATATATATATAAAGTGCAGCTGTTTCTTACTAGTTAGCAGTCTTGTTCATTAATTAAGTGTAATGTATTGATCCACCCTTTCAGTTCCTTCAGTTTCTGATATCTTGCAAGTGTTTGTTATCTCAGTGAACAGTATGCATAATGGCGCCTCAGATGAAGGTCTTTATCAGCTTTATTTGCTCGGCTGGGAAGGGAGGGCACGCTGCGGCAAGGGCAGCAGGATGCAGTTCACGATAAAACCCAAGGCCTGTAGACCCTTAGTATTGCTACACCAGAGATGCATATCAGTCTTTATATCCTTCCTGTCTTCCCATGCTCACCCGTGCTGCAGATCCTCCGTACGTCACTTGGCCCATGGCTCACCTCTCCTCCCCATCGAAGCCTCTCTTGCCTCAAAACTCGAGGGCGCCACGTCTATATTTCACCGGCGCGTCCAGCTGGCAGCGTCTTCTCACCCCAGGCGGTCATTAGAGTGTTCCCTCAAGGGCACTTACCAAGGATATTGTAAGAGGATACTGCGCTAAAAATTATCACTATCGCTGTGCTTTTAATTTTCTATTTAATAATTTTCTCCTCTCTCAGTACATCAACTGGCAGGTGAGAAGTCCCACTATTACTGTGTCACTCACCAGCATCTTGGACACAGGTTCTCATCCTTAATAAGTACAAGTGACAAGGAAGACAGTAAATTTTTCTGAGAAGAAAAAAGGTCAAAGAAATTTAACAACTCTTAACTTTTTATGTAGATCAATAGTAAGCAGCTTCAAGGCTAACAACACCTTTTATGGTCACCCAACACAACAATTCAGTGATGAATTCCTAGGAAAAACAATTTTTCGCATCGGATGTAGCGATCAGTGTCACGTCGATACTTCCCTTTTCATTCAGTTCCCAACCGTCGATATTTGTGGCCGTACTGGTCACCTCAGCCAAGCATTCCTTTCCTCGACGTCACAGCCATCACATTGCTTCGTCCACTTTCATTTCACCCCTTACCCATCTGTAAGATGCATGACTCGAAGACTTCATCGCCAGCTTTGTCCGTTACTCAGCACACAAAAAATAATATATTATTTTGGAGGCTTTTTTTTTTTTACTTTGTTAAGGAGAGGAACACGCTGTGGGTTAGCGAGTGATGGTCAAAGGAGCGGGCGAGTGCCAGCGGGGGTCCAACTGGCCTGAGGTCGGGCTGTGACGTAGGTAAACAAACACGAGGGATTTATGGCACTTAGGATAAGGCGATCTCCGTGGGTAGGCACTTTGGCTGGCACTCCGGCCAATCTCAAATTGACTTAATTTCCTGGCGTGAAGGGCTTAAAGTAAACGGCTGTATGGCGGTCTTGTTTGTGGGGATTAGTTACCATATCAAACTTGTACTGGGAAGTTCCCCTCGCATATTGACGAGCGCGCCGCCGCTTGAGGCTTATCAGGCACTCCAGACGATGTGAACCCATAACCTTGAGGGGACCCAATGCTTCTTCCTCTTTTGCAACGCCTCTCAGGTGCTGCGACTCGAGTTACGCCGCTGTACCCTGACGACTGTAAGGGGAGGCACGGTAGTGCCATCCGCCTCGCCCTCATTCAGCGGCAGGGAGGCAAATGTCTGTTACGTCGGATATTCTTGCAACATTTGTGTTTCATAGTGTTTTTATGCTTCTATTCATGAGGTAGCTCAGTGTGTTTGCAGAACATTCTGTTTTTGCATGGTGAATTACCATCATTGCATTCTGTATTCGAATGGGCAGTGTTATGTTTACTGTTATAATTTCATAAGTATCACTATTATCATAAATATTAGTATAGTAGTATTATAATTTTCTTAATACTACTACAGCAATTAATAATAATAATAATAATAATAATAATAATAATAATAATAACAATAATAATAATAATAATAATAATAATAATAATAATTACCACTTCAAACTGACACCGTCATCACCACCACCTGCTCACTAGACATTGTTGTCCAAACGTCATATCACCAAAAATGTCCACAAGAGTACCCAGACAATCGCTAACCGGCCTCACCCTTCCTCTTGACACCCATGTCCAAGCCCACGCCGTTGCCTCGCGCCACTCACCGGAGCCTGACGCAGCCCAAGAGCCCTGCACAACCCTACCTGACGGCTCAATCAGCGCCCACCCCGCAACCTACGCCCGAGAAAGGAGCGGGAGGGTTGGGGGGGTTAAGCTTTTCTGTGTAAGCACCACGGAGCATCGTGACCGTAGAGCAGTACTGGGTTGAGGCATTCTATGAGCACTGACCACAAGGGACACGGTGCTGTAGTGTACTTACTGGTCATCTATACCTGTTGTGGTACCAAAACCTCTTCTTACTCCTTCTCTTCATCTTCCTCCTCCTCCTCCTCCTCCAGGCAGCCAGGTATCACCAAACCTGCCACAGTGATCGTTTCTGACCGTCATAACCCATCTCCCATTTAATTAAACAGGAATTCCTCTCCTGCCGACTCATGAATATTAACGCGCCTTATCTGTCTCGCGCCAATATTTAATAGTATCCCCTGACCGATCCTAAGGTAAGTTTTTTTTCCCTATTTTTTCCCCCCGAGGCAAGGAATGTCTATATTAGATATATGATGGATCCTAAAGTCCACATGCATCTACATTTACTCCTAAAATTGTTCATGAGACCTGGCAGAGGATTTTCACCAAGTTTCCATTATGTTTAGTTCCCGTTCAGACGGAGCTGTGCCGGACATGCTGTTCGCGCGAGGGAAGGCTGAACGCAACCATACGGGAACCATTACTCTCCCATCTGGCACCCCCGTATAAGTATATGGCACCTTAACGTCCTTTATAGTTTTGGATTTCGGTCAGGAGTCTCTCAAGGGGCGATAAAGAACACCTTATCAAGAGCTAAAAGGACTCGAACCGAACGGCGCCTGGGCCTCAGAACACACCTACTGGACGGAATATAAAACGTTCGCCTCACCATTACTAATCCTGGACATTTGGAAGGTGGGGCCCCCGCCGGCCGAGGAGTGTGTTGCCGTGTCAGACCTATCTCGAACCCCCGCAGCGAACCTTATTCGTTTACAAGTTCGAGGCGCGCGCATTTACAACTGGTTATTACAGAGTTGAGTAGTGGGTTTAAGGAAGGGCGGAATATTCAATCTAATGGCCACTGGTCGTATCGAATCTTCCTCTGTATTGTATCCTTGGTTCATTTATTTTCATCCCCGGAGGCCAGAAGACCCTTTCGCGAGTAGTAAAAGAGGAAGGAGGCAACTCTTGCATCCCTTTAGAAACTTATGGTAATCAGATGGGCGGAAGGAAGCTGGAAGTGGTAAGGTGTCCAAGGCGAGATTTGAGCACCTAGAGGAGGAAGACATTAAGAACCTAGATGATATGCAGGTATCCAAAAAGTGTGTGTGTGTGTGTGTGTGTGTGTGTGTGTGTGTGTGTGTGTGTGTGTATATATATATATATATATAATATATATATATATATATATATATATATATATTATATATATATATTATATATAATATCTATATATATATATATATATATATATATATATATAGTCAAGAGGTGAAGGGAAGGTGTGGGTGGCATTGAAAGGTGTGGGGACTACGTAGAGAAGACAGCCCCATTAACTGAAGGAGCGACGAGACTTAATGGAGCGGTGCATGAATAATACAAGAGGACGCCGAGGATTTATTTGTCTGTGTCACTGTCCCTGCCTGACCACGCTGCCCACACAATATCACCCAGCATGCCTATACACACACACACACACCAGCCAATACACACTCCACGAGGCTCTCACACGAAATGGGTTACTGAGTCAAGGCCACCTGAGTGTGCTGCGCTGAGAGTTGAGCCAAGGACGTGCAGGTGAGGCAAGCATAAAGGACGGACGGAGGGTGGGAAGGAGGGAAGGGAGGATAAGAGGGAAGGAAAACAAAAGGAATGAAGACATGTAAACCAGAATGTGTAAGAGACAACAATGAAAGATTGTTGAAAAGCAAGAAAAGGCAATAAGAATAGAAACAAGAAAAGAAGGACGAGAGAGAGAGAGAGAGAGAGAGAGAGAGAGAGAGAGAGAGAGAGAGAGAGAATACGTGAGCAGTAAGCCAATAAAATAACACGGGACGATCTCATCTTCTTTGTTAGGAGTTGTGTTTCTCTATCTGTTCAAGCTGAGCAAATAGGAAAACATAACTCGTATTACAGAAGAAATTTACCCATATCATTGGACTTTATTCTTTATATCAGATCCACAACACTTACCTGACCAAAAAACATGCACAGAGAAATGCTACTGCTGTACACAAAATATAATGAAAATACCTCTACAACATGAAATTACTAAAGTGAAAGAAAGACAAAGGTTCCAAGAGTAAGGGCAAATATAAACCTAAACACATGGAAGAGTGGACGGGGAAAACATACATGGGGAAGGAATAATTAGTAAAGAGAGAAGGCAGAGGTTGATTAAACTACAGAGGGGATGGAAAGAGAGGAGGTGATAAGAGAAGGTTTGTCGCCAGCAGCGGGCCAGACCATGGAGGGGACGGGGAGCCTCTGATAAGACGACGAGGGGCCAGGCGTTAAGGGGCCTCGTTAGCCTCCGAGGGAGATAGGGCACACATTGCAAGTCGTGTGGGGGATGAGGGCATGGATGAGGAAGGGTGCGTGGGACCTGCTGATTAGAGCGAGGGCACGTGCAAAGGGTGGCGTGATGGGCCGTGCACGAGGTTTAAGTGGACCAGGATTGTACGTGTAGGACTTACGAGTAGACATCTGATCACTTATTTAAAGGAAGATGACAACAGAAGTCTACCAGCATGACAGGCTACCACCACTCCCTCCTTGTAATCCTCGAGGCTTAGTCAACTGAGAACTATAGGAAACTTTTTAACTTTATCAATTTACTCACTATCTTTACATGACAGACTGAACAACATATACGCTAATTATGTTGGATGAGTAGCCAAATGTTTTATGACCACTTAATAAGGACTGCAGAATCCATCTAAACCTCTCCAGTACGGTGACGCGTTTTCATATTCAGTCTGGTTACATTCTGGCTACTGTACGAAGATTTCATACAGCTTCAAAAACTCATGAGTGGATTAGAATAATACAGACTCAATTACTCAATATACAGGCAATTAATGTTCTGACCACCATACACCCTTGCAAACGTCAATAAAAAACGTCTAATCATGCCAGAAACTCAAGGTTGTACAGAAGGGGTTAATCAAATCCACTATTGATAACTTGAAATGAAATAAATTCAACATCCCAACAATGAAAGATGAAATGTTTATACGAATCAGAAACAAATATAGGAACTGAGACTCCTATTCCCAAACGAGTAACCTCTGACACCAAACTGCGAAGCGGGACACAGTAGGTACAAAAAGAAAAAAATGATCGAGTGCTGAGGGGAGTGTAAGTTACCTGCTGGAAAAAAATAATATAGCCGAGGAATGGGGCATGAAATTGAAGCTGATAACGAAGAGAGAATTAACGTTTGTAATGCCAGCTAAAAAAAAACGTGATTCTGTGCCGGAATTTACTGTAGGGATTGCGAAAGAGAACACAAGTGCATCGCAAAGTGTTGGGCAATGATGCAAAGAGTATAAGGAGTATACAGACGTGGAGGGGAGAGGAGTAGGGTGGCTTGGGTGAGTGCCGGAACGTGAGGGACTGGCGGTCATGAGGGAGGTAATGGCTGAGGGTGATGGCAGAGGCGTGTGCTGTGAGATGGTGGGAGGTGAGGAAGCTGAGAGGCCCGCGTGGGGAAGAAAGATACGTGGTACGAGTGCAGATATGAGGTGTGAGGTGTGGCAGATTTGTGGTAGAGAGAAATATTTGTCAAGTTCTCAGTTAATATCAGTCTTCGTATCGTGAATATTTTTGTTTACTGTATTGCTTCAGATTTCCCTTTTCAAATACATGTATCTTTTTTCTTCACATCAAGACATGCACATACTTTGTGAAATCTCTCTCTCTCTCTCTCTCTCTCTCTCTCTCTCTCTCTCTCTCTCTCTCTCTCTCTCTCTCTCTCTCTCTCTCTCTCTCTCTCTCTCATCCAGCTTGTTTGGTGGCATCCGTCGCATTCACTCGGCCACATCTTATCATCAGCTTAGGGGAAAACATCACATTTTCAAACTATAATAAGTTAACAAGTCCATCCTGTAACTAACGGCGTGGTACCAGCAGACCAATACATAGGAAAACATTAATTTGTATTCAATCCTTACGCATTTTTCTCTTTTCTTCAATTTCTTTAGTATCCGGGAAAGACTTTTTTTTAGTTTAATTACATTTTTTTTTCTTTTTTCATAGGTAAAGGAGGAAAAATTACGTATAAAGCGGGAAGAAGAGAAAAAGAGGAGAAAAAAATCTATACATTCTGGACCCTCGTGACGCAGTTTATAATATTTATCGGGCGTTTCATTACCAGGATTTTAACGCGTGGAGATAAAGTGAAGTGTGGTAGATTAGCTGGCAGCCGCACTCTCTCTCTCTCTCTCTCTCTCTCTCTCTCTCTCTCTCTCTCTGTTGGGAAAAAAACATACATTTCCCGTTGGGTTATCCCTTGGACAATGATAACCACACTTCGTTAGCGCTCTCTCTCTCTCTCTCTCTCTCTCTCTCTCTCTCTCTCTCTCTCTCATCTCTCTCTCTCCCTCTCTCTCTCTCTCTCTCTCTCCATCGACCATGCAAGGGGGAACGGCACCAAGTTGTGTCCTAATTACGTGTCTCGTTACTGTGCCTAAGTGGTAAGTGTTGTACAGGAAATAATGAAGGCACGCTCCAGATGACACACTCTCTTTTCCAGTTTAACTTTAGTTGATGGTTATGTTTCCATTAAATCCTACCTACCCTTATCTGTTTGTAAGTGGATGCTTCTTAATTGTTATTGTTCTGGTTTGAATTAGGTTTCTTTTTATTATGGGAGATGATGATGATGATGATGATGATGATGGTGATGATGATGATGATGATGATGATGATGATGATGATAAATGTTGGATGAATATTGTCATGCTTGCTTTGTTGCCTTTCTTTTGTATGAATATGTTGTTGTTGTTTTTTTTATCATGTAGAATTGCTTACTTCTCGAGCAACATGTATTAAGGCTGCTCAGTGCAAGTTGGACAGCGAAACGATTATCATATTCGTCTATTTATTTTTCTTCCTCGATGATAATTGTGTTATTTTATCTATTCTACGTATCACATCATCTACACACACACACACACACACACACACACACACACACACACACACACACACACACACACACAAGGGTTCCCCTTCTCATTTCCTAGTTAAAAAAATTCTAGCTCTTTTTAAAATGTTGTGTTATATGCTTCACAATTTACTGAATTTCAATTGATCATGTCTCATGAGTTGCATTGTGTACACCTACTACCCTTTTACTGTTCCTAGACTATTTTTGTGCTTTGATACTATTAATGCTATAACATTTATAAAGGAGTATGTTTCATAAATGATATCCAGTAAATCAACATAATATATCTCTTACATCTTAAATGAGTAATGTTACTATGCAGCTTCAGATGACAATGGCCTCCATGGCTACTATGAACCATAAGTTTGAAGTACCTGTTTTATCCACAACACAGATTAAGACCTCACCTGAAACACCAGCATCAATGTTAAAGACAAATATGTAGAATACAACCTAGCACTGACAAAAAAAGATGATATCGTGTTATCGTCCCCCTCTTTAACCTTGAACGGGTGAGTGATACTGCCTCCGTCGCTTTATGAACAAAACTAATGCTTCTTCTCCTTGCCCCGAGAGTCGAGAGTCATTTTGTTGATGGCCGCGATACAACCCGACCGATGGACCCGCTTCAGCCGCCACGCAATGGGACAAGTTTCTAAATAAGACGTCACTGGAGTCATCACGGGATTATCGCGCTGCAGAACACATTTCCATTTTCATAGCCTTAAGTGACATCATGGGAGAGTAAGCAATGGATTCCTACCGTAGCCTGGCCAGACGCGCCGCCACGGTTCACTGGAATCGTTCGGGTTTCAGATATGATCGTCAGTGAGGCACATTTCAGGGGACAAAGTGGAGGCTTTGCCATGCGCCGCTAAACTCGGTGGCAGGTTTCATTTTACACCAGAGACGCCAGTTTCGCGAGGCGGTAAAGCGCTTGTGCTCTAATTGAATATCAACAGAGAGTCGTGGAAGAGAAACAGAGGGTTATTAGAAGCATTGTGGAGCTGTTTAATTACGCTAAAGAAACTGCACGAAAAACAACCTAACTCCAGGGAGCCAGAGGGGTGGGAGTGCCGTGGCCGTGCGACGAGCCTCTCCCTGTGTGACGTGTTTGCCCAGTGATAAATTTTGTTTGATGGCCCGTGTTGGCTCAGCTCTCCAAACCTTTATCCGTGTATCATAATTGATTGCAAATTGAGGATATGTAGAGCGGTGATGGGATTCGTTAACAGCGGAGTGGTGAGGTGCCGAGACCCAAAAAAGTAGGAGCAGGTAGTGAGAGAGAGAGAGAGAGAGAGAGAGAGAGAGAGAGAGAGAGAGAGAGAGAGAGAGAGAGAGAGAGAGAGAACATGCAAATCATCTAAAAACTTGCAAGATAGAGGAACTGAGAAAGACCTTTTAATTTCAAGTGCTATCATTAACCCTTGAACACTCCAGAAGCAAATTAAAGGTACCATTTAATTGCTGATTGAAGACAATGACTCGGCACTGTTGAGCAACAAACACGCACACTGAGGGTCAAGAGAGTTAATTCCCAACAAGACCTCCAATATTTACCGAAAAAAAAAAAAAATGCGAAAGTCATATGCTGGAGTTTCGTATAGAGAAAAGAAAACGGAGAGTCTGAAATGGGGAACAATAACAAAACTGTGTGAGAGAATAAAGGGAAAGCTTTACGGGAAGTGTAGAAGGTAAAAAATATGAGGTTGAATAAAAAGATAGATAAGGATGGCAAATGGTAATGGAGATGGATCCACAGTAGACGTTTCTCTTACATTTCCTGTTAAATGATATCAATATACTGTGCCTTGTCCATATAGTAAATAGTTAAAACAATGAAAACAAGAGGCGATCTGACTAATCTTTCTCTTCAAACGTCACACTCGCTTGTTACTTCGTTCCCTTCCTTTCTTCACACCAGCTGCCGATGGTCTAAAAAGACCAAGCTGCGACGCGGGGCGCAGAGTAAACACCGAGCCGCGTGTTGTGGCACTAGGCACGTAGGTGTTCGACCTCGTCAAGCAGACCACTGCTTGCCGCCCAGACCAGCCTCTGTCACACCCGCAGACGTTACCTTTAACACACGGCTCAGCTCCTGACGCCCTCCTCATTTAGCACTGAGCACCGGTACAGCAGTACAGTGGAACATTACACGCTCAACATAATTAAACGCCATCTGAGGTCACAACTGACTTCCAATATGCATTTTTTCACGCCAACAACCTACTGAATTACAGTGTTGACCTCCCAAGCACGTGTTTGGCCGCCGCCCGGACTTGTTAAATATGATGCAAATCCCGCAAGCAACACTGACTTTCCTACCTTACAGTTGGTCACCGAGCGTAACCCGAGAGGGAAAACTTTCCCCCGAGATAATGCATGAGGGAAATGTGTAACGGTGAAACTTAGGCGCCACGTCGACCGCTAACAGTGGATAATGTTTGTGTTACATTACTTATGCAGATTGCCTACCACTTACGGCAGAGCTAAGCAGTTCTCTCTTTACATTAAAGGACTCCAGGGTTTCCCTTGCATAATTCTGAAAAATAATTAGCTCTATTACCATGAATATGATATGATAATATACTGCAGAAGTGGAAGGTAAAGGATTCGGTGAAAGCTTAGGAGGCTCGAGAAGAAGAGATTGCATATATGATTGAAACTTATTCTTTTGCAATTAACCCTAAAACACAGCAAAATTAAGAACCTGCCTCTTAAATACACGTTGATTCTAGCCACACATTTGAAACTACTCAAAATATCGTTTAAAATTTTCCTCTCCCTTTAAAATAGCTCTTATGATCTCTCCTCACCACTTCATCCACCCATTTCCTCCTCTCCTCTTCTACTTCTGCTCTCCTCTCCCTCTTCTTTCTCCCTCGCACTTCATCTCACGTCCATCTGTCACGTTCTACACACAGCTAAAACCCCACTAATGTTCTTCCACTTTCTCTTCCACCGTCCATTCTTCTCTCTCTCTCTCTCTCTCTCTCTCTCTCTCT
>CM035194.1:7845040-7855832 GCA_020233015.1 Callinectes sapidus
CTTAAAAAACTGTTGTGGAATGGAGAAATATCTAACTAAATTAAGAACCAAATCAAGGATTGTATTAACAAAGCTTAGAGCCAATAATAACAAGTTACCAGTCATAGCAGGAAAATATCAGAATGTTCCAAGAGAAGAAAGACTGTGTAACAAATGTGAATCAGGTGTAGCGGGTGATGAATATCATGTTGTTTTAGAATGTAACAACCCGGCAATTAGGCAACTTAGGCAGCAATATATTCAAGAATACTATCGAACTTGGCTGAACAGATTCAAGTTTTGTTCTTTGATGCAGTGTAACAATATTCATATATTCAATATTGTTCATTCTTTGGATGAAATATTAAAAACGTTTAGGTAGTAAATGTAATTGGTTAAGTTTAACTGCGTTAATACAAAACATGTATTACAATAATTGTAGAAAACTCTGTAAAGATATTATAAAGGAGCTGAGCTCCATGCTTCCTCTGAGATCTGAGCCAATAAACTTAATTCAATTCAGTTCAATTCAACGCAATTCACACACACACACACACACACACACACACACACACACACACACACACACACACACACACACACACACACTTTTATTGATGAAAATTTAGGTAATATAATTTTCGTCGCGTAAGGAATCATGGATGCTTAGTACCGAAAAAAGGTTGCTAAAATATATACCATCGTTGTAGAGGAGAGAGAGAGAGAGAGAGAGAGAGAGAGAGAGAGAGAATGGGATTGCCAGGGCATCGACCCAGTGACACTATCATAGCATTTAGCCTGTCAGGTCAGAGGACATGAATAATCTGTAACATTTATAACAGTTGTAAAGTAAGTAATATTAGACCTAGTAAATACACACACACACACACACACACACACTCTCTCTCTCTCTCTCTCTCTCTCTCTCTCTCTCTCTCTCTCTCTCTCTCTCTCTCTCTCTCTCTCTCTCTCTCTCTCTCTCTCTCTCTCGATACGTATATATTCTTTCCTCATTTTTCATGGCTAACTACTCTGACAACTACAACAACAAAAATGTAAATAGAATACAGAAAAAGAATGAAATACATCCGACAGCTAAAACAAAGCAGTAGAGTGAGAGAAACAAGGGCGGCATAACAGTGGCCGTGTAGTTGGAATGCATAAGGCGGTGTGTGTTGGGAAAAAAAAAAAAGAAGCTAGAGATTGTACAACCACCCGGAAAAGGACGCAGTTGGAAAAACGGGCAAGGAAATAAAGACTCTTGAGGGGAAATAAAAGTTGGCAGAAGAGTAAGCCAGACAAATGAGGAGGGTTGAGTGCGAGGAGGGCGGGACGGAATGAAGAAAGATGATAATGGTGGTGTGCGATTCATTACAACCATGGCGTGAGTGGAGTACTGGCGCGCGCTCGCGTGTGTATGTGTGTGTGTGTGTGTGTGTGTGTGAGTGTGTTGGTGTGTGTGTGTGTGTGTGTGTGTGTGTGTATTCATTTCTAAGTATTTATTTGTATTTTTGTCGTTTCCTACGTTATTTTAGTATTAATGTGTAATTTATTTGGTTATTTATGATCTGCTTTTTTGCTTTTATTATTTTTTCTTTGGCTATTTTTTATTGTTTCGTTGTATTATACTTCCTTTTAAGCTTTATAATTATGTATACACACTCACTACACGGAATAACTGATGTAAAAATGGACTACAGAATAATACATTGCCATAAGAATCTTGTAAAATCACGAGATGTGGTCAATAAATCATCCATGTGTGTGTGTGTGTGTGTGTGTGTGTGTGTGTGTGTGTGTGTGTGTGTGTGTGTGTGTGTGCGGGTAATGGATCTGAAAAGGTATTCGATTTCGTTTTAAAGAGAGGACAATAATAGAGGATCTGGCAGGCGGTTACCTCGAGTGTGGAGTGGAGGAATGAATGGGGGAAGTCTGTTAGGCCGAGAAGGTGAGGTGAGGTGGGGTGAGGGTGAGGTGAGGTGAGGTGAGGTGAGGGTGGGGTGGGGTGAGGTGAGGCGTTGAGTGAAGCAAGTGGAGCCTGAAGATGGGATAAGAGGAACCTTGACAGAGACGAAGGAAGGAAGGAAGGTTAAAGGAGATCAAGTGAAGCTGGTATACGAGGGAGTGAAGCTTCGAATAAGTCATGTTGGGTCTCGAATGAAGCCCTCTGCTGCTGGAAAGTCAGAATGTGTGTGTGTGGCTTCATAATTGGAGCATAGAGTGTTTGGAAGTATTTATAAGTTAGGTGTGTGTGTGTGTGTGTGTGTGTGTGTGTGTGTGTGTTGTGAAGGAAAGTTTAGGATACCAAGACTGCCTTTGCCTTTGATTTGAGGGAGTGAGGAAAGTAAATTTAAAAGGTTCTGGTTTACTCATGATTGTTGAAGTGGAAGGGTGTTGAAGTAGATTGAAGTAGAGTACATGACTAAAAATTTGGGGTTTTTCATCATTATTTGGGGTAGTTTAGTGATGTACGTACGTATGTAAGAAAAGTAATTAAGTATATAATTTGTAAAGAATGTAGAGAATTTTATAAACTTTTTCTGATGAGATAATGGGTAAAGTACAAGACCAACTTCAGAGGTTAAGATGGATTTTAAGAGTAGAAATTCGCCTAAGAAAAATACATACTTAATTAAGAATCTCTGTTGATTCAGGCCCGGAAAATTAATGGCCAGTGTCTGTACAATCTCACTCCCCCACATGAGTTTCTGAATCTGTATAAAATCAACAAAATATAAGCAGAATGAATATAAAAACGCATCCCAGCACTGAAAGGATTAAGAAGAATACTGGCCAGTGTCTGTACTACTTCAAATCCTCACCTGAGTTTCTGAACCTTTACTTAATCAACAAATAATAAGCAGAATAAATACAAAAACGCGTCCCAGTACTAAACGAATCAAGAAGAATAATGGCCAGAGTCTGTACTATTTCAATCCCTACATTCTGACCCCGTATAAAATCAACAAATAATAAGCAGAATATATATAAAACCGCGACCCAGTGATGAAGAGATTAAGAAGCCCTGGAATATGTATACTCTCATCTGGAAATATCTGTAGAAGTTTGTAATGAGGTCAGGAAGTGATTTGAACTGAGCAATGATCGGAGCAGCGCAGTGATGAGTAGTTAGTTAGAGTTGGGAGGTAATTAATTAAAGACTTTGGAATGAGAGAGAGAGAGAGAGAGAGAGAGAGAGAGAGAGAGAGAGAGAGAGAGAGAGAGAGAGAGAGAGAGAGATCTGGAAAAAGAAATCAAACAGAGCCAACAAAAGACAAAAAAGAATAAAAAAAGAAGTAGCAACACAATCCAACATTATCAGTGCAGCGTTCCCTCGTCACTTGTGGGCCTAAGAGAGTCTGACGTCCTTTGTGGTAATGAACGGCCTATCTTCTTTATTTCCCTTTTTCGCCTTCGGGAGGGAAAGGGGTCATTGTTGTCGTCGTTTTTTTCAAGGATAGAGTAACATGTATTCTCTCCACGCCACACAAATGACTTCACAATTTAATCATAGGGAACCATCCAAGAAAGTATTCTCTCTCTCTCTCTCTCTCTCTCTCTCTCTCTCTCTCTCTCTCTCTCTCTCTCTCTCTCTCTCTCTCTCTCTCTCTCTCTCTCTCTCATTCGTGTTTTTTAATACCTTTATTTTTTTCTTTCTTTCTCACCGGTATAGGCGTGTGTGTGTGTGTGTGTGTGTGCGTGCGTTACTCTCACCACTATCGGCCTGGCTCTACCTCACTTGGTTCTCTCTCCCTCCACAGATACATCGCAGGACATCAATTCATCCCGCACTCTCGGCGTGAACCAAGAATCAGTGCTCATGGAAGAGGTGCAGCCGCTCAACGTCACTGCAGCCGCCTCCATCAAGTCTCTGAACTCCACACAGGCCACTACGCCCTGCCACCTGCCATCAGAACCCTCCCATTCCTCACTCCGTAAAAGCGAGGAGGAGGAGGAGGAGGAGGAGGAAGAGGAGAAGGAGGATCAGGAGAAACAGGGGAAGGAAACGAAGGAGACGGCGTTATCCCAAGGGACGTCTTCTCCAGTCCAGGATGCAGCCACGTCTCCTAAGAAGTCCCCAGCGCTAAATTCCAATGTCTTTCACCCTCTGTACGGATTTGAGGGCGCTGAGAGGTGCAGGGAGTGTGAGGAGGTGTCTTGTAATCATTACCAGCAACAACCGCCAGAGGGACCAAAGGAGGAACCAGCCAGGGCTTCTGATCACAGTGAACGGATGGACTAGGCTCGGAGATTGGAGGCATGGGTAAAAAGCTTCAACTTTTGTCTCCGTCGTGGCTTCGGTTGAGTGACCAGTTACTGTCTCTTCCCACTCACGCAAAATTGAAGGTTCGCTGGGGGTCAAGTAAAGCAAATGTCAGCAGTGACTAGAGTTTTGTGGTCACATCTCCAGAAGACCTGTAGCATTGTTGGTTCAAGAGCCTTCCTGTATGGGTCAGATAAGCTCAAATACGCCCTCCTGCTGCGTCCATAGCGTGTACTAATACCAAAGACACTAGGGACATCAAGGACTTCCCATGCCCACCAGTTCTTCACCTTGACATCATGTACAGGATGAAGAAACTGCACCACGACGTCCCCAACGTACCATGATTACATGATGATGCAAGATTATGCTCCAGTGACATTCTTGGTTGGCATTTCAGTGACGGCAGAGTGACGCTCCAATGACGCTGCTGCAGTGACGCTTTTGGGTGACGTTCCTTGCTGACACTCCCATTGCTTCGTCTCCCGTGACGTGCACAGCGCCATTTTGTCCCTTATATTACAATTTGTCTGCAGCACACCTAAACAATTTTCCAAAGGCTCTATTTACAGTTGCACGAGTTTTCAGGGTATTTCTGTGATTCTAGAGACAGATTAATACTATCTCCTCATTATCAACAAGAAATAGTCTCAAAGAATCGGCTACTCATTTTAATGATTCTGGAAAATAATCGTGATGAGAGTGCTCTGTGTTTCTGAGCCTTCATCCTACGGCAGACATGCATAGCTTTGAGATTGGTGTTTGACATCTCAAGTGGGTGGCGCGCCTCGGGAAGGCGTGTGTGGGACAGTGTTGTAATGGGAAGGCGCACTTATTTGGAACACTAACAGTGCAAGATTGAACGCTGCTGCAAGTGATGTCAAAGTGTGTGTGTGTGTGTGTGTGTGTGTGTGTGTGTGTGTGTGTGTGTGTGTGTGTGTATTTTGATTGGGCATTTCAGAGGATAGAGTGGTTGCAATCGTACAACGAGGAACATATGACTTTTAATAAGGTACGTACTGTTGTATTCGATTAAACTGCTCATATGTGTGCATGTGTGTGTGTGTGTGTGTGTGTGTGTGTGTGTGTGTGTGTGTGTGTGTGTGTGTGTGTGTGTGTGTGTGTGTGTATTCATTGTCGCAGTCGCCTGCTGGTCACCCATCCAGCCCTTTCCCTACGGAGCGAGCTCAGAGGTCATAGACCGATTTTCGGGTATGGGTGAAACCACATCACACACTACACACCTAGGTTAGGTGTGTGTGTGTGTGTGTGTGTGTGTGTGTGTGTGTGTGTGTGTGTGTGTGTGTGTGTGTGTGTGTGTGTGTGTGTGTGTAAGGGTTGGTGAATCCAGTGTCGTTCTAATGTGTGGTGTGTACTAAAGACAATCCATCCACTTTGACAGCCATAATTAGAAACATTCTTTACTTTGCAATTACATAGTAATCACCCATAGCTTCAGTTTCATGTCATACAATCTAGCAAACTTCAAAACACCTTAAAAATATTCAAAATGCCAATGAAGTTATTGATACACAATATACAAAAATGGAATAAATTCATATGTAACAGAACACTAACAATTTTAATATAACATTTTTACAGAGTGCACGTGGCTAGAGGAGTAATATTCTACTTTACACTATATTTCCATTTGATTTCCTTAAATGAATTCTCGTTGTAAAAGTACACTGTAATTACATGTCATGTTCAGCCAGTACATGTGACGTTATAATCAATAGTATACAAATATTTCGTCCTCTCCTCCACTGTGCTTACTGTCTGCAATCATTCCCTGACTGCCAGTGCATCAATTTGTCTTTATTTCGCCACCATTTCAAGAATATTACTTTAAGGTATTACATAGAGGATTATGTTGCAATCAAGGCGAAAGATATCATTAATTTATTATACAATGATTTTTAATTACTCATCTTTAATGGTTAGATCTCTCGTGGCTCTCATCTTTCTAATGATGACTATTGTAACTCCTCACTCACCACCATTTCATCTCTCTTTTCTTAGTTATATTGACTTTCTAACTCCTTTTTCCTATTTAATGATTTTCTGAAGCTCGATAATTGGCTCTATTGAACGTTGCTGGATATCCGATTGAAATCTCTCAACTGTTAAGATTGATGAGACGGACAGCTCGGATGAGATGAGTGAGCGCTGAGGCAACACGCGAGACACAGTGGCGGTGAGTGTGATGCGTTGATTGATCCCCGACTGCAGCTTTGGGGGGGAAATGAGTAAACGTTCCTAAGATTACTGTAATAACAACATCACTCAGTCTCCAGCACCGATATAACTCGTCAGCAACCCTCACCCTTACGCCACTTTTTCCTTCATGCACAGTACACAATTGCCACGCCTGTCAGCTCCATAAGTCTGCTCATATCACGAGCTGTTTGTAATTTTGCTGCTCAGTGGACAGTGCCCGAATGAGGTAGAAAAAGAAGACACAAGAATACAGGCTCTGGAACTCAATCCCCCAACTCACATACCCCCCCTCCCCCCGGACCAACACACGCCACACTCACACACACATTTTTAATCTCGCCAGCTATTCACCAGCCACTTGTTGCGTCGCTGAGTGGTGAAAAGGCGCACTTCGCCACATTCCATTGCCCTTGGGAGTGAAAACGATACGAAGTTTAGCGTGTGATTGTTGACTTGAATTCTTATCATGTTTGACTTTTCCCTCCCAAGTTTTCGTGATCCTCCTTCTATTACTTCACGTGTGTATCTTCCTCTACTGACTCCAAATATCATCGAGGTTTAGAATATGGTTTCGCGTGTGTGTGAGTGCGCGCGTGCCTGCATGCGCTGCTCCTGTGATGATAAATGTTCAGATGATTAAGGTATTTTTGTAAATCATTTGAAATTAGGTACACGTACTGTCAGAGAGAGAGAGAGAGAGAGAGAGAGAGAGAGAGAGAGAGAGAGAGAGAGAGAGAGAGAGAGAGTGTGTGTGTGTGTGTGTGTGTGTGTGTGTGTGTGTGTGTGTCGTATCCGTCCGTCCACATGTCAGTTTGTCTGTTTGTTTGCTTGTTTTATAGGATATTTTACGTCTATGTACCTGTGTTTGTCTGTCCACATGTCTGTTTGTTTGTATGTCGTCGGGAGATCGTCTGTCATTGTAGCTGTTTATCTGTCTGATGATGTCTTTCCAATTCAGTCCAATCCAATTCAATTTAATTAGTTTATTATTCAAGTACAAATATGGCTGTAATTGTAATTCATATAGTATAAGTCTTGCTGGACCCGTCAAATGAATGATTTTTGACGGGCTCCTAAAATATGTGAAATTAATGAAGTAATGCCTTGCTTTAGACAGCTATGTACTGAATATATAATTGCTCTCTTGATTCTCCTTTTTTAACATTATATTTAATACACACACATTCATGCACAGAGTCATCTTTACACTCTGATACTTTCTTGTTGCTGTGCAGGGTTTGATCATTTTAACTTTTTCATCAGTAGAAATAAGGTACAATTGAATAAAACAGAACGAAATACTCAATTATTTAGTATTCAATTGGAGTGAAAAAAAAGTTGTCTAATGAATAGATTAATTTCCAATCTTTTAACTTTTTTCACCCTCAAGACTACAATTTTTTTTTTTTTTTTCATTTTCTCACTCTCAGAATCCCAAATATCCATAATTCTTAAACGTTTTTATCCTTGGAACCACAAATAATCACAATTTTTAAACTTTTTATCCTTAGAACCCGAAATATTCACAACATTTTTCACTTTTTTATCCTCAGAACCACAACTATTCCCCCCAAAAAATAGTAAATAAATAATTATGGCAGCAGTAGTTATGCTCTCATTATAACTATACACTTCACCTCGCTGGTATTGTCAGCCACTCTGTAATTATGCACAAGTTGTAATAGTGTTCTTTTCTTTTTTTTTTTATTTAATCCTTTATCATTAACTTTAATCCCACTACAGAAAATTGATACGTTTGTCAGCTGTACCACTTTTCCTCATCACTACTCTCATTATTCCTGCAATTATGTGTTATTTTCGTATTGTTGTAAAAGTTCCTCACATTATTCTTTTCCACTCACGTCACCAGAGAGAGAGAGAGAGAGAGAGAGAGAGAGAGAGAGAGAGAGAGAGAGAGAGAGAGAGAGAGAGAATATGTCAGGTAAACTTTCACGTTCCGTCAACTTCTGATACTCTACATGACTTACACACACACACACACACACACACACACACACTCACACACACACACACACACACAGAGGAGGTGGACAGACTTAATTATTCCAGCGTCTATTATTAAACCAGGGCTAGCTAGCGTGTCTGAACTACTGCGTGCAAGTCCTCCCTTTTTTCTCGTTCCCTTGTTTTCTGTGCTCCGTCACGAATAGACCTTTGTTTGTAAACCCTTATCACGAGGCGGGCAAAGTTGTCAGTGTGGCGTCTCCTGGTTTCATTTTGCGTCACACACGGGAACTCCATCCAACCACCCACGTCCACCCACCTCTCTCTCTCTCTCTCTCTCTCTCTCTCTCTCTCTGGCTTGGTTTTTTTATCTATTTATTCATTTTTGTTTAGGTTATCGTCCGTACTTACATTTTTTATAATTTTTTTGTCATATTTCTGTCTTTTGTATATCTCATTTCACTTTTTTTTTTGTCATTTATTGCTTTATTCTTTTCGCTTCCTCTATTTTCATGTGTTTTTTTTCCTTACCTTTCGTTCACTCATGTTTCTTCTTACACGATATGTTTTTCTCCTTCTTTTATCCGCTTTCTAGTCCTAAAAGAAAAAAAAACTTTACCTATTTTTTTTTCTTTTAAAGGCATACGTGCATTAAGAGTTTCCACTTCCACCAACCTTCCCTTTGCTCTTTGTGTAATGTAGTGTATAACTGCATTTGTGTGACCCGCTACCTCTCTTTTATATATTTCTCACTATTTCTTTAACCTGACCTTGCCCAACACTCTTCCCCACAGTATTCTTCCTCTTCTCTCCTCTTCAAGTCCAAAGCGTTGCGTGCTCCCACATTCCTCTTTCCTTCTTCAAACTGGGTCTCCTCTGCCATCACATCCTTCTTCATTAACCTGCCCTTACTGGGTCTTCTTCTTTTCATTCTAGTGTTAGGATAAATTTTTCCTTCCTTCTTCCTTCCTTTGTCTTCGTCAACCAAAATCAAACATTAGTAGTTTTGTCTTTTATCCCTTAAATCATAACGTGTCAGTATCAGTTTGTTTGTTTTTTTATACTTCACTTTCACTCACTCCACTCATAAAAATCATCCGAGTATTCTTTTTCTTTCTCTTTTCTTTAACCAAACCCAGACATTCCCCATTACAATTTTTTTCTCTCAGAACAAAATCTAGGATGGTGTAAGTTTTTTCTTCTTTTCCTTTGCTTTTATTTAACTTTTCATATTTACCAATTCTCATGTTTGTTTGTTTTTTCTTCCTTTTCTTCTTTAACCGAACTCAAATACTCTTGTTCTTGTATCTCTCAAATTCGTCATTCCTTCTTGTCACCGCGACTCATCCTTTCCATCGCTTCCCTTATCATGAACCTAACCTAACCATCTCTATTTCTTTTCTAAACTTTTTTATTATGATTATTCCCTTATTCGTAAACTTCATCTCCCAATCACGACCATATTTTCCTCGCCATCTCCTTTAAACCCAACCCAAACACACCTGGAGACTAAACCCTTTTATTCAACATACTTCAAAAATTCACCCCATTCACCTAAACCTTTATTCTTTTCTCTCAGACCACCTCCGCCGCTCCTCTTTCCCTTCCTACCCCTTCAAGTCGTCAGGTGCTCAGTGTTGCGTGTTCCCACATCCCTCAAGACTCGGAGTGTCGTGTCCTACCCACAATGCACTCCTCGGATCTGGCTGGCTGGCTGGCTGGTTGGCTGTGGGGGCGGCGGGGCGGGGGGGGGGGCGGGGTCTCTCGTGCGCTGGATGGTTAAAGACAACGAAAAGCTTTTCCTCGAAGTCATGGAGCGGTGTGGCCTGCGGGACTCGTCGGAAAATAGCGAAGTTTGTTGTTAGTCTAAAAATGCCACGCTACACTGGCGGCCGCGTCTGCTTGTTTGGGAAAGGAAGAAAGGAAGCAATGGAGGGAAGGGAGGAGGTGCGGGATAGAAGCGATGTAAGAGGGATGGGGAGAGAGGGAAAAGGGCAAGGGATGGATGGAAGGGGGGGAGAGATGAAGTATAGATAATGTAGTGTTTTAAAGGGAGTTTTTGGATGAAGAGTAATCACGGAATGTTGCTCTTTAAAATGTCATTGGGTGTAACAAATGTGTATGTGCGTGTGAGGAGGAACATGTGGTGGTGGTGGTGGTGGTGGTGGTGGTGATGGTGGTTTTAGTGGTGATTGTGGTAGTAGCATTAGTGATAGTCCTAATGTTATTGTTATTTATATATTATTTTGTCGTCTCACTCCCTTCATAATAGCCAGGATAACTGTGGGAAAAAAGAAAAGTTTACTCCAAATTGATAAACACACTTTTCACTTCAAACAGACTCAACAACAACTAACTTCCATA
>CM035194.1:8036035-8046035 GCA_020233015.1 Callinectes sapidus
GAGAGAGAGAGAGAGAGAGAGAGAGATTATTTTCACATACTGATATTGCTATGAAATACAAAATCATGAACATCAACTGAACAACCAATCCAAACACACGCACACACACACACACACACACACACACACACACACACACACACACACACACACACACCATCAGACTAAACTCACTCGCTATCGCTTCATATTTTTTTCCCCGTTCGTGTCCCTCATATTAGGAATTCCCAGGAATATTTTAGTCCACGCCGTGACGGGCTGGAGAGGCTCTGAGGGCCCCCACTTGGTGCCATTGTTTCCCAGGAGCACCGGAGAAAGGGATGAGCTCGGGGAGTCTTTGATCTTCCATTTTATTGATAGGGCGCGGCGTAGCACAGGCTCAGCATCGCCAAGGGACATCGCCGGCGCTGCCACTCACGCTGCACCCTCGTCTAAAAACCATTTTCAGTACACTTTTGGCGTCGCTTTTAATACCATCACGCCGCGACATCACGTGCGCGGGGGCAGGCTGACGGAGACACTGAAGGGCGCGCATCAGTAGCGTGTTTGATCGTGTTTCGCCTTCGTCAGGTGGTTCCTTGGTGGTGATGGGGGACGGCCACCCACCCACTTCACGTCCCAATATAGGGATTATGATTGCAAAGGCCCGTTTTTAAGGAGAGATTGAATGGGGATGAGATTGTGTGTTTTCCGCCCCGCTATGATGGAAAGTACTGGATGGAAAGAAGCACTTCCTTCTCTTTGGTCGGACATATTATGAGGTCTTTGATAGCAGGGAAAATGTGGTGATACTCAGTCTGTCCCTCCTCTCTCCTCTCTCCTCTCTCTCCTCTCTTTGTGTTCCTTCTCTCTACCATATTCCTTCGTCTTTCTTTCTCTTTCTCTCTGTGCTTCTCTTCTCCTCTTCCTTTTAGTGCCTCCCTTTCTTCTCTCCCTCCACCCTTTTTGCTCTACTGTCTCTCTCTCTCTCTCTCTCTCTCTCTCTCTCTCTCTCTCTCTCTCTCTCTCTCTCTCTCTCTCTCTCTCTCTCTCTCTCTCTTTCTCTCGTATAGTGTTATCCATGAGTTCCTCAACTACCACCAGGAGGAATGGAAGGCAAGTGAGGGGAGGGGGTCTGATAGTAATGGTGATAGGAGGGCTGAACGCTGCCTTGCCACGCCTGACACTTCAAGGGGGAGCCACCACCACCAAAGGTTGCACTTCAAAGGTCACATGGAGAAGGATACACGGAGAGAAAAGTGTTCCGCAGCACATGTATCCCAGGCAAGATTCAACACTCTTCGCTGCCCTGGTTCCTGAGAGTTAAGGTGACGTGTAGGTACACACACACACTCATACACACACACACACACACACACACACACACACACACACACACACATCAGCCACGAAACAAGCAAAGTTGCCATGACATCTCGCGTCACACATGTAATAATTAAGTTATTATTGTTATTATTATTATTATTATTATTATTATTATTATTATTATTATTATTATTATTATTATTATTATTATTATTATTACTGTCATTATCATCAACATCACTGATATTACCACTTTTTCCATTGACACTAATCCTTATATAATTTTACCCAAGGGAATGTTAAGGCAATGGATATTAATGTTTTAAATACGAGCTTACATAAGAGATAAGCTCTCTCTCTCTCTCTCTCTCTCTCTCTCTCTCTCTCTCTCTCTCTCTCTCTCTCTCTCTCTCTCTCTCTCTCTCTCTCTCTCTCTCTCTCCGTTTTAACCTTTTTATTGCTAATTTATTTCTTCCCTATACTGTAAGTTAAAAAGTATACTTTTTGTATGAATTCTCTTTTGCTGTATAAGTATTACAATGTCGAACACATTGCCTTTTCCTTCGGCATTATTATACATTAGCATGTACATAATTTGACTATTGCCATCGACCTTCATTACATTAGGATGAAAAAAATAAGTCTTTCAAAATAATTGGGCTTGATCTTCGCTATCTGCAACATTTAAAAGAATATTGAGGTTAATTAACGTTACATCAGACATGGAAATAAAAGTGTCTTCGCATTACTCAAAATGAAAAATACTTAGTCAGTAATGAAATTCATACGTGAGGTAATGAACTTAATTTTAAATCTTCATGAATTTCGTTCTTTCCTCCTATTTGGTAAGTTTGCATCGTCTCTCCGGCCATACCCCGACTTTTTTTCTTCCCTTCCTATCTGTTCCATGCCTATTGCCTGACATAGTTTAGTCATCTTGAGTTCTACATTTTTCCCCATTTCTTTCAAGTCACCCTCCCACCTTTCTCCTTTTATACCTTCTCAGCCTGTCTCCTCCACCCTTACTGTCTCATCTATGCCTCCTATCAACTCATCTATCCTCCGCACATCTCGGGCCGCCACAAAACCATATACTTTATCAATCCTACTTCCTTCTGAAATTAACTTTTTGTATCTCGCAGTCCTTTCTTTCCTTCACCTTTTCATTTCCCTGCTTCCTCTTCATACCCTCCCTACTTCTATTCCTTCTAATCTTCTCTCCTGTCTTCGTTCTCCTTCTCCACCTCCTTTTCCTCCTTCTCGACCTCCTCCTCCTCCTCCTCCTCCATTTCGGCGTAACCCAACTGTAATAAGCCAGGCAGGTGGCGTGTTGTGTTGTTTGATCAGCTGAGTGGCCCGGGGGGAGAAGTGCCCCTCTCCCCCCGGGGCGCGAGGCTGGGGAAAACAGGGGCAGGGGGGGGGGGAGCAGGCGGAGGAGCAGCAGAAGGAGCACTACACAGCGGACACAACTACTTGATATAAACAATGGAACTGCTTCAGGTTATAATCTTTTCCTCTTTTGTGAAATGCATCTCGGAAATTAGCCTCATACAGCCACCATGTTAAAAGGAAGTTATTAAATGTGGTCCCTGGAGCGCAGCGGGATAAGGGTGCTTTTCCCTAAGCCCGGGTCACCTCCAGGAGAAAAAAGTGAGGCAAAATGTTTGATAAAGAGACAACGCTTCTTTCTCAGTATGCGAGATAGCCTCCCGCTGTAAACAAAGGACGCCGTTCCTGTGAATGAAAGTCAGTCTTTTTTCAGGTATGAGCCGATATTGTATTTAGCAACACTCGCTCTATACGTGCGTACAATTTTTTTCTTTTTTCTCTGTTAAAACGTGTCTTGTCCTCCGTTGTCTTCGCCTCCTCCCCCTTATCCTCCTCTTGCACAACCACCACCACCACGACCAAGACCACCACGACCACCGCCTCTTCCTCCTCCTCCTCCTCCTACCTCTCTTCCTTTTCCTCCTTCTCGTGAGTGATACCTGCGGTGACCTAATTCTTCAGGCTTCCAGGCACAAAGGACAAAGAGGAACATGTGGAATTCACTATATATGCTTCGTTATATACGTATACATTTTCTTTTTTAATAGAAAACTACGCTTTTTGTTCTGTCTCTCATCGCAGCACCACAGTTCGTGACGCCTCATCATCATCAACTGGTTAATGCAAAATTTGTGATTTAATGAAGCTATTATGCGCACCACTGACCTGACACAACGTGTATATATGTATTCATGTGTGTGTGTGTATGTGTGTGTGTGTGTGTGTGTGTGTGTGTGTGTGTGTGTGTGTGTGTGTGTGTGTGTGTGTGTGTGTGTGTGTAGTCTCATGGCAATGCAAATGAAGAGAGGAAAAATATGAGGAAAAGAACGGCAGTAGTAGGAGACACAGCAAAAGGAATAGAAGGACGAGGACTGAAGAGCAGAGAGAGAGAAGCAAGCAGAGAGAAACAGGAGTACAAGGAGAGAGAAAGGAGGAGGAGGAGGAGGAGGAGGAAGGAGAGGCGGTGAGGGGACAGCGGGGGTTCATGTGCTTTTGTTGTCGCTGATGCCGTGAGACTGCCATTGTCCGGCGCGCCATTCTTATAATTAATTCTTGCACATAAACACACACAGCGCCCAAGGGAGCTCTCGTGACGGACTCTGGAATACGGAGGGGTGGAATGTTACCCATCTCTCGTACGCAATAAGCTGATGGTATTAATGCTTAAGATAAACTAAATGTAATTGTAAACACACACACACACACACACACACACACACACACACACACACACACACACACACACACACACACACACACACACACACACACACACACACACACACACACACACCTGTAGATGGTAAAAAAAACACACACACACACACACACACACTCTCTTTGTCGATCTCAGAAGCTCCGCCGGCAAGAGCAGCACCTTCTCCAGGTCGGCCTTATATTAAGATAATTAATACGAGGCGTCTAAGCCCCTTACGGCGTCCCGGTGAGTAACCTTCAAAGTCTTGCTCTCAATTACTCTCTTATTAAAATTAATGTTAATCGCTGGTGTCATTAAGGCGGACGTCTTAAGTCATGATTGAGACACTGCGTACTGGGGAGGCGATGAGAGTGTGGCAGAGATACAGCTAAAGATTATTTGGAAGTGAGCTGCCCTAAGGGAGAGGAACACACACACACACACACACACACACACACACACACACACACACACACACACACACACACACACACACACACACTGGGAATAAACATTAACAGTAGTGTACAGATGGACAGACATACATGTACAGGCAAACTACGAATAGACAGACTGGTGGCAAACACACACACACACACACACACACACACACACACACACACACACACACACACGTCCTCCCTTGCTACACCTTCTGCACATTTTCTCTTTTGTTTCCCTTGACTCCCTCCCTTTGTGTTTCCCTCGTTGTATCGAAATTTCGCGTTCGCTATCCATTTCCCTTTTTTCTTCTTTCTTTTCATTTTAATACCCAGCAGCGCGGTGCCTCCTCTCCTCCTCCTCCTCCTCCTCCTCTCCTGCTGCCAAACATTATCATTTAACCTCGTGTATTTCCTTACAGTTGATTCAAAGGTGATTAAGCTGTTTATGTCTTGTGTTATTTGATTTAACATTTATTTATCACTGATTGCATGGAAAAAAGAAAGAGTAATACCGGAATTTTTTTTTTTTTTTTTTTTTTTTCTCTCTCTCTCTCTCTTCTTTCGTTATTTCCTCTTGCATGTTAAAAATCTGCAATAGTTTTTTTTATTCTATCCTAAATTTGCTTTTTCACTATTGATTATATTTTCATATTTTGTTATTGTTATAAAAATGATGAATGATTCTATTTTTTCTTTTAAATACAAACACACACACGCACGCACACACACACACACACACACACACACACACACACACACACACACACACACACACAGAC
Organism: Callinectes sapidus; assembly: GCA_020233015.1. Lineage (NCBI taxonomy): Eukaryota > Metazoa > Arthropoda > Malacostraca > Decapoda > Portunidae > Callinectes > Callinectes sapidus. Next base: position 8,041,309 of record CM035194.1, read on the forward strand.
ACACACACACCCTTTCACTCCCATTACTCTCATCATGCGCACATCATTTCCGCATACGCACACACGCATTCCCTCTTATCCCCTGTGCTCTGTTTCTAATGCAAGCAAAAGCGTCCATCCAATTACGCACACACACTCACCCCCGGCCTGTGTGCGTCCCTCTCATTACGTACATGCACCAAGCCCAACCCCACGTGTCACGTCCAATACGCACACCTCCCCAGTGTCCCGTGACCGTGCAGACTTCCTCCCTCCCTTGTGTACGTTATCCATAACACACACACACACACACACACACACACACACACACACACACACCATACCAGTAACGTACAAACATATACACACACACAAGTCTAGTCTTATCGTGTGTGTGTGTGTGTGTGTGTGTGTGTGTGTGTGTGTGTGTGTGTATGTGTATGTGTGTGTATGTGTGTATGCGCGTGCACGTGCGCATATAAACTGCAACACGCACATGGTACCACGCGGCGCCCCCTCTCCCTCTCCCTATCCTTCATTATACATTTTTTTCCTCGCCCTCGAAATATTTAGGCTCCGGTCATTTTAGAAGCTCGGCGGGATTTAGATTAATGTTCAAATTAACTGTGGCCGTGTAGGGGAGCGGGCCACCCCTCGCCTGACGTCACGGCCCAAATGAGCCAATGGGAATTAATCATCATAAAAATGTTTGCAATAATATGCATTTCTGCATAGCGAGGGCTAGGGGTTGCACAAAAGCAATTGCATATTCTGTCAAAATTTTGGACCGGTCGATCAGTTTGATTGATACACGATTTTTTGCGGCCGATGACAACTGAGCAGGGAGAGAGGGCGACCGAAATTCGCTAAATAATATTTCCGCTAAAACCACCGAGATGATAATGCGGCGCGACAACTCGGCACGCCAGGGACAAGTTCGGGAAGGCACGAAATATTCCATCTATAGAAAATCCGGCCGGCAGAGTGAACAAGTCACGGCGGCTAAGCACAGCAGTTCAAATGTTAGAAGAAATCTGCAATTTGTTCAATCTTGGGCCGGAACAAGATTTCATGAAGCTTCACCAACTTGACTGACATGAGACACAAACTGATTCCATTTTAGGTCAATTTCAAAGATTTACACAAAGCAAAACAAACAATATGAACATTTTTTTACAACAATGAGCTTAATTTAAAAGCACACATTGTCAGCAGAGCAAAAAAATATCATCACTCGCAGGTATTTATGCAACCAGTGTGGCTCCTCATTACACTGCTTTTTTCCTGTTTTTACTGCAACATCCAGCGAACGCGCCATGAGTGTTACGATAATACGCAACACATTCAAGTAACGCAACCACACCAGCACACCACAGGCTTTGACCACACCACAGATGAACAGCCATTTTTTGCTCGTAATTTATGTCGCCGTTTTGACTGACTCCTCATTCCGCGGCTTTTCAACATCAGCCTCACGTTTTTTTTTTTCCTTCTTTCTTTTCATGATTGATTACATAAAAGTTAGTCATCGAGAAGATAATAGTTTTAGTCTTAACTCATATAAAACCTCACCTTAAAATCCATTTTCGACCGCTTCTTAAAGAAATGATATTTTTTTCTTTCATTTTCGTTTTTCATCATTCTTTAAAGAGATGACCTACTATACTAAACTTACTCATACTCCAAAATGTCTTGGCCTTAATAAAATAATTAATCACATCACAAAACCTAACGCCGTGAAAAGTCCACATTTCAACATCAGGTTTGAGTCAAGAGAAATATTGAAATACTTTATAGGCATAATACATCTATACGCCCCTTTCTGCAGCGGCGAAGTCAGGTAATGCGTACTAAATGACATTTCTGCACATTTTCAACGAGTTCCCAATAAGTTCCTGGAGGTAAATGAGGAAAATATTCACTTTTTAAAACGATCAGCTGACGTAATGAGTTGGAACGAAAGAAGGAATCGCCCACATCGATAATTCAATAGTTTGCTTTTAATTAGGTCCGTGCGTCATTTGCATTATGTAATTAATTAACTGTCTATCCATTTATGCATCTCCCTATTCATCATTTTCCCTCTTTGTCTGGCATTCCATTAGTATATATTAATTATTTTTCTGATGTACTCTTCCCTTTCTTCCTTTCGCTCCCCGCTACTTTAGTCGTTCTACTTGATATTTCAACTACTATAAAAACGAGAAGTCTTCACTTATCTTACATAAACACCTCTCTCTCTCTCTCTCTCTCTCTCTCTCTCTCTCTCTCTCTCTCTCTCTCTCTCTCTCTCTCTCTCTCTCTCTCTCTCTCGTCCTCTCCTCCACCACATCTCCACGATATTTATTTCATCCTCTCATCCTTCTTTTCATCAATAATATATAAATTAACCCCTTTCTCTTCCTCTCCCAGTACCTTTTTCCACCCTTAAACCTCCGTCTCTTCCTCTCCACTATTCTATCATATCCTCCTGTTATCCCTTCAACTCCCTCTTTCTCTCCCCCTTGAAATCAAAGGAGTGATGTCTAGCCAACCCGCGTGTTGCTCTCAGTCACCTAACCTCCGGGGCTGAACAGTACATTGGTGGGGGGTTGGTAATACAAGCTCCTCCAGTCGCCAGGGAAGGCCAAACACAGGGATATCAGTGTGAAGGGAACCAGTGAGGCTTGATGTGGCGAAATAAGTAAACACACACACACACACACACACACACAGAGAGAGAGAGAGAGAGAGAGAGAGAGAGAGAGAGAGAGAGAGAGGTGCGTGTGTGTGCGTGTGTATGTGTGTTTGTTTACAAGTATGTTCCGTGGCTTCTTTCATTTGTCACGTCCCGAAATAAGTTACAATTGTATGTTATTCCTCATATTTATTGCCTTGATGATAAGTCGGTGGTGTGCATAAGGTATAGGTGCGAAGGAAAAGTGTGTGTGTGTGTGTGTGTGTGTGTGTGAGAGAGAGAGAGAGAGAGAGAGAGAGAGAGAGAGAGAGAGAGAGAGAGAGAGGGAGAGAGAGAGAGAGAGAGAGAGAGAGAGAGAGAGAGAGAGAGAGAGCTCCCTTGCGTCACCCGTTCCATCATTTCCTACCTGAAGTGAAAATCATTTTTTGTATTTTCCTACTTGAATGTAGTTTTCATATTCATGTATCACGTCTAAGTTTTCGAGTATATATTCATGTACTGATATATCTTCATTTTTCGTATATTTATTTTTTCGTGTGATTTATGTTGGAATATCTCATAGAGTTACTGTACTGGAAAAGTCTCACTCACGTAGTAGTTTTATATGATTACGGCAAGATACAAGACTCAGAGAGAGAGAGAGAGAGAGAGAGAGAGAGAGAGAGAGAGAGAGAGAGAGAGAGAGAGAGAGAGAGAGAGAGAGTGAATAAAACGTAGTATCGTATGTTCTCTCGAAGGAATTTACGAGAAACATAATTTTATAAAGTTAAAAACCTGTGCTACTGATCGTCATAATGGTGAAGAATTCCGCTCACTCTCGGTAGAATAATTATCATGAATATCGAATTGCGTCCAGGGCTCAGCTGCATTTATGTAATGAGCGTGTTAAGTTATTGCTTTAGGAACTTGCATTCATGATATATGATTATACGTGTCGTGCATTCAGATCGCGGACAGAAATGGGGAGCAGAAACACGAAAGAAAGAAGAAAAAGAAAAATATGTGTATGTATGTGTATGTATGTAAATGTATGTATGAATAAAGCTACTATGGTCACTTGGTGTACATATGCAGTGTGTGTTTAGTTGTGAAGGAGGTGGCGATGACGGATGTCGATTCACGTACTTTGTTATGTTCTGATGCGTCTAGTTTTCATTCCCCTTGGTATCATATATTTTCTTCGCTCCATACGCTTTTAAGTATTCATGTCAGGTATTCCATTCCCGGGAGAGTGTGAATGAGCAGCTCCCATCCATATCTTACATTTTTGGTTCACCTACTTGATATATATTCCTATTTGCCACCAGTTATCCACTGAGTTACACGGCAGTACTTGTATATCGCTGCCCTGACCCTGCCATCCATCCCGAACGTCCTCGCCAGCTGCCCCAACACATCCCTTCGTCCTCCGCTTGTTTTACTTCCACACTCACTCTTTCTGCACTAGTCCTTTCTCTCCCTCACTCCCAGCTCGGCCCTTACTCGGTCCCTTCCCGTCCATCCATCATCATTATCCCCCTCGGAACACCTGTAAACACGCCACTCTTGACCCCGATATTCAGCCACTCTCTATGCTCCTCCTGCCCTCCCTGCTGCTGCTGCCGCGGACATCCGATGAGAGATTGCACGACGGAGAATCAAGTAAATAAACACAACGGTATCACTTGAGTTAATCGCCCCACTGTCCTGTCATCCTCTCCCGCTGAAAATGATGGTGATATGGTGCGTGGGGTATGGGAGACTTGACGCGGGAAGTACGTAAGTGTATTACAGGAGAGTTGAGGAGGTAATCTCGTCAGGGAGTGAGGTAGAGTTGAAAAAAAAAAAATATATATATACACATTTCACTTTTGGCTGTCACTTGTCAGGAAATGATGTTTTATTCTTGTTTTGATGCACATACGTGTGCGTGCGTGCACTCTCGCAGGTGCACACAATCACAAGTGGTGAATAAAAGTTACCTTGGTTATTGCATGATGCATTTTTATGTATCCAAATGCGTGAAGTTTCCATAACAAATAATTCGTGTGTGTGTGCGTGTGTGTGTGTGTGTGTGTGTTTGTGTGTGTGT
>CM035194.1:8138061-8149705 GCA_020233015.1 Callinectes sapidus
GAGAGAGAGAGAGAGAGAGAGAGAGTTTGAGGGCAGTTATCATTTCTCGACTCTGCAAGCAGTGTAAGCAACGTCATGAACCGAAGTCGCGGCGCACTGAGAGGTGATGGTATACAGAGGAATGGAGGGAGACACAGAGATACCGAGAGGGCGAGGGGGATGGAGAGATGAAGGGAAGCGGGGAGAGATAGAGGGAGTACAGGGAGGGATGGAGAGATGAAGGGAGACTCAGAGGGAAAGAGAAATGGAGGGAGGCAGAGGAGGAAGGAGAAATGGGGAGAGGGAGGAAGCGAGGGAAGGGATGTCTGGGGAAGGGGACAGTCAGGAGGTAAAGGTGAAAGTGACAAGGGGAGATGAACAGAGAGAGAGAGAGAGAGAGAGAGAGAGAGAGAGAGAGAGAGAGAGAGAGAGAGAGAGAGAGAGAGAGAGAGAGAGAGAGAGAGAGAGAGAGAGAGAGAATACAAGATAACATGAGAGATAAGCGCGAAATAGTGAGGAGAGAAGTGAGGAGGAGAGAAGAAGAGAGAGAGAGAGAGAGAGAGAGATTTAGTTGCTCTTTATCATTACATTACATAAAAGAAGTCTTGTATTCATTTGGTTAAGTAGTAATGATCATTTACCCTGGAAGCAAAGTCTATATATAACACTAGAACTGTGGGGTGTGCATTATATTAACTGGATAGACGGTAACTTTTCATATATTATATCTTTCTCTCTTTTCAAGTGCCTGAAGAACTTTTTTATGCTTCCAAACACTAGTTACAGTTAGTCATTAATTTATTGCCAGCCAAGCAGTCTCTGGTTACCTTCCCATCTGTAACCACCACCACCACTACCACCATCACCAATACTACTACCACTACTACTTCTACTACAATAACCACCACCACCACCACCACCACCACCACCACCACCACTCCGCTCTTCGACCAGACCCAGAGTATGTGAGGAAAGCTGGCCTGAGGGAATCGAATAAGCCTTCAGTGTAAACGCTTAGTGCTTACCCTTAGAGAAGCTTAACGAGGGATTTTTTTTCGCTTTTCATGTGAATCTTATTATTCTGCAAGTGTCAATGCAGCGAAGGGAACACTAGACGAGTTGACGCGAAGCTTGATTGCGATGCATTTGGCGGAATGAAAACCCTTTTTCTTTGTGATGCATGTTTGTTCCTCTATCCCGTAAGAGGTATTTTTTAAAAGGTTTCATGATGTACAGTTTTCACCACTGCCGAGTTAAATGAATTAACGGAATGAAGAAAGGTGTATAAAATAGTCTTGTAGATTTACCCTTTTGTGATATATTTTTTCTTACCTTGTTTTGTAAAAGTTCTCTTATAGCTTTTTATATTAGATGAAACGTGTACAGTGTGTGAATATTATGTATTTTTTATGAACTGAAAAGTAAATATTAAGGCTGACTAATATAAATACTCACGGAACAACCACGACCTCCATATTCCGTCTCGCCGCACTCACTGGTCGTCTTCCTATCACACCTGCGTTTCACCGAACGGCCCCGCATCTCACTATTCCGTTTATCTTTTTACATCTCCTTAAGTCTTTCTTCGCCTCGTCTTTACTAGGACAGCCACCCATCCTCGCACCCGACATCACCATCCCTATCACCTCCTCTCCCACTACCTCTTATTAAACACTTTACCTAACTCCTTACCTCGGCGCTCTGATGGCGAGAAGTGGCCAACGTTCGTACCAGCACTTTTCATGGGAAGTGTTCCTAATATGACCACACCTATACGTCACCTTCACAGTGAAATACAAAGGAAGAACAAGAACAGTGTTTTTGGTTCCTGCAAGGCTGTAAGAACCACCTCATCACACACACACACGCACACACACACACACACACACACACACACACACCCACCCACACACACACACACACACACACACACACACACACACACAGCACGCGCCAGTCGCACCACACAAACACAAGGGAAGGGTTTCATCCAGTAGTTGTTGAAGAGCTGCTTTTATACACCAAGGTGATTCGGGACACTGAGAAGGAGTTGGGTACGAGGCGACCCCCTTCAATGGATCTGAGGGGACGAAGAGGTGAGTGAGAACGGAGCGGAGGAGCGTCTTACTGATGGTGACGGAGAGAAAGGGAAGCGATCCATGAACTCGTCTGGCGATGATAACTTGAGGGGTTGGAAATTGCCCCGTTTTGTGGGAGTACGGCGGAGACAAGGAGGTGATAGATTGGTGTAGGATTAAGCCCGGTGCCTGGGCGATGGATGGAGGACCTTTAATGCCGCCGACGACCACGTGTGGCGAATCAATCCCCACCGATCACAGAGGACATGCCCACTATCACCCCTCCCTTCCCCCTCCCCATCATCTCCCTCTCTCCCTTCCTCCGCCACAGAAGCCTTTCACTTAACTACCACAGCAGCAACAACAACATACAGGATAACAACAGCAACAGTAACAAGCCCATTTACGGTTTCCCTTCATCCTCTCCCTTTTTATCAAATAGAAATCTACGTCAGTTCCATGTTTCAATATGTGTGTGACGTGTGAAAAGGCATAAAACCCTGAACTTTTGTGGATGGGAAAAAAAGCGCAAAAAATAGTGCTATGACAATCGGTGTTGTAAAGGTTGAATATCTTTTTACCAGTATGGGAGTGAATCTTCCAGCACTGACCCTGCCAGCTAATAGAAAAAAAAGTAATAGACGTTGTTCTGACCCCGGGTTGTCCTGGTGGTTTGTGTGTGTCTTTCTGCCTCTCACTCACCGGCAATGTAGAAGAAAGTGACTCCCGCGTGATTCAATGAACGAAGAGCGGCCGTCACAGTCCACTAGTCACCCGGCGATAAATTGTAGTCAAAAACGTTTTGAAAAGATCAAATACAAGTGGTCTATGTTGGTCAGAAACAGATCGAGAGTAAAAGAAAGGAAATAAAAAGAACATAAAATTCCACGTGGCCAACAAGTCAGTATTTATAGAGAATGAAAAATCTCAGCATCTTTGTTAAGACCACACTGTTCAATGCCCTTAAGAGAATATGATCCTTTTCATCTAAAATTTTTGGATCAGTCATGTCTTTAATAATTATTTATAACACTTGAACATTTTTTTCTTGGACTTGGCAAATAAGAAACTAGATTATTTTTTGCGATTGTAATAGAGCTTTGAACAGACACGTTGTTTACTTCGTTTACATACATAGTTCATATAAGAAAAATATTGAACACGAGAAGTAATTCTAAACTTTCCAAACATGAGGTACTCGTAGTGGCAGCGACGGTGGCGGTGGCGGCGGCGGCGGCAGGTGTATGACTCCAAGCAGCTGGCAGTTTGAGAGGCGGTGAGTCGCCATGCACACTCCGGCGGGGAGGCGACGTGGTGTGTGAAGCACGGGGAGTACAGGTAGCAGGGCCGCGCTGACTTAACGTATACCAGTGAAGGGAGGCTCGAGCGAGGCATCATCATGGTAGACCGCTGGTGGTGGTGGTGGTGATGGTGGTGGTGATGGTGGTGGAGGCGGTAGCGGTGGTGGTGGTGGTGGTGGTGGTGATTCTGACGGGGACGTGATGGAGCAGGTTTTTGTGCAGGAAACGTTACGTGTTACTTTTTAGACCTCAAAGGCAAGCCGTAAGTCCCCCAAACGAGTATTTGACATTTTTGGGTTTATTTTTATCGCCGTGAAGAAAATACTATAGCATGACAGCATCCATTATTTATGCAACCTTTAGAGGTTTGGCCAAAGTGCCTCGTGAGCCGCCGCAGTCAGCGTGGCCCTGTGTCGCTCACTGAGAGGGAGGAAAAAATAAAAGTTTCTCTAGAAGAACTTCGTGTCCACAAGTTTTCCTGGTGATGGTTGAGGGTGAAGGTGGAGGGAGGAGGGGGGAGAGGGAGGGCATTGTGCTGTGAGTTGTCATGAACTGGCCTGTAACATGTGTGTGTGTGTGTGTGTGTGTGTGTGTGTGTGTGTGTGTGTGCGTGCGCGCGTACATACGTGCCTCTGTGTGTGTGTGTGTGTGTGTGTGTGCGTGCGTGTGCGCGTACATACGTGCTTTTGTGTGTGTGTGTGTGTGTGTGTGTGTCTTTATTTGTGTGTCGAGGAATGGCTCTTTTCTGACACGATATTTATGATATTATAACACAAGTACAACTGCAACAAGCCAGAAGACGTTCTACTGTGCAATACGCGTGACATGTTTGTATAAAAGCTGTCTTCCTCTATTTACAGCTTTGTGTATTAAAAAAAAGCAATGAATTTGATGGTTTTTATTTGATTACTGATCAATTTTATTTCATAACTAGTGTATAAAAATCTTCTCTTTTGAATTTCATTATCTTTAAGCCTGTTATTTATAGTCTTATCCTGATTACTAACGATCTTTTATATTCCCTACATCACTATAATACTTTTATCAAATCTTCCTTTTAATCTACACCTCTCTAAAGAATGTGTATATATTCAAAAGCTTTAATCTCCTTTCGTAAAGAGTATTTCCCATCCATTGCATCTTACCTGTCATTCTTCTCTGTTCGGACGGTAACAAACCTACGTATATCGCTCATGCAATATGAGAGTTAGAATTGCACAGCATACCCGAGACGTGAGCCTGCCGGTTTGACTTGCACATTGCAAGTAGAAGGTATATAAAAATACTACACCTATGATCTAAACGTCTCATATTTATCATGACATTTTGTAAGAGTAAACCAAAATCTGTAGCTCATCCGTCACGTGTTCCCAGGTGAGTGTTCGCCAGGCGGCTGACTTGGGAAAACTGACACGGGTGTGTGTGTAACTCGCGGGTTTGCGGCTAAGCTCCTGCAGGCTATTTTATGCATAACTTTCTTATTACTCTTACATAAGCAACAATTGTCTTCATTCCCTTTATGACTGAAGAAAGTCCACCGCCAGGCTGAGCACTGACTTATCTTGTTGTAAGTCATTAGATAGAAGGCACCAATCTTGTGGCTTGTATGTAATTTCGTGCTCTGAGTCGCAGTGTAACTGTGCACTTGCGGTCCCCTCCCGTCCCACCAGGACTCCCTGCCGCCACCATCGCTCCGGGAAGCCTCTGCTACAGGGTGAGGCCGGTAGAAACGTGCTACTCCTTTCGTCTGGGCTCCTCACCTGCCTACATTAATTATTACAAGCTTCTCACGTCCCGATGTCCTTCGTAATCTCAAGCAGCGGCGCTTCTTGTCTCCTGCTGATTTCTAGCCGCCGCCCGCTGTCTACCGCTCTACCGCCCTGCCGCTACTCTTGCCGCGGGTCAAGGCTTGCCACTCAACACCCAGGTGTTCTAGATTCATGACACAGCCACAACTTTGCTTTACTTGTGATCGTACATACAAAGTTTGCATGACCCAAGGAAAATTCCACTGAGGTAGACCAGAGAAGGTGTACCGAGACGAGCCTCTGATATGTGCAAGTAGAATATGACATAAGATTGGCGCACACCCCTGAGTCATGGAGGAACTGGAGACACTTTCGTTCACCAGTGGAACTGTTACAGTTGTTGTTGCTGCTGCTGTTGCTGCTGCTCTCGTTACTATTATGTTCAGTGTTGATGTTGTTGTTGTTGTTGTTTTTGTTGCTGTTATTATTTTGTCTGTATGTGTCAAATCTGTTGTTTTCTCAGAAACATCTATAACTTTTTACAAGGTTTTGAATTTTCATCTTATACAAATCTTTACGAATGCCATAATCATAAAAGTATTAATAGAAAACGATCATACCACATTAATTTCAACACGATAATTGAACTCTCCAGAAGACATTATCCCCGACATTTCATATAATTCTCGTATCTCCCGTAGGAAAGGACTGTTTTGTTCCCTTTCGCTCTAAGATGCGGTGCATTATTTCATTGATGAGGTGCTTCTCGCAAAACACTTTCTCACATGTTTAAGTATAGAGTTTAGATTTTCCTATAGCAAACTTTGTAATTAATGTAATTTTTTTTTGTTTAGAGAGAAGCGTGACTTGTAACTTGATATCTGGAACAGTTATGAAGGAGAGAGAGAGAGAGAGAGAGAGAGAGAGAGAGAGAGAGAGAGAGAGAGAGAGAGAGAGAGAGAGAGAGAGAGAGAGAGATGGGGGTAACGGGGGAGGTGAGTGGGACAGAATAAACTTTTAAAAGCTAAGGTCACTGTGCCTTAAGATGACCCAGTATTCTAACAAAATAGCGTGACCTTCGAATGCATTTCTGATTAAAACAACAGTATTTGAGTAAAATCCGAGCATTATAAACACTATAAAAGTAATATCAAGTGTAGTAATTTGTAGTACTAAATCATAGAGAAAAGTAGTGAAGAATGAAACCAAAATTGGTGGTGGTTCATACATTTTATTTTACGTTATTCCTTCAGACTTCCTTTTCCGTTTTTATTGTGCTGTATCCGTGTCTTTTTAACTCGACATTTCTTTTCCCTTTTCGTCTTTTTTTCAATAGACACATATTAGCGAAATTCTTGCTTAACTCCGTATTCTCTTCCCTATCTATTTCAATTTTTCCTTCCACCTGTTAGCCTTTCATTCTATCAACTTCCTCTTCCTTATTCCTACCTACATATCCCCACTCTCCTTTTCCTCCCTTTAGCCCTATTCTACCCCTATGTATTTGTGTATCTCCCTCCCTCCTCCCACTCTTCACCTGTAGCTTCTCCCTCCCTCCCATCCCTCTCCCTCTCCCATATTTTTTCGTGTTTTTGTAGGATACTCACACCTCCAGGCGCCGACCTCGAGCACATTCCTTTTCTGATTCCAAGCACCGATCGTGGACTCAACGCACTTGACTCCTCCCCTCATAAAAATTGTACTTTTCTAACCCCCTCCCCTGTTAAAAAGGCGGGAGTTTTCTTCACACACACACACACGCACGCACATACACACACACACACACACACACACACACACACACACACACACACACACACACACACACACACACACAATGTCATGCACCAACGCGCACACAAATATGTATATCTGTCTTGTTATGTAAGACTTTCTGCATGAATTAATGTTATCTTCTGGAGTAGGAAAGAAAAGCGAAAACAAATGTAATGTGTGAATGTGTGGAGAGCGAAAAAGTGATAATATATGATCCCTACTTTACCACACGTCATTCACACTTTTCATCATTCCACCTTCACGTTTATGAACAGAAAAATGTTCGTCCAGCTGGTTAGCATTTGAATTGCACCTCCATTCAGTGCGACTCTAGCGCAGCCTCACGGAAAGGGTAAAAAAAAGTTTTAAGACTATACTCGCGAAGAATACAATTGCAATTATAATGAATATGAAAACGTGCGTAGGTAGAAATATCATGCACAGAGAGAGAGAGAGAGAGAGAGAGAGAGAGAGAGAGAGAGAGAGAGAGAGAGAGAGAGAGAGAGAGAGAGAGAGAGAGAGAAATGTGAACGAGTAGATGGCAAATGATGAATGCAAGTTGGTGAGGGTGTGAGTGAGGGGAACAGAAAAGGAGGGGAACTAAACTGAGGTGTGAGGAGGAGAGGAGAAGAGGAGGAGGACAAGGAGGACGAGGAAGAGGAGGACGAGGAGTTCATGAGAGGCGAGGGCTGGAAGGTAAGTGGGAAAGTGTGTGGGAGAGGATATAGGGAGTCGCTGGTCGAGGCACTGGAAGGCAAAGCAAAACAGAGGCCTGCTACTGAAGGACAGATGGGATGCATGGAAGGTGGAGACTGGAGGTGATATGGACAATGGTGAGGGAAGTGTTTGGTAATAGTGACTGCATGAGAATGGTGATGTGAGTGCATAATGGAGTTGGTGGGGGAGGGGAAATGCAGGGGAGTGATTAAGGAAGGGAGTGCATGACGGTCATTATGAAAGGGGACCATGGGAGCTGATGGGGACTGCATTTGAAAAGTGAAGGGAGTGAATAGTAGCGGTGAGAGAGAGAGAGAGACTGCATGGGAGTGGCGAGTGACGAAGTGTATAGGGAAAGTGGGCAGGAGTTCATGGAGGTGATTAAGGAGTGAGTGCATGGGAGCCCTTAGAGTGGGAGTGAATAGAGAAAATGGTAGGAATTGGATGGGAACCGTTATGGAGGGAGTGTGCATGGGAGCAGTGCGGGAGAGTGCATGGCGGCGAGGGGAGATGAAGAGGCATGCGGTGTTAGGGAGGTTCTGCATGGCCAAGCCTGCTTTAAATGGGGGAACAGAATATTGGATTGATTTATATGTATACATTTTTATTTCACCATTGATTTTGTACGTATGTGTAACTATCCACCTATACGTGTGTGTGTGTGTGTGTGTGTGTGTGTGTGTGTGTGTGTGTGTGTGTGTGTGTGTGTGTGTGTGTGTGTGTCTGTGTTTGTGTGAGTTGTGTGTGTCTACTTCCAAAAGATTATTCCCTCCCAAGAAAAGTGCATAAATAATATTTTCATACTCTAAGACTCTGGCTGTGGGATTTGTATCTCGACACCATGTCGCAGGACTTGATTCTGTATATCAATACAAACATAAAACGGACTTTCGTCATTATTAAGCGCACCATTAGAACATTTCTACCAAAATATTGTGACTCACAAGAGCAAACATCTAATGTGATATAAACTTAATCTTGTACGTCAGTTGCATTTCCTCAGTAATAAAAGAACGTATGATCATAAATTGTCAATTAAAACATTTCTCTAATAAGCTTTCATGCATTCAGTGCCGTGCATGAGAGTGAGCTCGGCGAGGTGGGTGTGCAAAGGGCTCCTGGCGGCCCCTGCCACCCCTTTCAGTCCGCCTCACGTTGCCATGACCCTCTGCATTGTGTTCATTACTGCTGATTGGTAATAATTTGTGAGCTGCCTCTTATTGCGCTGTACTAATGTGTGTGTGTGTGTGTGTGTGTGTGTGTGTGTGTGTGTGTGTGTGTGTGTGTGTGTGTGTGTGTGTATTCATTGTTGATGAATCAGGTTTCGCTTTGGGGTCATATTTACGAATTTCTTTGTATGTGTTTACCTTCCCATCTTTTTATTCTCCATAAAGGCTAAGAGAATAAAATTGTGTATATAATTCTAATGAATATGAATTTATAATATAAAGCATTTCAGTCTCCCAAAAGGCTGCTTTTTTAAAACACCCAGAAACGATCATACAAGTTATCATTCAATTTTTTTTTCTGCCCTACTAATATTGAAGTCATAGTTGTAGGATATATACATTAATGAGAAAAGTAAAAAAATTATTAGCACTATTAAAAAGAAGTGAAGACAACAATGCTATTTTTTCTCTCAATTGATCACTTGACGTTCCGCTAATTAATCCGTAATATGTTGTAATTATCCTAAGTGTATGCTTCAGTAATGTATCTTGTTTATATTTCAATATTTTGATTGATATTATTGTTGTTTGAAATCACTGATGTACTGAAGCATTTTGTCATGAACTAGTTCTTACGGGGAAATCAGGAAATCAATTTAATTACAAAGCCAAGATTGTGAACTAACTGTGCTATAATTTTCATTGCAAATATTATATTCAGTATCGGATGCATTATTCATTCACTCGATATGATCTCGTGTTGGCGAAAATGTTGTGACTCTTTGTCGAGTGTGATTTGTTTCCTGCTAACATATTGTGGTTCTTTTTTTTTTTAAACATCTGGCTTCATTTTGTTGTTTGCAACCAACGTAAGGGGAATACATTAAGACCGTGAAGATACAGTCGTAGAAAAGAACATTTTTATGTGGAATTTATTCTAGTCTCCATGCATACTTACCTTGAGAAAACTGATGAGGCAACCACCAATTGCCCCCCAAAATTGTAATACCAAGGAATCACAATAAAAGATAAGAGTCTTATAGTAGAGGAAACATGTCAAAAATGCAAAATAAAATCAATTAGAGAGAACAACATGTTTAGAAAAAGAAAACTACGAATGAAACTCAATTTCAGCGTTGAAGGATTAAGTGTCAACGTCACAGCGGTGAGTTTGGACCATCATGCAGAAAGTAAACCAGCGGAACAATGCAAAGCGAGACAATGGCAGTGAGTGAGCAAAGTTATCTGTGTAGCGACGCCAACTTCTGAAAGAAATATCTTGAGGTTTGTTATATTGCTCTTGGCGAAAGTTTGACTGTTACTGGGAAGAATGACGAGTGACACACCCACGCCACGCCTCACGTTATTGGTTGTGACTTGCGACCTTCCTCGGCGGCCTTGAGTCGGAAACTGGGACGCCTCGAGGGCCAGCAGCCGGTCGTCCTTGAAGCAGCGTACGGCGGTGGGGCGGCGGTGTTGAGTGGCGGTTCCCCTCCATGCAAAGGGAAAATGTGTGCATGATCATTGATTTTACGTGTTGCCTTCATGAGATCTATCGTTTTATTTTGATGCATCGGTATTCTTACTTCTACTATTTAGTGACACCAATGTAAAATTTTTGAAGTGAAGAATAATAAAATATATATTATCATCGCGGTAGCATTTTCTCAGATAGATTAAATATCGAGTGGCTGTACATTCTGCTGCATTCGTTAAGAAAGGAAGTGTGGCCGCCTTTCCCTGTATTGATTGAGCAGCGTGGAACGCTCGATATCTTAATCACCAAACACACGAGAAGGTTAGCTGAAGTTCCTGATTTATCAATACACAGACAGCATGGTACTGGGAATCATAATTATAAAAGTTTTTTTTACCACCTATATTACATTGTTGTGTTAAGATTGGATTAACAAAGATTTATAAACCACTTTTACTTGATAGACTACTACTAAACCTCTGCAAGTTTCCCTTGGTTTAGTATTATTGAAATATCCTGTACCTCAAAGAGGAGACAGGTTTATTGAGGATATTTTGTTTTGACACATTTTTACAGTATTTTTTCATGTACTAGTAGATTAGTAATTCAATATTGAATTAACAATGGAGAAGGTATACTTTTTTCACCAAAGTATACTTGTAGTTGAATAATAAAGATTCGATTGACAATGGTATGGATATATTGCATTTTTTAGAATATTATCAAACCATCTCACTATTTTTCTTGATATATCAAAAGTTAGATCCTAGATAAAAAAAAAAAAAGAAACTTAAGACGTGGTTTATTACTGCATTATTGAACAAGAAGCTATGAAGCCTCTAACTAATTTTCAATTTGTAATAAGAGTTAAAGCATGGAGAGAATATATTTGCTTTTCAGATACACTATATTATTATTAAGAGATGCCGAGATATATTTTCACGTGAGTATGTATTGATGTAAGATGAGCCTCTGATATACAAATGTAGCATAATACTCGCTGCATTTCTACGTCTTTGCTAGTGATATCACAGCGCTATGTATACATTTTAACATTATTATGTATTGAAGTAAGAGAAGAAAATTATGATATGTTTACGTGGTGCAACAGTCACTGCATTTCAACAATATTGCTTGTGTAATTTATGTATTAATCGAAGTGGAGAATAATTGAGACTGGAAGTGTTTGAGGCGATTCAGGGATAATGCATCACGAAGGTTTTTTGCATATAAAAGATGTTGACGATGATGAAGAACCACATCCAAAAAAGATCCGCCAATAAAATAATGTTGACTTGGCTATAATGAAGAACCCAGTGCGCGCGCGCGCACGCACGCACACACACACACACACACACACACACACACACACACACACACACACACACACACACACACA
>CM035194.1:8325018-8331911 GCA_020233015.1 Callinectes sapidus
CATCAAAAGGTGTGAGTGTGCGTGAGGAGCAAAGATCTTTGTCATGTCAGGGAAATGGATAGATGTAAGCAGCAATATTGATGTCTACCAACAATTTAGAGACGTTAGTTGGAGAGATGTACCCTCCCCACGCCCACTACACCTCCCTCCACTACCACCCATTTCTTGGCGTCGTAGTCTTAGCCTATGAAAAAGATATGCGAAGCCACCCGCGTTACCTAGGACGTGCCCGCCCGCTACTACCCGCCACCGCTGTCTCTCTATCTATATACATGGATCAACGGTGTAGTTCGTCCTGGATGAATTGTACAGGAGAGCTTGATGAAACATTGAGTGGCGCGGCTCAAGCATGGTCTGTTGAGCGGCCCTGCCTCGCCACACGGGATCCGCTGCCTTGCCACATTTCACGCCCCTGCCTACGCCGCTGCTACATCGTTGCGGCTAAATATATAGTGATAATAGTATTGATGACGACGAAAACAACGATGATGATTAAAATGATAATGACGATGATGGTGATGATGATAATGATGATAATAGTGATAATAATAATAATAATAATAATAATAATAATAATAATAATAATAATAATAATAATAATAATAATAATACTGTTCCTTGATGATAATTTCCATCTTCGCTGAGATCAATTAATTCCTCGTTTTTTATTCACTATCAACTTACTATTTTACATTTCATATCTTTTCCATACGTTTCAATTACAGCACCAGTCTCTTACATCCTTGCCTATCATTTATAATGCATCATGCTCTCTTTCTTCATTACCTTCCTCACTGGGAATTTTCACTCACTTCCATCGCCACATGCCAACCTATGAACTCTGTTTATTGTTATTCCTTTATCCTTATTTACACTCTTCAACTCCCTCTACTTTCATCTTTCATACTTTCAAACCTCCCAGTACCTGCCCTAACTGCCAACCTTTCACTTACCATCCCCTCTTCATCCCAACTCCCAATCCCAGTTCACCAGCGTCCTCCCTTATTGCCAGTGTCTCCGGCAAGTAGAATGAAGAGAGCCAGAAATCTCAGCAAATATAAAAAGTTTAACCTTGGTAGACAATTTTGAGGCGTCATCTTTTTTCAGCTTCCTTTCAATAGTGTTTCCTTAAGTGCAACACAGGATACAGAAATAATTCGACATTTGAAACTGAATATCGTTATATCACGTATCAAATTCTACAATCAGGCAACAATCTGAAGAAATCCGGTATTGTATATTAAAATATGCATAAAGGAAAAGCATTAAATGGTGCTTTTTTAATATTTCAAAAAACAAAAATAGATAGAATAAAAAACTTTCCTCGCTCAGCACAAGTATGCGTGAGCGGTGGGCCGTCCGCGGTCCTCACTCGCGGGAAAATCAGGTCAGAAAAAAACAAAAATCCTGACTATTTACTCGAAAGAGCGGCCGATCCCCGGGTTTTTCTATCAGCACTTACCACTTAAAATTAACATGATACCCCATTTAGCGCAGTGTGTTATGGTAATGGATGCAATTTTCCTGGCCGCTCCCTGCCACAAACCTATTGGAAGGCCAGTTCGCTTCTAAAAATGTAGACACAATTCTTGACTAAATAAATATATTGCAATCTGTACTTGAATTTTAATTAGCCACTGAGCTAGTGAGATGAAATTATCATCGGAATATGCTGAATATATTTACAATGTTTCAATGTTAGGTGCGACAAGTGAACGGAGCATTTGCTGGTAAATTTTTATCCCTGTTTTGTGTCGAGCGTTCATAAGTGATGGCCACATTCTTGTAACAGTAATGCGGTGATCGGCAGCAGCGCGTTCGGACCGGCCTGGGCTTTGCATATATCTGCTTTCTACAACCTGATTTCTCTTCCTCTCGGACCTTAGATATGTTCAGGATCAGCAACGAGACGTCATAGAAATGTTATAATAATTGTGAGCTTGTAAAGTAGGGACTCGTGACCAAGGAAGCAGAAACAGAGAGGAAGGTAGGAGGATGATTAATGCCCGAGAGTTATTGATAGACTCGTTAGTTGCTTCGTGTCTCTCTCTGGCTGCGCTGAGGTCACTTCTCTCACATCGATGGCAAACAGGCATTTCCAGGAAGGAGTGTTGCGTGTTGCTTCATCTCAGCACCGTAAAGAGTTTCCTGCTGCCTACCATCCATCCTCTACTCCTTCACTTGGCTTTGTTGATGTTTTTTGTTTTTTTTTCTACATGTGTTTCCTTTGTATTATAATGGTAACATTGTTTATTTTTTAAAAATTTATTGATACTCGTTTTCATTATAATATCTTCTGTATCATTTAAGATTATTCAGTATTAAACTTCCTTTTCCTCGGTTGAACCAGCACTTTTATCGGCATTCTTTCTCTTTTTTTTCCTTGATTAATCCTGATTCTCAATATATATCGTTTTGCAGCAACTGTATTCCTGCTATTCACCATCCATCGAACGTGTTTTGCTTAATTTTGACGTGTCTGGCACAGAGAGCATTTTTCAAAGCTCGAAATCATTATTGTATTCAATTCCTCGTTATTGATTATTTTTATTGCCATTAAGACTCGCTCCAAAAAAATGTCAAAGCTGGTTAACACCTGTACAGATGGATTGCTCGGGCATATTATCGTTTTATCTCGCGATTGAAACATTAATACTCACAAGTTTTCCTCTTAGAGTAAGAGAATGACAATACACACCGTAGTCTGTCCTGCTCAGGTCGTTGTTTACGCTCCACGGCTTCAATGCTGTAATACCTCAACGTTTCTGTGTTACCGGCTATGAACTTTTGACGGGAGGCTTTGGGTAAAGTTGATCCAATTGCTTTGTTTAGTTATCGTTATGTTGAATAATCTGCTACACTTCCCTTCGTGACACAGGAATCTTGTTAGAATTAATCCACGTTGAAATGCAAATTACAAATTGGTGTGTATTGTGAGGAGAATGTATTCAATACCTGTATATATGATGTGATTAAATTATCTCCATCCTGATAAAAAAAAATATATAAAAAAACAATGCTTCTGTTCAAGTTAGGGATGCATAATTTTGTGTTGAATTTCATTACTTAGTATCAACCATTGTAACTCGTGTTCGCTTACACGTTAAGCTAAAAAATCACTTTTTGTGGGAGAATATTGCTCGTGTTTACCACCTGCATCACCCTCAAGCACCCGGGAGCACCTGAGAACGAGGGGAGCACTGGGAGAGGGGCGGGTTGGGCAGGGGTGCTGAAAGGGAGAAGGTGGGACTGGGGTATAAGGGAGGCCTGGGGAGGAGTCGCGGTAGCAGGTGATACTGTGCAGCAACACGGGGAAATAATTGCTGCCACTCTCTGTTCCTCGACCCGTGATGGAAGATTTTTTTTTCCTTTCCCCCCTCTTGACATCACACAACCCTCTCTGGCCGGGCCTCGCAGACTAAGCGGACAGAAAAATTGTGAATGTAAGAATTGTACTTAAATATTTATGGCTTGTCAATAAAAAATGTGGAAAAACAATGCCAGTAATACAGAAAAAAAGGAGTAAAAAACGTTGAACCAGAAATTAGTTGGAATATGTGTATCAAAGTGGCATGATATTGTTTTGTGAAAGCTGGCCTTCTGTTCCCTTGACTAATGGGCTGGTTTCCCTAGAGACTGAAGCCTTTGGGATGATTTGTCCGTGTCAATTGTTTATGTATTGTTTATAGGAGAGGAAATTGGCTGAAAATAATTTGAAAGTCAGAATCTCTCGTTACAGAATTTTCCGAATGACAGCTCGGGTCCGGAGAGAGTGTGTGAGTTGCGTTGTCTGGGTGTTGATGCTACGCCTGCCGTCTTTTGATGTAGGACACACAGGGAGGAGTGACAGCAGAGCGTTACTGTTGTCACTCCGTCGAGGTTTTCCTAAACGCAATGATGGGGGTCCGTGGTGACACACGTTGGGAAAATGTAGAAAAAAAAATCTTAGAAAAATGTATTGTGATCTGACAGTGTTGTTGAAGATGTAGGTTGTTATCAAATATTCTATGACTCAAACGTTTTATCATGTTAATTTTTTTTCCGCTACTTACGATATGAATTTAATTTAAGTGTGATTTTTTGTTGTTTGATTTATATTGCTTTATTGTAAAGTTACGTATTTTCAGTATCTTTTTTTTCATTGACTAAGATTTTTTTTTCGCTTTACATGTGTTTCCTTTCATTATTTAGAACTATATTTCATCAAATCAATTAATCGAGAAAAAATTGGTGTTAAGTCGTCTGTTTCTTCATAGATAGCATGCTAAATGTTATTTTTTCCATTGGTAAAAACAAACGTTACCCTCACGATGTTACCAAAACCGATGCAGAACCCTTCCCGATTCCCTACGTCGACTGGGAGCCACCGCGTGATTGCAGTGCGGTGCCCTGAGGCGGAGGGACCAACGAAGGGCCCCTCGCCTCCCCTCCTGAACTCTGCGCGTCCCCTCCCCCAGGATACTCTCCCACTCTTCCGCCAATTCTTCTATAACACGGTAACCCAAATTCACAAAGTTCGCAACAAAGAAATTTGTGGTACATGTGGAAGGAATCCTAATAGTGGAGCCTGTCCTCCTAGGCGTGGCGTATTGTTGTGATGAAAAGTTTTGTGTAAATCTAAAAATCGATGAAGACATTAATGGTAGTTGCTGTGGCGAGGTAGTTCTGTAGTTTATCAATGACGCCTTTATGTATTGCGTGCTAAAAGCGCCGTCAGCAAAATTGGTAATAGTATCTAATTCCCTATCAGGGGAAATGAAAGCAGTTTGTGCAACGACGTCTCTAAGACTCGATATTCTAATAGTGTTTCCAAACAGACATGATATTTCTCCGCTCAAAAACAGTTCAGTGATTATGGACGTTTTATATTGAAATATAGATTAATTTGCAGTAATAATTCAATTTCTTTCGAAATATTACTTATGTGCAAACAGTATACCATAAATGTCGCGAATTTGTGGTTGAGAAATATCCGGAGACTTGGTGAGCGAGTATTTTTTGTACAGCGCTGATTGACCGCACCGTGTTATTCAACGCTCGGACGCATTATTTTCAACTGCTAAGCCACTCTCAGTATAGTGACGAATGTAATTAATTGGTTGCTTGAGTTTCAACAGATCAACACGACTAGCAATACTTCGTTCTTATTATATACTCTCGTAAATTGCATCGTTCAGAAGGCCTCAAGATATTGGTATATGAAACTATGACTTTCTGTTTGGTGTACTGCACACACACACACACACACACACACACACACACACACACACACACACACGGACGCACACATGCAGGCGCGCGAGCGCGCACGCACGCACACACATACACACACACACACACACACACACACACACACACACACACACACACACACACACACACACACACACACACACACAACAAAATATACAGAGAATAGGTGAGGTCTCTAGTCGGTTTAGAAATGAATAACAGCACAAGTCAGGTGAAGGTGAACAGTAAAAAAGAAACCGTCTATGTCAACATTTCATGTAGAATTCTTCAAGTTGAAGAGTATAGCCATCTGAACAAAGAAATGAAATAAGATGAAAAATTCTGAAAGTGAATATAGAAGCCCATCACCGTCGGCTGAAAAGCAATTCTTAAAAGTACACACAATCGGATATTCTTTTTTGCGACATCCCAAGGAAGGTCATGTAAATAACTGAGAGGTTGTAACACTTGGAGGTGGTGTGTCTAAGAGAGAGGTATCGAGTCATTTTATGAATAGTAAATGGAAATGAAAAACGAATAAAAATGTGTAAACTCTCAAGTGTACAATTGGTATGTTAACAGCTAAGTAAAAATCCACTTTATGGGTAGAACAAAAGTATAAATGCTTTTCAAAAAGTGCATTCATAAAGATAATAAAGATGAATGTATCCCAGACATGTGATAAAATAGTTTATATTACCGTTATCTTATTTTCTGAGTCAAATACATAAAAATATATATATTTCTTCCCTAATTGTTATACATGAATAATAAAGAACTCTTTGGAACAATAGAAAATATCAGTGAAAGCAAGCCAGGTATTTGAACAGTTGATGAAGACGCAAAGATGTCAAAACATTCAGATATGAAGATCATTGATGGAAGATGTTCTAAAAACGGCATTTTTCTTCACATATTTGCCTTAGCTTAAAACAAAACTAAATAATTCAGGTCTTGGGATGTAAAGCAAGTGTTTGTCACTTCTTTTATCATCCCTAGAAACACGAATGACGAGTGAGATGGGAAATATTAAAGGTTCTCTCTGCCACACGGAACAACAGGTAATCACTCACAGCAGAGGAGGTAAACAGTCTTCTTCGCTCACCAAGGGGTCAAAACAATCTTTCCTCGATAACAAATACCCTGCGTTTCTGTTCGTTTTGCCTTTAAGGGGAGGATTAAGTTGCAAGCTCAGCCGTCGGTAACCTCCTGGTGGACTGGTCACTATTATTAGGCATTTGAGCAGCTCACTATGACAAGCTTTGACCGCGGCAGCTCATCAGGATACTGTGGGAGAAGCTAACGAGGGAGGTTCACTTGTTTATTACTGCCTCGACGTGAGTTGCCGAACAACAGCCTCGCCTTTGCCACTCCGGTGCTATTGTTGGAACCCCAGAGAGAGCTGGTTGGAGGACACACTTCTTCTCTACCCATGTCACTCTCGCATATACTTCATTTACCAAGTAGACATTTCTCTCTATGCCTTTTTATTCTTGAACCAACATGATATGATTTAACGCATGTGTTTTTTTTCACGTCCAGACTCATAATTTCAATCTGGGTTTTTAATTTGTCATTTTTCATTTAGATTTTTTTCTTTCATACTCTCTCTCTCTCTCTCTCTCTCTCTCTCTCTCTCTCTCTCTCTCTCTCTCTCTCTC
>CM035194.1:8332641-8343799 GCA_020233015.1 Callinectes sapidus
TCTTCTTTTCTTTTTTTCATTGATTATTTCTTTATTTGCCTTCTTTCTTAGGGTTTTCTTTCCTTCTTTCCTTCTTTCCTTCCTTCCTTCCTTCCTTCCTTCCTTCCTTCCTTCCTTTCTTCCCTCCTTCCTTCCTTCCTTCCTTCCTTCCTTCCCTCCTTCTTTCTTTCCTTCTTTCCTTCCTTCTTTTCTTCCTTCCTTCCTTCCTTCCTTCTACTCTTTCGTGTTTTTTTTCATTTAAAGAGTAACATTTCCTTCCTCAATGCATAGTAAACAAAAAAGAAAATGAAAAATGCTTGTTATTATATCATTTCTTCACCATCAGCACCCCCACCACCACCACCACCACCACCACCACCACCATCATCATCATCATCATCATCATCATCATCATCATCATCATCATCATCATCATCATCATCAAAACAGTGGTAATGACAACAACAACAACAACAACAACAACAACAACAACAACAACAACAACAACAACAACATATATCTACTCTCTCTCTCACTCTCTCTCTCTCTCTCTCTCTCTCTCTCTCTCTCTCTCTCTCTCTCTCTCTCTCTCTCTCTCTCTCTCTCTCTCTCTCTCTCTCTCCTCCACACAACTACATGCCTATCCCTCGACACTTTACCCACAACAACACCACACACACACAAACACACACACACACACACACACACACACACACACACACACACACACACACACACACACAATTAACAGTGTTGTCTCGTTAACATATTATGGGACTAAATGACTCTTGGTTCATCTCATTGTCCTCTGAACCAAAACATTGAATTATTTACATGAATTGTTCCTCCTATTATTATTGTTATTATTATTATTATTATTATTATTATTATTATTATTATTATTATTATTATTATTATTAGTAGTAGTAGTAGTAGTAGTAGTAGTAGTAGTAGTAGTAGTAGTAGTAGTAGAAGATTTTTTGTGGTTGTTGTTATGGTAATGGTGGTGGGGTGGGGGTGATGGTGAGGGTGGTGGTGCTGGTGGTGATGGGGCTGGCATTATCATCATCACCCTTATCCTAATTATTGTATTGTCTTTTCACATTACTGCATATGACATTTCATCCATATTCTGTTCTCTGGTGTCTTAACTACTGCATTTATTTAATGTGTCCCCAATGTGACATAGGAAAGTAACTAATGTAAAAAAATTCAAGAATGATACAAGTAAAAAAATGAGGTACATGATTAAAACCCGTCAAAATGCAACTGTTAAACCATGTTGTAAGATTTTCCTCTATTGACTTGTCCTATTATTAGCTGGAATTACTACGTATAAGAGAGAGTAGAATATAACTTTTTTCTTATTCATTTCAAACTAACTTTTGATGCATTCATAATGTCTGGTATTGAATAAGTTGAGTGTGTCTCTATTTGTGCTCTTGGAATAGTGTAAACTTTTCTAAATATTTAATCTATCAATTTCGAGAAACAAGTAACATCAGCAGTAATTAAATATAGTCCTTTCATGAGGTGTTGATTGCCTTAGTTACTATTAAACTTGTTATTTGTTTGCCTATTATTGCTTTACATTCATTCTCTCGACATCGGTTATCTACCTTTGCTGTGTTCTTTTCATACCTTTACTTCGACTTGCTATTGCCTGCACTTCTCTATCGTGTCATTTTTTTTTCAAAGCAAATAGCATATTTACTTTCTTTGCTTATTGTCTGTCGTAAGCATCCTCCTCCTCTTTTTTTTCTCATACCGTCCCTCTCACCATCCGTGCTCCCACATCTCCTTGTCTGCCTTTGCTCTGGCTTCCGTTTGTCCGCCCTTTCCATCCCTCCCTAGCTGGAGCAGATCAGCGTTGCTCTAGATTGCGATGCATTTCTGCGTGTTTCTTTTCCAGTTGTAGTGTCCAGCAGACATTTTTGGGCCATAATCGTGAATATTTCGGATCCTCCTCCGGTCATTATGCTTTACACTAGGCGCAATTTGCATATTAATGAAAGTCCAAAACTAATTCTTGTTCTCATATTCGTAATGACTTTCTCGGTATAATCTATTCAAATGACACATAGATGTCGTTCTAATGAAAAGAAAATTGGGACATGCACTCCATTGCTCCCTCACTTGGTTAGGCGTCGAGTCCCTCCCTGCTCCCTCCTCCCGCCCTCAGAAAAGCTAATTTGTTCAGATGAGTGTACGAACTGCATAAGTTATTAGAGCAGCGCAGGAAAAGAGAAGGGAGGCGTCGGTGCGCTTAACACACGGTAAATAACGAAAGGGAGTGGTTTTGCCTCGGGCGCCGCGGTGGCTGTCTTAGGGCTGCTGAAGGCAAAGCGGGGCGGCACGGCTTTCAAATATGCAGGGAGCTGGTGAATGTGGCAGAGAACATAGGTATGACTCTGACGTCTTGGTAGTAAGGCATAGGAATGTGATGCTTGAATGATGTATGCCTCATGTCTTCGTTTCTTATGGGAGCTGATAGTCTGTCTTCTCAATGCAGAAAAAAATATTGCATATGAAGAATTTTAAAGCGTGCTTGTGTGTGGATGAGCGGTGAATGTGTGGATGTTTGTGCCTAGCGCCGGCCCCTCATTCGGTGAAACAACCATATTCTCACATGGACCAGCAAGCGAGTACGCCAGAGTTACTAGAGTGTGCACGGGTGTGCCGTGAATATGAGTAAGCACAATACATTCGAGGTTCGCCTTTGCGACAAGATTTATATATAACCCGTCGTGCACGGGTGTCGCTAACGCGGGAACATTGTCCAATCATTGGCAACATGGGCATAATAATTTTATTTCACCGGCAATAATGAAACCACTGCCGCCAAAGCCAGCAACAGCAGCATCATCCATACCAAGACCAAAATAGCAATAAGAAGGTTCTGATGCCGCGGAAACTCACGGAAGCGAACTATTGTCTGGAAGAGAAAATACAGAACAGGGTGGGTGTGGATGTACGTTTGGGAAGGAAGAAAGAGAGTAATGTTGATCATATAAAATGCGTGTAACTTAGAAAGAAAGTGTTTCAGGTACAGGTAGAAATCGGTTGGCCCGTCGTTGTGATGCGACAGAGTATTTCAAAAGAGGCACTAAACCCTCAACTTCTCACTATTGCCAGAGAAGAAGGACATGCAACTTAGGTGTGTGTGTGTGTGTGTGTGTGTGTGTGTGTGTGTGTGTGTGTGTGTGTGTGTAAATGCATATGAATGTCATAATTCAAAATCTTCGGTGATTGATATTTCGTGTTTCTATAATATTGATACTAGAAAGGATGATGAAAAGGATAACGATTATGATGATGATAATGATAACAATAATAATAATGATAATAATAATAATAATAATAATAATAATAATAATAATAATAATAATAATAATAATAATGATAATAATAATATGATAATAATAATAATAATAATAATAATAATAATAATAATAATAATAATAATAATAATAATAATAATAGTTATTGTTAGTAGTAGTAGTAGTAGTAGTAGTAGTAGTAGTAGTAGTAGTAGTAGCAATAGTAGTAGTATCATTATTATCATCATCATTATATTTATTTGTGTTAGAGGGGAAATCTTGCCAAGGACAACAAAAATAGTGAAAATAAAAAAAGCCACCGATTGCCAAACTCCTGAAAGTTCAGTAGAGTTAGCCAAAGGTCAGGGACAAATGTCTTGAAAACTCCTTAATTAAAGTCAGTTCATTGGATGCTGGAAATACAGAGACAGGTAGGGAGTTGAAGAGTTTGCCAGTGTAAAGAAGGAATAATTGGGTGTACTGGTTAATTTTGGTGTTAGAGTTGGACAGAATAGAGGTGAGAAGAAGGAAGCTTTTTGCGGTGTGGTCTCAGGAGGGAAGGAGGCATGCAGTTAGTATGATCAATAAAACAGTTACCATGAAAGTAGAGATACATAGATTATTATTATTATTATTATTATTATTATTATTATTATTATTATTATTATTATTATTATTATTATTATTATCATCATCATCATCATCATCATCGTCATCATCATCATCATCATCATCATCACCATCACTACTATTACTATTACTGTTTTCATTACCATTGTTATCAACTCAATTACAAGAATCACGATAATGATAGTGATGGCAACTGTTGTTTTTTTACCTATTCTTTTCTCATCCAGTCTTGGTGTTGCATATTCTGATATCTTGTCTTAATTTTTGAAACTCCTCTCCATCAATAAAAGATGACGCATAAACTTTCAATGAATTTATATTTTCACCGTGTTTTCCGAAGAGGATGCTGGTGTTGATGTCTGTCTCTTTCGTCACAGTCACTTCCTCTCTTCTTTTTTCTCTTTTCTTTTTTTTTATTCTCCCACCCAGCATCACATGACACGTGACCGACGTAGGTCATGTGCCCTTAGTTTTTATCTTGTCTTAGAAAATCGTGAGTGCTTGCAATTTACCTTCATCATATATAGAAACTAGGTTGACACCTGCAATAAAAGTGAGTAAGGACAGTGAGTGGGAGGATGCGTCAATAAAAGGTGATATATATATATATATATATATATATATATATATATATTATATTAATGTCATTTTTCGTCATGTTGATGACACTTTTTTTTCCCTAAAGGATGGACATCTCATGATCTTTATTATAGATAAAAAAAAAAACTATTGATATAGTATTCATGATATTCTTATTCCAATATATTCATTTTATCAACATGAACTAGAAATGACATTTCTAGTGACAACATGTTTTGTTACTTAACTTTTTTTTAAATAGATTCATTTCTATCTTGTATTATAATTATAGCGATCTATATATAGATATTATATATATATATATTTTCGGTATTAATCTTATATATATATCTATATATTATATATTATATTATTACGAATTCATATATATATATATTAAACGCAACACTTGTTTCACGTTTCAGTGATACAAAGGCTTGAGTTTTAATGCAGAAAATATAACTAAGAATAACATATTATTGAAATTCATATAGTGATAAAAAACTTTGTTTTCTTGATAATATTTGAAAACTGGTTGAGAACGACATTTTATCTAGGTATTTGATATGAAGTAAGTAAACATTTCAACAATATCCTGAGTGGTAATAATTAAGAGAAAAGTAACTTAATTGCATTCAATTTTGAAAGTAGAAAAATTCATTAAAAGCATGATTTTCATTTTTAATGTAAAGTGTAATCAACACTGAAATAACGCAGAACCATGCAAACCATTGAACAAATTTACAAATTGGGAATATAAATGGATTTAGACACGCATGAACTGTATTAGAACACACAGGTAGGCCTGACGTGTGTGTTTTCCTGTCTTTATCTCACGAACCCCTCAATCTGCAGAATAATGCTCAGAAAGAAAGAACATGGAACAAGCGAACCTCTTCACAGACGCATAACAGGATATAGGAGTGAGAGAAATGCGATTACTCACCGGTTATCCTTCATATCAACACAGGAAGAAACTCACGCCCTAAAACACTCCTCATTTAGTGTTAACAGCTCACATGAAAGCAGAAAATACATGATTTAAACTTCGAAGAGATGTTATGCCCTCGAAGAAAAAATACATGTTATTTCCTTTTATTGGGCTTAAGGAAAAAGTATGTCATTGAATCAATATCACTTTCTAACTGCAATTTGTGTTCCTACCAGTAGTCCAGGAGGGCGAGGCAGTGACGGTGACTAGGTGATGGTGAAGAAAGTGGCAGCACCGTTCTGGCAGCAGTGGGTCTGGGATACTGTAGTCGCCGGCAGAAAGAGAAAGAGAAAGCGACGAGAGAGAGAGAGAGAGAGAGAGAGAGAGAGAGAGAGAGAGAGAGAGAGAGAGAGAGAGAGAGAGAGAGAGAGAGAAAGTCCCCCTGCATTGGTCATATTGCTTCGGCGTTGAATTGGAGGGGGTGATTTTTTAGGGCAGAATCGAAGACCTTTTTTTTTCTACCGTGGGGGAAGGCGCTTGTGTTTTGCAATATCGTTGATGCATTGTTTTTGTCCCCCGGTTCGTTAGTGCCTTTGTGAGGGGGGGAGAGTTTGTATTGCAGATGTTTGGTAATGGTGCCTCCGGTGCTGGTGATCTAAAGTAGCACTGTGACCCCCTCTGTACGCTGCCTCTGCTGGTGCTGCATGGTAGTGGTGGTAGTGGTGGTGTGTGGTGATAGGTAGTGATGGTGGTGGCAGTGCTGGTGCTGCTGTATCCGCCGCTCTCTGACGCTTTTTGGTCCCTGTCGCTTTGAACAGTAAAAGTCGTGAGATTTAAGGTCACTAAAGTCAACCTTAAACACATTTGAGGATTCATTCGCAGTTTTGTGTTAGGGGAACGAGTTTTTTCCCGTTATTATTTTACAGAGGCAACTGTGTGTGTGCGTATATGTGTGTTTGCGTGTGTGTTTGCTGATCACCTGTTTGATCTTCAAGAACATTGAATATGAAAAGAAGCCAATATAACTTGAAACTTTCTTTGAGCTCAACCTTGTAACAAAACATACCCTGAATTGCCACATAACCTCAAACATATGAAGTTATTCCGACTTGTATAGTTAGATCTTGTTTAATTATGCGGTTACTTCTTAGAGTTTATTAACGAACTGATGTTATTTCATGTGAGATATAGTGTTAGAATACAAAATGAATAATTATATGTGTGCTTCCATAACCGCAAAATGGAAAGAAAGCTCTGAGGCAAGGAAGAAGTGGGAGGAAGAGAAAAAGATTGGAATACGGGGAAGGAAAGAAAAAAAAATGTACCAAGAGGAAGGAAAGAGGGAAAGGAAGAAAAATAGAAAAGGGAAACAATAAAAAGGGTGCATGAGCAAGGAAAGAGTAGAAGGGAATAAGGGTGATGTGGAGATACAGCAAACGTCAAAATACCTATGTAGTTGTAGCCAGAGTTAACTAATTTTCCACTATCGCAGCTTAAGCTTCATAAGAAAAGTAAATCCTACTCTTCCATTTTGCTCATTCATCACATCATAGAAAAGAAATGAGAATAGCAAAAGTGGAATGCACCCAAATTGGACCCTTCCTACCCCACCGAGAATTAGGAAAATAATGAAAAAAAGGACAGAAAAGGTACACTGAATACCTGTAAAAATTGCCATCAGTCTGTTTATTGGCCCACCGTGTAGTGAGTGCACGCCAGGAATCAAAGGATGAATAACCAGACTTACTCACAAATATTAAAATGCAGAATAGAATTATGAATGCGAAAACTTGTGCATGTCCGCCTGACGAGATTCGATTCAGAGTTTCAAGACTAACAAATATGTTCCGTTAGTATAAATCCTCTTGGAACTAGTAAAATACTTCCAAGCATTATAAAGCTACTCATCAAAATTACGTACGCTTGTAGTATTTTTTCTAGTCTACTTCATGGCACATACAAATAGTAATAGTGTCAATGTCAATGTAGGATGTCGCTTACGGACCCCAAGAGAATATCTAGCAATGTAGCAACAGTTCCTTTAAATGTAAGAATAAAACATAAATTTTGAGGGGTAGAGTAGATGTTTATCAATAAATCTTGGTTGCAAATGCCTATTGGTGTTTCATATGTGACAACGAAATTACGTGTGAATGAACTAAATGTGTTGATTTAGATCATTAGTGTTTGTTGGTAAAAGAAATGCATTTCGGGATATATATATATATATATATATATATATATATATATATATATATATATATATATATATATATATATATATATATATAGATATATATATATATATATATATATATATATATAACCGAGCGATGTTTACTTAAGAGAGACAGGTAAAATTTACATCTACTTTTAATTTTTTAGCTCATAATTTGACTTCTTAAGAATATGATACCTCTGATGTGTGTGTGTGTGTGTGTGTGTGTGTGTGCTCTTCTATTTTACATATTTATAGGAACCATGAATCCTACAAAAATACTTTGTACCACGTCTTATGTTACTGAATATAACATCCATATATCGATTGAAATAGTCTTTTTCTGTCTGTGCCGGCCATTTACACACACACACACACACACACACACACACACACACACACACACACACACGTAGAAGGCCAAAACAAACAAGCATGTTGTTGTATGTATTGTGAGAGTGATTTTCCATATGTTCGGTTGTGTCTTTGTAGTTCTTGGTGCCGCGGGTGGTGGAAGTGATCGAAGTGTTTAAGCTGCCTTGATCTCTGTGTTGTCTGCCAACCTGAAGTGTTGGTACCTCCGCCTCCCGCTTCTGGACTCCTCATACTACTGCGTCTTACAAGTACGTTTTTGCACTCTATTTTTAGTTTTCTTTTCAGTATTTTTCCCGTTCCCTTCATTTTTTTGTCTCTTTTTTAAGTCTGTGTTTTCTTTGTGCATTGTTTTTTTTTCCTTTTTTGCTGTGAGAGTTTTCTAGATGATACTATTTTTTTTCGGCTTTGCCCAATGTTTCGTGTTTCAGCTTTATTCCGGCATCTAGTTTGTTGGTTTTCTTCAACGTCTTTAGCAAGTTTTTAAGTTATTATGGCAGGAATGGTAGCGTTTGTGCTTGCAGTACCAACAATGTGATTTCTCGAGACAATAAATGTCACTTTTTTTTCTTAAGATTAATTTAGATTTAGTGTAACACATTCTTTAAGCCATTTGCTTACCAAATCTAATCAGGAATATATCAAGGTGAAATTTAATCTGTAATACATTTTCAACCACTTAGGTGCCACATTCTGATTAGAGATTTTTTAAAGAAATATTTAGAAAAAAATATTAGTCAAAGTTATATTGATATTCAAATCTACATCCTTCGGTGTAGAAACAGAAAGTTGGTCTGCTTCTATCTGTGTTTACATGGATATCCACATGCTGTAATATCTTCAGTATCTCCCCGCCCTGCAAGACCTTATCGAATATTTATCAGCAACTCGTGTTATTGTGGCGGTGCTGAATTCTCCTTCATCATGATCAAAATATTATTATCCCTGCGCCACCAACTGCTTTTCCTCTGTTAGAAGACGCTATTAGCTTTTGGCTTAAGAAATATATCCCATTCTTTATCTTATATAATATTGTGCTCCTCATTATTTAGTGGGTGCTTCAGAATCCTACTTTTTACAGTTTTTTTTTTTCAGCAAAAATTATAACATCATAACTGTGAATTTTAGATAGAGGATATTGTATTTTATTCATGGACTTTATTTCTTCTGTTGCATTATTGTAAACAATACATAACACCCATTATAATTTTAAATTGAAACACAGCTTATCAAATTTGCACAATTTAGGTCTTATTTGACACCAACAAATCTAGATCATTTTCGTAAAGTGAACCATAGGATTTATAATTGCTTGTAAGATTATATTGTTGCATGAAATCACTATGATTGAAGAAGTGAGGTAAACCGTGACACCAGAGACACATTGAAAATAAGGGACCGATGATTTCTTATGTTCTGTGATGACGAAAGAAACGAAAACAAAAAAAGTAAAGGAATGACTTCTTATTTACCAAATCTGTGTGGAATACACGTCATATAGATGATGTACATAAAGGTCTTTTTCACTCATTAAGGCTTACAATAATGTTTCATAGATATGCTTTCCCTTTACTTATTTTGTTAGCTGGTTGATATATTCCTAGATCATTAGGAAACACATATGCGTTATATATATTTAATATTGAGATCTCCTAGATAGACATTATATATAAGATAGGAGCTATTTACTATTTGCCACCACATTCGCTTGAGATAAAAATATGCAAGTAGTGACAAGGAATGTCAAAGCTGAAGGAAGATAAAAGGTTTCCAGGTTAGGAAAAGTGTGTCTGAAGGCCAGATCATCAGCTGGTTTTCATTTAACGAGAAATAGCTTTGTTTTTCAATAACATATATACACTGAATGACTGAATACTATATCCCATTCTTTATTTTATTTCTCTCTCTCTCTCTCTCTCTCTCTCTCTCTCTCTCTCTCTCTCTCTCTCTCTCTACTGTTTTTGTCATTGCTAGTGACAGGGACAATAAGTATAATCTAAATATAATTACGATAATCACTATAAAAATAACACAGGTATTAGTCATAATGATAATGGTAATGGGAATTCTTATTTGTGATGATAATGATAACAATAAAGAAAAGCTGGTGATGAAAACAATAACGACAACAATGATGATGATGATGATGATACTTCTACTACTACTACTACTACTACTACTACTACTACTACTACTACTACTACTACTACTACTACTACTACTACTGATGATGATGATGATTATAATAATAATGATGATGATGATAATAATAACAATAATAACAACAATAATAATAATAATCATCATCATAATAATAATAATAATAATAATAATAATAATAATAATAATAATAATAATAATAATGATAATAATAATAATAATGATAATAATAGCAATGATGATAATTATAATTATAATTATTATTATTATCATTATTATTATTATTATTATTATTATTATTATTATTATTATTATTATTATTATTATTATTATTATTATCATTATCATTGTTATTTTAGTAATGATAGTAATTATTCTTATCATTATTATTATTACTAATTATCAATATAATAATTGTAGTGGTAATAATAATAATAGTAATAATAGTAGTAGTAGTAGTAGTAGTAGTAGTAGTAGTAGTAGTAGTAGTAGTAATAGTTCACTGAAAATATAGGTTAACTATTTTTGTTATTATCTTGAGTTGAGAATCGCGTTCAATGCATTCCGTGTGATACAATACTGCACGGTTGGTGTCTGAGGGAAGGTGCGGCCACAAACTGTGACTCTCAAGGGCCTTCCGTTTGCAATCTTCCTTCAGGCCACCATAGAAATACTGCCTTATACACACGGTATGCATTTGTAGGCTTGTCGAGAGAAGATTAAAACTCAACGTTCGCGTAATGGTAGTTGTTGGATGATGGTGGTGATGGTGGTGGTGGTGGTGATGGTGATGGTGAAGGTGGTAGTGATAGTTGTAGTGGTTGTGGTAGCAGTGGTGTTAGTGATGATGGGAATTGCCGTGGTGAGTGTAATGGAGAGAGAGAGAGAGAGAGAGAGAGAGAGAGAGAGAGAGAGAGAGAGAGAGAGAGAGAGAGAGAGAGAGAGAGAGAGAGAGAGCGAGAGAAAGAG
>CM035194.1:8674342-8679342 GCA_020233015.1 Callinectes sapidus
GTGGTAACAGCATATGTTGTAGTAGATACGATCCCAGTCTTAACAGAACAGAACAGAAAAAAAATAGCAGGGACAGCAGCAGCAGCAACAACAACGACAACAACAACAACGACAAGAACGATGACGATGACGACAACAACAACAACAACAATAACAACAACAATCATCTAATGTGTGTGTGTGTGTGTGTGTGTGTGTGTGTGTGTATGTGTGTGTGTGTGTGTGTGCGTGCGTGCTTGCGTTCGTGCGTGCGTGCGTGCGTGCCTGTGTGTGTGTGTGTGTGTGTGTGTGTGTGTGTGTGTGTGTGTGTGTGTGTGTGTGTGACCGGATATGATACCCTGTGTCTCGACAGTAATATCTTCGTGCTGTGGCCGTGTAGTAAGCATCGTAGCTTTGTCGGAATTGGTCAGTATCAGTCCTTGTGTCACCATGGTCACACTGACGCTATTGCTGTTGGGATTCATCCTTTATCCAGAAATTCTTGCCCAAGATCCCGTTCTACCTGCGTTCAAAGGCGATCAAGGTCCTCGTGGTCCTCCCGGACCGCCTGGGTTACCAGGCCCTCCTGGCGTACCTGGCATATCTGGTATTAAAGGCGAGAGAGGTGAACCTGGTTTCCCTGGTCCTCCTGGAATAAAAGGCAGGCCTGGGCGTGATAATCAAGGTTTGCCTGGGAAACCAGGTATTCCTGGCTTACCTGGAATGAAAGGCGATCCAGGTTTTCTTGGGACGAAAGGAGACCCAGGGTTGCGTGGTTTCCCTGGATTAAAGGGGGATCCGGGACTTCCGGGTCCTCCTGGACCCCCGGGATATCCAGGAATCGCTTCTTGTCAAACGTCTACGAGTGTTTCATCACATAAACCATGCCCTGATCCATGTGACACTAGGGTACGCGAGCAGTGTATCAAGAACTATTACTGCCATGGACTCCGGAGTGGTTTAGAAAGAAAAGGGTTCAACTAACGACCTCGAACGCATCTTCGCTTTATAATGTATCTGCTACCCGGTCGTCCTCACTCTCGAAGTCCTATTGTGCTTCTCGTGCTTCTCAATGCCTGATTGTGGCCTCCACCCCATCACTCTCGAGGACTGTGAGGATCTGCTGATCATGATGGTACACATAAGATAAATGTATGGATGTT
Source organism: Callinectes sapidus (assembly GCA_020233015.1). NCBI lineage: Eukaryota > Metazoa > Arthropoda > Malacostraca > Decapoda > Portunidae > Callinectes > Callinectes sapidus. The sequence goes on from CM035194.1 coordinate 8,675,485, forward strand.
GTCATATAAGTGCTTTGTCATTGTGAAAAAAACGTACAATATTCGCACAGGAAAAAATGATATTTATGTCACGCTTTTGCAACCTTCATAACAGATACCAAGGCTGAATTTTTTGCATCTTGAATAAATACTTACCAGAAATATTGTTTTGTTCATTCCAGTGTAAATTCTCTCTCTCTCTCTCTCTCTCTCTCTCTCTCTCTCTCTCTCTCTCTCTCTCCTGAGCAGTTTTCGCTCCCTCCATCTCATCAGCTTTCCCAGACGCCTATTTTGGGCATCCATAAAGAAGCGGGGAGACCAAATTCTCGCAACATAATACGTTTTCCTCCTTATTCATCTAAAACGGAAGGAAATTGTGATGGATAAGATGACGTGGGGATTAGAAATACTGTTTGCATGGGTGATGGAATGCTGTGTGTTAAAGAGTTTTTCTGGTCATGGAAGATTTGTGGTTTTCTTTTATAAATGTCTGGTTTTTTTTTTTCTGTGTGTGTGTGTGTGTGTGTGTGTGTGTGTGTGTGTGTGTGTGTGTGTGTGTGTGTGTGTTGGGATAGTAGTGTTATATATGAAGTTTATGTTTTCTTTTGTTTATACATGTGTTTATTTTATTTATTTTCAGGTGTTCTTTTTTTATTTGTTTAATAGTTAGTATTTTCATTGATTCGCCCAAAATATATAGCGTTATATATTGTATCTACTGATTTACATGATTTTATTGACATTAGAAAAGGTATGTGGAGGTCAGGAGCTTAACGGCCAGAATCTATACTATTTAAATCCCCACTTGAGTTTCTGAAGCTGCATAGAATCTCAACAAATATTAAAACAAATAAATAAAAAAAAACGCGTCCCATTACCGAAGGGGCTGAAACACAAGCACTCATATATGGCAAGAGTGTCAGTACCGTGACGTCACGCGTGGAGTGGTAGTTAGGGGGGGGAAGAGTGACTAGCTTGTACGATACTTTCTCGCGCTGCATTTCGGCACATTTTGTACTGATAAATAACCAGCACCGAGTCTGATCATAGTCAGTGGGCGAATTCGCAGTGGATGAAGTGAGGTATGAGTTAATATGCTCTCTCGGACGTAAAATAACTGGGTCTCTGTAACCAGTGTTCCTTACCCTCTTCCCTCCTCTTCACCACGGCTCACTGTTACCAGAAATGTGTGTCGCCAGTTGTTAGTTGTCTCACCAATGGGGTACTTTCGTTATATGGGCAATTTGTACCAACCATAAGTACCGTAAGTACATACGAAGGGTAGGTTTTGGTATCGTATGGTATCTGAAACCTTATATTGTAGGAATTGCTAGAGATAGAACGCACACACACACACACACACACACACACACACACACACACACACACACACACACACACACACACACACACACACACACACACACACACACACTTTCTTAGAACACTTTCATACTTATTTTACACTGAATCAGAAACTATCCCCTCTCTCTCTCTCTCTCTCTCTCTCTCTCTCTCTCTCTGCAGCAGGCTCAAGATTCCAAGGCCAGAAATAGCGTGGTGTGGCGCTAATAGAGAGTGCGGGGGTGAGGCGGGTGGTCGGTCCTCTTGGCTACTGATCCATCGATTCGCTGTGTTTTTAGCGCTTTTCTCTGCTTATCGCGACGGCACGGACATATCAGCTTGTACGTTACGCCTTAATTAGCGACGCCAGGTGAGGGACAAGGTTAACGAGGCGTCTAGAGGGTTACATCATTGAGTTTTTTTTTTTTTTTATTTGTACCTGGTTTATGGTTTGTTCGCAGTATAGGCAGGAGTGTTTGGCCAGGGAAGGGGGGGGGGGGGCTGGCTGCAAGGGCAAGGTAGGGAGGAAGTGTTTTGCAAGCCAGTTGTTGTTGTTGTGCTTCTGTCCCTCCCTCTTCCTCAGTGTTGACAGGTGATGACTTCCTTCACATTTCTCACTTGCTACCGCCTGTCTTACTTCATCCTGTCTTCCTTCACACTGTCTTCCTTCACACTGTCTTCCTTCACACTGTCTTACTTCACACTCACTCGCTACCGGCTGCCTTACTTCATCCTGTCTTCCTTCACACTGTCCACACTGTCTTCCATCACACTGTCTTACTTCACACTCACTCTCTACCGCCTGTCTTCCTTCACACTGTCTTCCTTCACACTCACTCGCTATCGGCTGCCTTCCTTCACACTGTCTTCCCTCACACTCACTTCCTTTACACTGACTTCCTTTACAGTGTCTTTCTTCACACTCACTTCCTTTACGCTGTCTTCCTTCACACTGCCTTCCTTCACACTGCCTTCCTTCACACTGACTTCCTTCACACTGTCTTCCTTTACACAGATTTCCTTCACACTGACTTTCTTCACACTGACATCCTATCCTTCACTCTTTTCACTCGTCTGTCTTCCTTTACACTCACTCGTTATCGCCTCTAAATATTGACTCGTATTCTCTGCGCTACATTGCTGTTTTGTGGGTGTTGCGTCACTAGCTCGGTTCAGGTTGAGAGAGAGAGAGAGAAGGTGGGTTTCAACTCTGCAGAATTGTTTTTTTCAGCCGTATTCAACATTCTGACTGCAGGATTAAGTAGCAGACTCAGAGGGATAATTTCATGGTGAATTATGAATAGTTGTATACATAATTGGTATTTCGTCATGTTTTTTTTTTTTTCACTGCTGGAAAGAAAGTAACCTGTTTTTTTTTCAAGTAAGAGGGGAAAACTGGCTAAGAGGAACATAAAGAGTTAAACAAAAATCAAACCATTTACTCTACAGTATGTTCGTATAGTAACGCTAGAAAAAAAAAAAAAGTACATCTTGATACCAAGCGCTGTTTTGAAGACATGTATATATTTAGCCTTTTAAATCTAACTTTTTCATATATATATTTCGCTGGTGGTTCAAAGTGCGAAGACGTTGAGATTACTTTCTTGGCCATATTTAGCGCCTTTGAAAATGAGAAAAAAATATGAAGGGATCTGGGAGGAGGAAGGTGCGCTGTGAGGATCATAGGGAACCGTGGCAACCGAGATTGGATATCCTGCCACAGTGTACCGGAGGGAGGTGGATGCACTCGCTCCACTTACCCTGGTCCAGCAGCAACCCTCCACCCACATTCTATCTTTCCTCATACTTTTTTTTCCATCCCTCGCCTTTCTACTCATATTTTTCTTTAGCTATTTGTTGTTGTTCTTTTTTTCTATTGTTTTCTTTATCTGTCTTCTTACACTAGTCATGCTGGTCTCCACTCACATTCTATCTCATTTGCTTTTTTTCATCCCTTCTCCTTTTATCTTTTTTTTTTTCTTTAGTTATCTGTTCTTTCTACTTATTTTTCTTTAATGATGTCTTCTTTCTTCTCACTTTTCTTATCTATCTGTCTTCTTTCTCCTCACCTTTTTTATCTATCTGTTTTCGTTTTACTCACTTTTTCTTGATCTATCTGTCTTCTTTCTCCTCACTTTTCTTTAGCTATCTGTCTTCTTTCTATTTACTTTTTCTTTAGCTGTCTGTCTTCTTTCTCCTCACTTTTCTTTTATCTATGTCTTCTTTCCCCTCATATTTTCTTTATCTGTCTTCTCTGTACTCACTTTTTCTTTAGCCATCTGTCTTCTTTCTATTCAATTTTTCTTTATCTAATTGTCTTCTTTCTACTCACTTTTTCTTAAGCTATCTTCTTTTCTTCACCACCCTCTATAAAAAAAGAAAACGTTGTACTAACACTAGACATGCTATCCTCCACCCCTATTCTATCTCTCTTCAAACTTCCTTTAATTCCTTCTTTTTTCTACTCCCTTTTCCTTTAGCTATCTGTCTTATTTTCTTCAATCCTCTCAATGAAAAAAAGGAAAAAAAAACTTC
>CM035194.1:8684342-8686260 GCA_020233015.1 Callinectes sapidus
AGATCGTGCAAAAGATATAAAAGAAAAAGTGAAAAAAGATTGTGTGTGGATCAGCATGGCAACCACACTCCAAATAAAGGAAGAAAAGGAAAGAAAAAAATGGGTGCATTATTTTCATTGGTTTTGGAGGTATTGTCTCTCCTTCCTCCTCTTCTTTACTCGTCCAGTTGTTAAGGGTACACACCAGACATGAGAAAAAAAGTAATATAAGAAAGGAGAATCGAGTCATAAACTTGTCTTGCACTCAACATATGCATTCTGCCTTCACTCAGCTATGCATAAGCACAGTTCTCTTGTCAAACTTTAACATTTTTCTTTTCCCACAGACACCACGTTTCATGCTGTGTTGTAACGAGTGGCATCTTTCACCAAGGGAGCGACGCGTGCCATATTTCCTCATTACGCTAGCGCTTCCCTCTCACTGATGCCTTTCCTCTGCTCCAAGCTAACCATTGAATATCCTTGTTTTGCCTCTCACACTGCCACGTGACACCCGTTTACCGCTGCTCTGCATGAAAATGCCATAAAAGAAAATAAGAGACCGCGGTGCTCAGCGAGCAGTGCTTACAGAAAACGTGCAGTTTGGGGGAAATGTCTTGGCCTGGAAGGAAACTCCCCACTCCGGCTCTGCTGCGCCTCTTGTGATGATATATTGCATAATAAATTCTGATTGACCGATATTTATTTATTTATTTATCTTTATTTATTTATTTATTTATTTATTTATTTATTTATTCATTCATTCATTATTTATTTATTTATTTTGTTTTGAAAGGGTATAGTAGCCGTTTTCCATTAATAGGGAAAATTTGAAATGAAAATGATATTAGTGATGTGAGACATGCATTCATATAAACTTGCATCTGTACTGCATAGAAACAAACAAGCAGACGTACAGACAGACACTTCCCAGTAATATAGAGTGAAGGAAACTCGACTCTTTTTGAAAGTTTGTTTTCACTTGACACTGCAACACTGCAATAGTTCATGGAGCTTTATTATTTCATGTTGTTTTTTCAGTTGTGGTGTTCCAAGAGCCGTGCATGAATGTCATTTGAAAATCCCTCTGAAGTGAAGCCGATAGTTCTTTCGGAGAATAGAGGAAGCCAAGTAGGATGTTACTTGCAGAAAGATATTTTCATAACAAAGAGCTGGGGAAGTATTAAAGATAAGACGCAGACGGGAAGGGAGGAGGAAAGCCGAGCCACTGCATGGGAGATGGGAAAGCTGAACATGAGAATGCATAAACGGGCGTCCAGAAGATTGATGATAAGAAAGTGAGGAGCTGTGAGAGGCTCGTAAAGCTTGCCTCGGGAAGGAAGAGGAGAGCGTCACCGCTTCCTCCCTCCACAGCACACCGCAGGCATATCACTGCCTCTGCCGCCGCCGCCGCCGCCACCACACCTCACATAACCACGCACGCCTTCAGCCACACAGCCAGATAATATTAGAATTGATTTGTAATGTAAGGGATTGGAAAATGACAAGTACTTGGGAAAAATGATGAAATCGCTATTCCGCAATTTAATTCGTCTTAATTGACAAAGTAAATGTTGATTTTACGAAGTGTTCTCTTAAGTGAAATAACATTACTACAAAGTTATTGTTTATGATTTCTCAAGAGAAAGAGAAAAAGTAGAGGGACTGAGAGGGAAGGCATTGTGTGTGTGTGTGTGTGTGTGTGTGTGTGTGTGTCGCAAGCTTGTAGTCTTTCCCGTGCTTTTCATCTACATCAATATTCAAAGTCTCGTTTAGAGTTACACCAGTTCAATATTGGTTTTCGTCACACGAGAAAGAAAACAACTTGCATAGTTCTACAATGGTTTTATTTTTATTCCTGCTAGGTTATTTGATTCTCTCTCTCTCTCTCTCTCTCTCTCTCTCTCTCTCTCTCTCTCTCTCTCTCTCTCTCTCTCTC
>CM035194.1:8686360-8774660 GCA_020233015.1 Callinectes sapidus
AGTAGTAGTAGTAGTAGTAGTAGTAGTAGTAGTAGCAGTAGTAGTAGTAGTAGTAGTAATCATCATTATCATCATCATCATTATCATCATCATCATCATCATCATTATCATCATCATCATCATCACCATCATCTTTATCATTATCAAACACACACACTTACATACATACATACATACATACATACATACATACATACATACATACATATCTAGACATAAACGTATTCTTGCCACTTGGAAATCCCCCTGGCCAGATAACGATGGAGCTTTATTTAGATAACGAAGGCCTCCTGTATGTGAAAAAAAAACGGATGGACATCTTGAGTAATCTAAAGGTCAGTAATACGCGCTACGTAGCCGGATGCAGCAGCATCAGCAACAACAACAGTAGTAGTAGTAGTAGTAGTAGTAGTAGTAGTAGTAGTAGTAGTAGTAGTAGTAGTAGTAGTAGTAGTACCAAGAGAGAGAGAGAGAGAGAGAGAGAGAGAGAGAGAGAGAGAGAGAGAGAGAGAGAGAGAGAGAGAGAGAGAGAGAGAGAGAGAGAGACGAGAGAGAGAGAGAGAGAGAGAGAGAGAGAGAGAGAGAGAGAGAGAGAGAGAGAGAGAGAGAGGGGGGGAGGACAGATTAATTTCCTGATTCGCCAATTATTGAGGAAATATTTGTCGCCAGTGTTTATCAGTGTGTCGTTAGACGCCTGTTTTTACAGAGGCTGTGTTTGCCTTGATTCAGCCGGTTCCCACTCATCATTCATTACATTCATCTGCCTGTCCTGCACCCGCTAGGTGTTTCGCGCGCTTTACACACTATCGTGAAGGCTTCATTGCATTTTACGGCTGCTGGCCAAGGCATCAGTCAATACTGAAGGAACCCAAGAATGAATATTGAATAGTAGTATTAACATTGCTCTCCACCCTTAGCATTCGCCTCCTTTTAGGATGTGTAATCTGTAAAATTGGAATTCAATACTCTGTTATCCATGCCACGACACCTGATATCTTATCTATCTTTATATCCGTCACACTATGATGTTTTTTTTTTTCTTCTTCTTCTTTTCTTTTTTTTTTCCTCTCGTTTTCTTTTCATATCATTTATCCACATGAGGGTGCTACATGTTATACTTTTTATCTTGGTATATGTACATCCTGGCCCTCGTGGCAGCTTCACACACACACACACACACACACACACACACAGAAGAAGGCTCCTCACCACACCAGTCTTGCAGTGCCTCTAAGCCGATAATAGAGCGCTATAACCTTCTGTACTGACGCTACCCAATAGGAAATCGACATCCGGGTGACGGCAGACTATTTTCTTGGGAGAATTGGCTGACTATTGGAAGACTCTATAATTACGAGGAGATTGCCTTTCCCTTCCCCTTTCTTTTTCCTCCTCTTCTTCCTCCTCTCTCCTTTCGCAACCCTTCCCCGCATTCCCTCTCGCCCCCGCCCCCGCCAACTCTCTCTCTCTCTCTCTCTCTCTCTCTCTCTCTCTCTCTCTCTCTCTCTCTCTCTCTCTCTCTCTCTCTCTCTCTCCTAATGCTACTACTGTTACTACATCTATTTTAACAACAACAGCAGCAGCAACAACAACAACAACAATAACAACAACAGGAACAAAAACAACAATAACAACAACAACTACTACTACTACTACTACTACTACTACTACTACTACTACTACTACTACTACTTTTTGGTTCTCTTATTCAATTGAATCTTCAAGGTTTCATTAAATGTTCAATTGGAAGCTGTCACGGAATGGGTCGTAGCAGCAGGAGTCACTCAGAAAACGACTGCCCAACTGCAGCCGAAGATAATTGAACTGAGGGGAAGGCACTGACGACGAAGGGCGAGGGAACGAACAAGAAGGCCAAGGGACAGCGATGAGGCACAGGCCGGGTAACAGCGGAGGGTGTGGCAGAGTATGATGTAGTTTAATATATATATATATATACATACATACATGCATACATATATGTGCGTGTGTGTCTCATGGATGGTTGTACCTACTGGTATACGAGTATGATGGATGTCAGTTATCACAGCATCAAGAAGAGCTCTAAGATATTCCTGCCATCTGCACAATGTTCATAAAAGTTGGTCCCTTCATCACCAGCGGCTCCCCAAATACTTCAGAAATGAGCGATCAAAGTTTGGCTCTCACTAAAGTCAGGCAACATTATCCTTCCTTCCAATTCCATTCTCGTTGTTGCTTTCCCTTATTTTCCTTCTTCTTTCTCATTGTTCTTCCTCCTCTCTGTGATCCTTTTCCTTCTACTCCTTTAATCTCTTCATCGTACTTCCCTTCTTCCAGTCTGTCTGTTTGTATCACTTCTTTTGTCAATAAACACACGCAGCGTAGTTTCTCATTAGTTTTGGTAAGTTTGAAGTGTGTGTGTGTGTGTGTGTGTGTGTGTGTGTGTGTGTGTGTGTGTACTCTGAGGAAAAATATATTTCATTACATTTAATGTTCTCTCAATTTTAGTTTTTACACATATTATATTACTATTCTATTTAGGATATGTATTCTCTACTCGCTTTGGAGAAAATTAATGAAGGAATCAAATCATTACCCATACCATAGTGGAAGCAGACTACCTTGGTACTTTGGGCGTTATCTGTACCTGTGACCTGTCCCGCATAATGTTACCTTTACATGCAATACGCACATAACAAAAAATCTCTCTCTCTCTCTCTCTCTCTCTCTCTCTCTCTCTCTCTCTCTCTCTCTCTCTCTCTCATCCATTACTTTAGTTCACTTACATTATAATCTGCATGGCTTATTGAATGGTGTTCGACTTGACAAAACAACGTTGTATCACGTCCGCTACACTGGCAACGCGTTATCGGCCGTGCGGGTCTGCCCTCTCGGTGTCCTTGGTACGTGAATCCCATAATTCTTTTCTTGATGGCCGTGGTCAGGTCTGGTCACTCCAGGTCGAGGTGACAACATCGCGGAGAGGTACTACAGTCAACGCCCGCAGTACTCTCGAGGCTGGTTCCATTATTATCATAAACTTCGAAGTATTCTCCTGGAAGAAAGAGTCAATAAACACACACGTCCCACATTCACCCAATGTGGGACCTTCAGTATCTGAAGAAGAATACGATCACATAATTATGATGGATGGAGAACTCTGATAACAAGACCAACGACTAACAGATGATCTCATCCATCTGGGGTATGGTGAGACTGAGAAAAGGTGAGGAAGGACCTTCCCAGTGTAGGCATTATGGCTTCTTAAACCTCAATTATTTTGTCATGTTCTTTTCTTTCATATGCTCTAAAATACTAACAATATACACAATGAACAGGATGAGACAAGGAAGAAAATTGGCAAAATCACATCGATATTCATCAAGGAATAAAATTAATAATGTTAAAGCTCAAAAATGGAAAATCATTCCTGCTACCATTTACTTTATACTTAATAACAAATTGTGCTCGAGTGCCACCTCAATCCTCAGAAGGTGCAAGCAACAGAATTAGTATTGGCAGCCGATATCGGTGTGCCGGAAGGGGATGGCGAGAGGAAATGGGAGGGGGCGTTGGGGTGCGTGCCGGACCAGCTAGCACCAGCTGTGTCCACCATGCTTCACCAGTCTCACTTTTGTCTTACAAAAACACTGATGGAACCAAAAGAACCCGAACCCATGTGCAGCGCTGCTTGGATGACAGAGTTTTGTTATAAGGCTGGTCCTAAATTAACGTGTTATATCGGATACAGACACGAGAGACCACATGACCTGACCACATGATACGAGAGAGACCACATGAGTGCCTAGAAGGTCCGTGACGGTAATATTAACATAAATATCAACACTGGCCTAACTATTTTAAGAATGATGTTCATGTTAAGTCCTGCAGCGACTTTTTTTTTTTTTGTGTGTGTGTGTGTGTGTGTGTGTGTGTTTCATTGCTTTTGACTAGTTTTCAGTATGCTATGATTGCTACTAACAGGAAACGGGTTGCATTGAGCATACGCAGCCCAAGAAAGTTGGAAAGGTGAAAATTTCATGCCCCAACCAAACAATATTGATTTGTAATATACAATATATATATATATATATATATATATATATATATATATATATATATATATATATATATATATATATATATATATATATATATTCTCTCTTTCATCACTCATTACCACAAAGTCGAATGTAATGGAATGTATCATGAGTGCTACATTCCACCACTTTCATGCTAGTTACTCTTTTGATCTTGCTAACTGTATGCCTTCCTTCCTCAAGCAGCCTTGCTTCACATAATTTTCTACTCTTTTACTTCTATTTGGTTCATCTCTCAATTAATGCAATAGTTAATTAATAATATTTTCAATCGTCCATTATCTTTTCTAGTAAACTCTGAAACTCCCTACCTTCTGTATCTCTTTTAGCCATGTCATATAAACTTTCAATACTTGTCTTCTTAGTTACATGAGAAACCATAGTACACACAGATAGTTAAATAATTGTAATACATAATAGCAAAAAATGAATAAATATCAAATAGTATAAATGAATAATATGTCAGTAAATAAATAAATGAATATGCAAATGATTATAAAAAGGCATCTGTAAGTAAAATTAATCTTCCCACAAGTGATGTAGTATCCATCAATCCATCCATCAAATCACATACACACAAACATTCACTGAATGAAACCAGGAACTACTTGATAGATGTAACATTCCTGTATTACTGTACAGAAGAAGAAAACCAAGAAGAATTAAGAGGAGGATGTCTAAATAACAAAGAAATAAAGCTTTCTTATACTACAAGTATGCATCAATTAAAGGACAAATTATATAAATATAATTATGGACAGAGATGGGTTCAATATTATTTTTTTAGGTGCAACTTTGACTTAGGGACTTTTCTACCAGATCTAGTATAACTACAATATCATGACTACTTTTGGCCACCTGAGTGCAGCTTGTGATTTTGCAGTTTTGCAACTGTGACTTGTTTCCTATGCAACTCAGGTAATTACAAGTAAATTTTTGAGAGATAACAGAAACATGCTTCTATAAAGCAAAGAAATACATTTTTCCTTTTTCCTCTTTTTGTTAAAACAGCCTAAACTAATATGATCCTGCTCCTCCTCATGTCCTCTCGCCCACTCTTCTCTAATTCCAGCTATTTCTTCAAAAAAGTCATTGTTATTCCTGTTCAAAGTTGTGGTAAAAGTCACAGAAAATTAGCAGTGTAACTTGCTTGGTCCAACTCTTTCAAAACATTTGCAATTCTAAAGTTAGTGGTATGGCAACGTTGCAACTCAGTGCTGCAATGCCACACAACCCAGCTCTGACCATGTAGTATACTGCAACTATGTAAATATCTATGGTATCCTTGAGATGAATTTATCAGCATTCTACTTGCTGTGGGCCTGAACAAGGATAGCTGCTGCATAAGGCAACAGCTGGTGTGAAAATTGCTAGTTCTGTTTCACGAAAATATAAATGTCTCAATCTAAGTCCGGATGGGTAGTTGGAGATGAATAGGGATTGGTGTAGTCAATTGTGGATTTCTATTCTTTCCTATTGATCATTTTCAACATTTTGTAAAGTGAAACAAAATTAACTTTATTTGTGATTTCTATAATTGAAAATCATAACAAAGAACAAAATCAATAATTCATAGTCTTGAAATTCTGTAAGACACATTCATAAATCTTGGTTTGTCTTTATTGAATGGCAATCATTCTGTGATAGAATATGGGTCACTTTGTACCTCTTTTTCTTGCATACCACTCACATGCTATTATACAGAAAGATTCAATTGTTCAAAATCTCTCTTAAAGAACAAAAAAAAATCCATTATTACCTTTTCAAAACCATATTTCACACACAATCAACACCTCATTGATGTCACTTTAAGCAAACACCTTATAATCAAAGATGGAGTTTATTTTTACAAATGTAGATTCTGCTTAAAAATTTAATAGCAAATGTCATTTGTTATGTTCAGAAACTATTTTGGTGCCCTACACAATAAGCTGTGCAGTTACACAGTTACAATGGTGCAACTACATGCAAGTGTGGTGCAAATGTACATAAACCTTTACAATCATTAAAAATTTCAGGCAAATATGTAATGTGAATTTCTAATGTAGTGCAATATGTAGGAATGGGTGCATGAGAATTAAAAATTAGAGCAATTCAGAAAGTAGATATAGATCTAAAGAATAAAACTTTTGCGTAATCAGTCTGTGAAGTCTTTCCTAAGCAGTCTATCTTTATTTTTCCTTTTTTTTAAATATGACGTACCTCAGAAACAACAGAACTGGGAATGTATAGTATAATGAGTGAATTCAGGCAGAGACAATGTGGATGAACTGGCTGAGTAAAATATGACAAAAAAAAGGAAGATGAAAACAAAAATACTATATTACAGAAGTGGAATGTTACACAAAATTGATACTGTAAATTGTAAAATGGTCTAAAGAACAGAGGTAAGTACTCTGAGACTCTCCAAGTGCAGGAGAAAATAAATAGTTAAACATTACAAAACACCCAAGAACCATGAAAGAACAAAATTATAAGGTCAAGTGAGCATGTAAATGGAGGTATGTACATTTACTCAATGGAAAAGAGCACATTATGAACACAGTCTGCAGTCAGTTTAGAATAATACTGCCACTGCATTCCCTATGTATCATTGAAAATTGACTATTGACTAGAAGGGATAGAGTAGAAGAACTGAGAATCCCCTCTTTCGTATTTCTCTTTTCCTTAATTAAATAGAAAATATGACCGGTAATATTGCCTATCGACCTATAAAGGTATTGCCAGCTCCATATCTACTAGTAACTAGATAAATAACAGAATGGAAAGATATATCTATATATGAATGAAAGTGTACTAAGCATGTAGGTAGATAAGCTACCTGAAAGCCAAATGGAAATATATAGAAAGAATTTTGTAATAAATAATGTGTATATTTTATGTGTGTGTGTGTGTGTGTGTGTGTGTGTATGTGTGTGTGACTTGTTGTTTGGATGGTACACAGGAACTCACATGCGACATCTGGTGGCAACTCAAAGAAACATCACATATAAGAGATAAGAAGAGTAAATGAAACACTTAATTAGATTTCAGATCTCGCGCAAATAAAAAAAAAAAAAAAAAGCAAAAAACAAACGAGTAAAAAAGAGGTATATATATATATATATATATATATATATATATATATATATATATATATATATATATATATATATATATATATATATATATATATCCTAAACACTGTAGATAATTATTACTCCTTGAAAAGAAAAAAGACTAGGATATAAGTACCAATATGCAGGTGTCCTATATATGTGAGAAGATACTGTCAAACCATCACATGTCAACAGCATTGGAACCGAATCTATTCCTTAAAACCAAGATATTATATGCAAAACTTGAATCAAAACACAATTGTGCAAAGAACCAGCAATTAAATTGAGATAATTATGTTTTCTAGCCTTCCTAAATCTCACAATATTATGTTGGTAATTCATTGATAACAGTTTTACAATATACATGATAAACAAAATATGCATACAAATAAGATGTGATCACCATTACAGAGCTCAAACACATGATAATATAGAGCAAGGTTCTTCAAAGTACAGCTTGGGACCCAAAACTGTTCTCAAGTTCTTATTCAGTAGGTTATCATATCATAAACAGATATATGAACAATAAATTAAAATAAGCAGTATGTATGTGTGTATATATTCACTAGGGCCTAATCATAAGCTGACCTGCAGTCACCTCTCTCTCTCTCTCTCTCTCTCTCTCTCTCTCTCTCTCTCTCTCTCTCTCTCTCTCTCTCTCTCTCTCTCTCTCTCTGTGTGTGTGTGTGTGTGTGTGTGTGAATCAGTTTCCATATCATGAGTATAAAGGTACAACAGAATAGATATAAAGTATACAAAATCTAACTGGGTCATTACAGTAAAACCATTTGAAGAACACTGGCCTACTCACTGAAGCTTAAGTGTTAATTCTAGCATACAGTATCTAATGGCATGAAACAGACACCCACATTTCAGTAGGGCATATTCAGCAAAAAAAAAAAAAAAAAAAAAAAAAAAAAAAGAAGTTTTCTCAGGTATTCAAGCATGTAATATTGAAAGTAAGCTGATACGACAGTCAAACAATTGCAAACAATCACAATACGTAGTAAAAATATCCTATATTACTGCAATAATAAAATAGAGGTAGTGCTCTTGTCAGAGAGATGAGGTCAAGAACACAGCACAACTGCCAAGATAGCAACAACATTCAGTGCATCACAGAACAGGACTGCATTTTCAGCTTCCAACATTTCTTTACATCATATTATGGTTGAAAAATATGATAAACACATTTCTCAATAATATGGGTAAAGGAAATTTCAAAATCAAATTTACATGAGGCCTTACAATTGTAAACATGATGCAGAGAATTCTTTTAACATTTTTATGAAGAAAGGTGCATCTTGTATTCCATCACGTATAGGATATAAAAAAGCAACTGGATGGAACCTATGAAAAATTTGGTAACACTATTCAAGAACAGTCATGACTTTGTCTTGAGAGGTAAACAATTTTGGTGTGCAATGTCATGACTCATTTTGACCCATACAAATTCTAACAAGTCATATGCCAAACAAAAGTCACAAACCAAGCAAATATTTTTGTATTCAAAGAGGATGTATATCAAATTAGACATTCCAAACCAAACGTATACTGAGGTACCACTGTCATTCAACTGAACTTACACATATACATTCTAGTGTTGCTAGATTTGATTCCAAATTAACTTCCAAATCTAGATATTTTCATTATTGATCACACACTAAATACCTCACATCTTTTTACTGAAAGAAGTGCAGTTTACAGTACTAAGAATATGGTATTAATTGTGTTACATATATTATATTTGAATTAAAGAATGCTAAGAGTCAAGATACTATGTGTCTTTACACTACAAGCAGCAAATACTGACTGATGTTATAAACAAACATAGTTGGAGCCATACAATTTCAAATAAATGACAATTTATGTATTTTTAATACTACTACATAACTAACACAGTAAAACCCTGTTATGGCAGTCAGGCCCAATGGAGGACAACTTTGCATTTAAATTAGATACTGATAAACTCAAAATACCAATAGGGGGCAGTAAAGAGGGGAGACACACAGACCTCTAGAAAAAACAAAGATCTGAATAGAATTCATAGTAATTTTGAGACACACACAAGAAAAGTCAGAATGAAATGGTGAAAAAAGACCTTTTAGACTAAAGGGGAGGTGTCTAGTGGGCCTAGTATGAGATGTCTAATGGTTTTGAAATTTTATAAAGTTGTTTGTTGATACCCATACATGAGACTGTGAATTTTATAGATTTATGTGAAACATTGGAGACTCAAGCAAAGTTTTATTTTTTTATTTAACACTATTTTTCAATAAATCACTTTAAGAAAGATACCATTGAAACTTTGTTTATAATACTTGGGATTTTTTGTCTAAAAAATGTATATTTGTTTTCACTTTTAATTTTCTATTTTCTGGAATTTGTGAAATAGAAAAATTGTTATTTAGTTTTAGCTTTTAATAAGACCTTGAAATAGTTGCTCAGATGTTTTACCAATTCTCTGAAATTTTTGAGGTCTGAAGAACCATTTTTTTAGATATCAGCTGCCTAAAGATTTATTTCATCCCTGTCTTGCCATTTGTATTTGACAGAATGATACAGTAGTCATTAGTGTGTCTTGCATTTGGCAGTGTGGTTCACTACATGAAGCTAGGTACCATGAAACACATGACAGATGACAAAATTTACAAAGGAAAAAACATTCTAGTGCAATTGTTATGTACATTGCAAGCACTGAATAATAATAAGTATATTGTCAAATAAATCCGGCTATGACACAATAATGTAGAACATTAAAAATGGCATCAGGGAGAAATTTAATTTTATGTAAATAAGCCTGACTATCTGTTAATTTAAGTTGTCCTACATATCTTGGGCGAAGAAAACATTTTCATCTTATTTTAAAAATCTTCATCAAAAAATACCTCCTAGATACACCCCCTCAAGTCTTAGCAGGTGTATACTAAAGACCATACATTCTGAAAAGCTACTATTGGATAAAATTTATAAGCTAGCACATTCAATTATGTACGAATAGAACATCTCAAAAAACAGCAATATTGATTAAAATGATGGTGATGATGACTAGTTCTGTTTCATCCCCATGAGTAAAATAATTTCAGCATCAGTAACCACACACAGTAAAATCATGATAATCAGTATTTGTGGCTGTAAGAGCCTTGTGGGAGAGAGTGTTGAGTCACAGATAGCTTGGACTGCCTTGTCCTTTGTGGGTTGATAATTATTGCACAATTTAAAATCTATCATGTTACATATCTACAAATTATTGATCTCGAGACATTACTGTGGATGGCTTATGGTAATAATGACAAGAGAAGCCAGTAAGCTCTAACCTTCTTTACATCCATGATAACCAAAAGCAAAGAAAAAGGAAAGTAAGGTATAATGCATACCAAAACATATATAAAATGTTAAATACTATATCATATCATTATGTTGTATGAGTCTGTATAATATATACAGAAAGTTAAAAATATGAGGGAGGATTAGGGACAGTAATTATACCACACTATATCATTCTTCTGCATATTAGCAGAGGAAAATAATAATTACACCACACCACACTATAATATCATTTAGCTGCATATTTACAAAAGAAAATAATAAATAATTCTCCTGTTGTGCCTGAGTTCTTATCATTGAATTGAGATACACTGCATGCCTGTGTTTGTGCCCCTGTGATCATCTAGATATGGAAATAAAAAGAACCTTTGCATTTTGTTGGTTGGACAAGTAACAATTGACATAAAAAGTTCACCATAGAGTAAAAATGACCAGGTCCTCAAAGAAGTGAACAACCATTTTCCATGGAGAAAGGAGAGATAAAAAAAAGCTGCCAGCCATTCTTGAAGACCTGGTCGCCAAACCATCATTGGTTGGGTTTGAATAAGTGTGAAGTGTTGTCACCTTTAAAATCACCTGCACACTTACACACAATATTATCCTTTCAGGTGCTTCCACACAAACAGGCAAAAAATAAAGGAGGTATTTTTAAAAGCTACTATATCCTAGTTATAAAAGTTTTTTGGTTGGGTAACTAATTCTGAAAGCACTCAGGAAAATGAATAGAAGAAATATATATGAAGGTATTAGAAACAATCTAGCACAAGGAAAGCATAAATAGTTAGGATAAAGGTAAAGGGGAAAATTAAGTAATATAGCATACAAGAGTATCATTAGATAAAAAAAAAGATTGAGTAGTAAAGAGTACAAGAGTAAATATGTTTACAACAGAAGTTAGTGCAAGTTCAGATGAAAAGACACCCAAAAAATAGAAACAGAATAGAATGCCTCTGATGAAAGAAAAAAAAACAGCATTAAAAAATATGGTCCCTCACAATAAACAAAGAAAGTTTTAAACAATTTTAGTATATAGACCAAGAATTTTGGAAAAGGGAATGAAATAGGGAATCAAAGAAAAGTAAAATCAAGACATTTGGACAGTATCTAAGGGAAAACAGTTGATATGAGCAGCAACAACAGTGCTACAAATATTGATAAACTACTAAATGCATGGTAAGAGACATGGTCAAAATGGAAACACAAGGATTAGGAATTTTTCATCAAAGATGGCCTAGAAAAGATTTACAAGTAAGAAAAATGTATGACAAAGACTGGAGATGTCTTTGTCCTCCAGTGAAATAATTGAGACTAATTACAATGACCATGATTATGATGTACCTCAGTTGATTCAACATTGATCTATCTGCCATGGTGAGGTTTTACTGTATTAAAAAATCAAATACATGTTAAACCTCCCAAATCCGTAATTTTCTCATACGGCAACCCCCATAATCTGCCATAATTTAGATGTGCCACAATAATCTAAATGTGGCAAGTAATTAAAATTTGCTGAAATTATTTTAATTAAATGATGATTATTTTCACCTTTATTTCATTATTTAGAAGGATGGAGTCCACAACTAATGATAAAATAACAAACACACGGTATTTGCTGACTCAGCTTGTTGCTACTTACATATTTGTAGGAAATATACATTTTAAATCAAAAATGTTATTTCAGCTATAACTTAAGTCAAAGTGCAAAGGAAGGGGAAGTAGCTGATATTAACCAGGAAATTTACCTAACTGTATGTCTTTTTCCTATGGAAAGAATATCAGCCAATCATTATCAGCAACCCATGCATTTCAGTGGCAAGGGGCCAGGTGTACCTTGGAGACAGCATCAGTTATGAGCCAATGTTAATTGTTATGTTGTTCTTTCATATCATACTCTTTCATCTTTTACATAACTTGTTTCATTGACATCCCTCTCACACATCTAGCATGAGGGTCTGGAATTTTCACTGGTTAGGTCCAAAGGTTGCCGAATTTAGGAGGTTTAACATGTTGCTATAAATCTTCAATCACAAAATATATATCTAATCCAAGTCTGACACTGAAGTATCAGCCTTTCATTGCTGAAAAAGAAGACTGCCTATATTCAAAAAATATATATATCACTAAATATGGGAGATGGTTATGAACAAATGCAAAACAATGATTATATTCATTGAGAGAAAGGTTTCAATATGGCTAAAAAAAACTATGGATATGAAAAGATAACTGTGTATCATGATCTTATGCTACTATCAAACATGATCAGTAATTGAATGTCTATTAGTGTGGCCTTGGGTGACAGACTCATAATCAATACTAGAATTGTTACCATTGGCAACTAAAATATTGGTGACATTGGTGTTGCTGTTGAGGAGTGTAGTGTCCACCTCTTCTTCCTCTTCTTCTCTCTCAATGTCATCATCACCTGCATCACCTGCATTCACTATTAGACTCTCTCTCTCCATCACTTCTGTATCTACCAAACTGAAAAGAAAATCACAAATAACTTCACTGAAATTTAGCACTTAAAACTCAAAACTTAGATCTGTAATTCATAAAAGCAGGTAATTGGAAATACAGGTACCTCTCAATTAGCACGAGAGATGTATTTTTGAAGAGGTCACAGAAAACAAAAACAACATAAGTTGAACAATACAGGTACTTCTTTTTTTACTCGTCTTTGTTTCCTGCATTTTTAAATTTATGCAGGCTCCAAAATCAAAAAAAATAATAATTTACCTTTCTTTGTACTAATACACAATGTTTCATAGAGTGGCCAACAGATATCTCACGTGAATTCCTTTACACCAGTTTATCAATCATATTTTTCTGTGAAGTCATTAAGTATCAAAGAGGAAGAGTGAGATAAACCATGTTTCTTTGTTTTCATATGAGGCGCCTAGAGCCAGAGTAACGTAAGCGCCGAAACTAGAAAACGGAGAAAAAAGCGATCAAAGTTTTGCAACATTCGGAATGCAATATCTCCTCAATTAATAGAGATAGGAAGTGAGGCTTGGCTTCAAAATGTTCGTTATTTAATGTACTTTACAGCCTGTATCTGGGCATTCATAGATATAAAAGCATTCTGAAAGGATGATTGATTTTATCTGGTTTATTTGTGGGAAAAAATAAAAAAATCACTTCAAATATTTTGAGAATCAAGCATTGTTTGTTCTTGTTCTTATGTGTAGTTGTTTCAACATTATGTAGGTTATTGGGATTTACCACCACTGAAGCCTTTCTTGAGTGATGAATTAATTCTATTAAGCAAAAACATAAGCGACACTCATGCACGTACTTCATAATCTAAACACCTAATAAGGAGAGAATGATCAACAGTAGAAAAATAGCAATCCTTTTAATGCCAGAAAATGGAAACAAACATCTAACAAACTGAAAATAGTCCATTAGGATAACAGAACAGGAAAGAGTAAGAAAATTATCCGGCAGGTGAGTACTGCGCCTGTAGGCCTGTAGACCTGCTCACGTATGCCTCTCCCATATTCCTTCGTCTTTTACCTAAGTTTTTCTTCCATTCTGCAGGATTACGCATCCTTTTCCTTCCCCTAGAGGGTTCTGGCTCCTCAGGGGGCATGTTGTTGTCTGCCATAATGGCAAAATCATGGGTATTAGTGTACAAGAAAGGCAGAGTGTCATGCAGTTGTGGCGAGCTGGCGGAGGGTGGCCGAGTGTCTGTGGGTAGGAGGTGTGAGGGAAGCGCGTCTGTCAGTCATGTCACGTGACACGCATGGCGTGCGTTCATTGGCTCGCTGGCTGCTCGGCGGGAGTTACGACACTCTGGCACCAGCCGCTCATCCTCTTGCTTTGAGAGCGACACGAAGGGTCTACAGATAACTTCATTTGGGTGGATTTTCGACCTTATTGCGGTGTACATTATGACTTCTAATCTGCTTCCCGCCACAGTAGGAAGGTGGGGGAAGACAATGGGATAAAAGTATTAATTTCAGCCGGAGTGTCGCTTCCGTCACTCTGGCTCTAGGCGCCTCATATAAGAGAGGAAAGCTGGCCCAAAGGGAGGGGGGGGGAATAAACACAAAATAAAAAGCCCACTGATTTGCCAGTCCCCTTAAAGATAAAAAGAGTTAGCTGAAAGACTTAAATAAAGTCAAGTCATAGACAGTTGGAAATATAGAAGCAGGTAGGGAGTTCCACAGTTTACCAGAGAAAGGGATGAATAATTGAGAGTATTGGTTAACTCTCTTGCATTAGTGAGATGGACAGAATAGGGATGAAAGAAAGAAAGACTTTGCAGCAAGGCCACAAGAATGGGGGAGTAAGCATGTATGCATGATGTTAAAAATCAAATATTTGAATGAATTCAAATTTTATATGAAATATTGTCACCATATACTCACCTATATAAGTGATCCTGTCTGGAGCATTTTCTTCTTATGTACTTGAAGCAATCCATCAGTGGGTCCCAGTTGTCAAAATGGGTGAGAAGGGTGACACCAATGAAGGAAAGCAGCATAGGCACTGCACCAAGATATATAAGGATGGAGTACTGCACACCCTTAAGCCAGACATCCAGAAACATTGTGAGTGGAATAGTGAGACTCAGGGAAAGGGTTGCAAGCAGAGATGAAGTTAGGAAACAACCCCTGTTAAGAGAAGGGAAAACAACAAAACATTACACATGTGACACTAGTTACTTGTATATAAAAACAATGATAACCAAAGTAATAGTTAATCATGACAAAAATATTCATTTATCATAATATACAGAACAGGCACTTCACCAACGCATATACAATCTTCATCTGTTATCTCTTTGCACCAAGTCTGAATGTAAAAATAGTGTATGAACATGATACACAGAGTACCAGTAAAACTTACTACCAACAGATACAGTTGAATTTCTTATTTCTATCTTCTGCATCAAAATTATCTTCATGGCAACCTAAAAGCTAATGGAACAATGCCAGGAAAAGTTCTTTGTTTTTCTTTCTATGCCATACAAAGGAAAGACACAGGAGAAAAAATATTGGAGAAACTTCTTTCTGATATGAAGTATATGAAATACCATTATACAGTGTAATTATGCTTACAGCATAGAATTATTACCATTCAATCCATACCTTATCATGAGAATTTGCCTGAATTTATTCCCTGCCCAAGCTGAAAAGCTCAAGATTATTATATTCTGTATCTGCTGTGTGATGCAGACAACCAAAGGAGGACTGATAAAATTTTAATACTGGAAAAAGAAATGAGTGCAAGCAAGTCTGTTCATCTCAGTATCTTTTCATAGTGAGACCATTCCCTATCATGCAATATTCCAATCCTTATACCACAACAAATACAGGTTACTCTATATTGAGTGTCCTACATCCTAAATAAGTCTATAAACAAATGGGTCCTGCTAGATGCATACACACTCCCAGGGCTAAACCAGTGTATGTTGTTAGATCTCTGAGAGAGAGTATTTGGCCAGCTATATTATGTCTGAGCTCCTGCAATGTTCACAAGACAATCTCCTTCCAATAGGGGCTAAAAGTATATATGTGTATAGTACTTTGTCTAGACCACCACATATGGGGATTACCAGCATGGTATATAGATGAAAAAAAATGAGAAATGTGCCAACAAAATTCCCCGATCATCTTTATGAGACAAAAATAATAATCATGCTCACCATAACCACAATAATTCTGACAGCACTGTACCCACTAGACCATTTACAGACATGTAGAGCAACTGCTGAAGGTTAGGCAACTGGAAGGGTTCCCAACCAATGACATCCAGCAATGGAAATCCAGGCCAAAGGATGATAGCATTGAACAAACCCACAAAACCTGAGAATACAGGGAAGAATGAAAATTTACTATACAAAACATATCAAATAAAAATTCATTAAAGTTTATAACTTTAACCACTTCACTCTGCAAACCAACAGTGGCACTGTGTCATGCAATCAAAAATAAAAAATATTTGGCTATTCTTTTTATACACACTCTAGACGTTCTACAGTTGTTGTACCCTAGCATTTGAAATATAATAAAGATTACATCTATTCACATACTAACTTTTCCTTAATATAGGATAACTTTTGTAAAGTAATCTCTTAAAATGAATTCAAATAAATATTAAGAGACACATGATACAGGAAGAAGCTACAATATTGGAAGATAATAAAACCATATTATGATACCAATTCATCAGAAACACTAAAAACAAAATTGTTTCCACATCTGTACTGCAGTTGAAATAGAAATATAAATTAGAATGCTCAATTATAAAATCATGACTTACCAAAGAACATGGTAAAATCCATCTGCTCCTCAGAAGGTACTTTCCACTTAAGGAAGACCATGTAACAAGCATAGAGAACTGCTCCTGCCAGTGCCCAAATTACTCCTACTGGTACACTCTTGCCTTCCAAACTGATATCTTCAAGACTTATCAGTCCCTAAGGATAATAGAAAGACATGTAAGGTGGAAGCACTAATGAGATATATGCACCTACAAGAAACCTTCCATGTCTGTCTTTAAGAACACCTTAATGCTGACTACTTACCACTCCTACAACCATAAGTAGAACTGAGACAAGCTTGGATATAGTAAATTTGTCGGCAACTGATGATGGGAAGATGGCAGCAAGAATAAGAGTGAAGAGACCAGACGCTGAAGAGATGACATTAACCACACCTGCTTCAGTGTCGCTTAGAGCAATCTGGTAGGCATAGTTTCCAACAAACCACTGAAAAATAATAACAAAAATATACATAGATAATTGCAAAATTTGAATCTGAACTTAAAAATTACTAAACAAACCAATCTTATTTAATTTACAAATAGCCCTTTCCTGCACAATAGCTTCTCCTTGAGGAAACCCATATACTCATGGAAACTAAACATTGTTAGTCTATGTTGGAAATATTCTTTGGTCAAATGCTTCAAGTTAAAGGTTATTCATGTTACTTTCTTTTATCATCACTATCATCATTATTATTATTATTATTATTATTATTATTATTATTATTATTATTATTATTATCATTATTATCATTATTATTATTATCATCATCATCATCATTACCATTGATATTATCAAAATGAGAAGCTCTGAACATTTTCATAAAATGATTAATCTCTTTATCAAAGTGACTATCTGGTACAGGGGTGGGCAAACAATAAAAAAATCACCATCTTATAGCATTGCATAGCATATTAACCACAAATTCTAATTATTTAAAATAAACAAAATAAAAGCCACTCTGCTCGGAACACAAAATATTATTTGGTGTTGCTTGGTAACTTTTCCTTTCAAATCTACTAACATTTGGAGATCACATGCAACCCACAGGGATTAGTTTACCCACACCTACTTTAATACATCATGGTACTCATATGTTCAACTCACCAGTAAACAAAAGATGCATGAAATTTTCATGACTTCTTTAACAGACAACTTGTTTGCCTGTTGAAGAGCCAACTGCTCAGCCCGAATGGAAGCAGAAAAGGAGAGGCGGGACAACATGGCATCCACAGCATCAGACTCAGACATCTGCCGCACCTACAACCATAAATCACTTATTATAGTTACATTGCTTTTTACTGTTAACTATACATGTTATTCTAGGATATCTCTTGAAGTCTTTTGAGTTGTTCATTGTCACATGAATCTTACAGAATGATAAACAAATTCAACCAAAAACAGTAACACTTAAAAAAGTCAGTACATGACTGGACAACAATAAATTGGAAATTTACAGCTACCTCACAATTAATATAATTTATCTATCATTTATCCAAAGGAGACATTCATTATATATTGTTTTATTTTCATTTCTACCATGCATATATTTACAGAAAAAAATTAGAGTACACAAGGATTCCAATAGGTAGAATGTATTCAAGATATACAAATAGACATACAAGCATCATAGATATCTATAAGGCATCCATGCAAACCCACAATCACATCACACCTGCTCTATCCTAAAAAATCTTCAGAAATAAGCAAATAATCACATAACAGAGATCATACATATACATTCTGAGATGAACTGCAAGATATTCATGCAACTTATAAATGAAAATTTGAAATCTTCTCAAAAAAAACACCATGGAAGTGTTCACACTTAGAACACATATGCTAGAAATTGGTTACTCACAGAAAAGTTAACTCACGTGTGTGAACACAACAAAGAATGAGTATACACAGTGAGTCATATAAGAAACCAATATATGTAATAAAATATTTAGCTACCTGTTTGGAAATTACCAACTTAATTACTGATAATTGGCAATAAATATAACTTGAAATTAGATCAAAATATAATACTACAATCTCACATGAAGTAAATATTTCACTTCAGACTAAAACAGCTAAAGATACCTGTGATATACCTTAAACCACACCATCAAGGGTCATGGTAAGGTAAATTGTGTAAGATTCTTGGTTGATAATCACAAGCAAACTTACTAGAGTACAATGAAGCAATCATTCAGTAACAGCAACACACAGGACATTTATTAGTACCTCTGTCAGCTTACTGAAACGGACGGACTTGACAGAGGAGTCATCACTCTCTCCATCTGAGCTTTTCTCATGTGACTCTTGTAACTTAAGTGGAACATAGCTTGGCTCACTCTGGAAAAGAAACATGAATGAGTATCCCATTTCATGGTTGAGACATTGTTAATGCTGTAATACTGTACCACTTCACATAAATAAAAGTATACACACACTTATATTTTTCTAGTTTGTAAATTAAATCAATAATATTCACATAGTATGTAATAATTTTTCACTGGTGGTTGACAGGGATAACAGTATGAATGATGTGTGATACATATGAGTGTGTGTTGCTTTGTCTGGATCACCTCGTGAGGGAATACTGGACTAGTACGTAGTTATGGAAATGGAACTGTAGTAACTCCCGCAGGAGTCGAACTAATTGAGCAGTGCATGCACACACATGCACGTACGCACACACACACACCACATAGTGTAGCGATTAGCACTCTCGGCTCATAACAAAGAGGACTCGGGTTCGATTCCCACGCGCAGCAAGGCAAATGGGCAAGCTCCTTAATGTGTATCTACCCCTTGTTCACCTTGATATTTTTTTCATTCTTACCCATTTCTACATATTAGTTTTTTGGTGGCTATACATCAGATTTTTTTTTTAATAGCAAAACAATGCGCTGTTATTTCTGAGTATTTTCAAACCACAAAATCTTTACAGTATCAATAACCATCACAACTAATTTCTTCGTGAAATAGCCTACAAAGAGCGCTCTGTTTTGAAAGGAACAAATATAATTTCCAATACATACAAGAATCACTGCAGCTGATCATCTGCCACATTCCTCTTACAATTCTGTCTACAAGACAAAGAAAATGTAACATCCCACATTACCTTAACTAACATACACTATTTATGTATATCAAACTCATTTTCATCTATTTGGCTTTTGTTATTTACTGATGAGTGTTCAGAAAAATTAATCAAAATATATATATATATATATTCGATTTGTGTTGTTTTTGCTTTACACGACCTCTTCAAGAACGCAACACTTGCGTGAATCGAGTTACCTATCTTGGTAGTCAAAGTTTTTGATACTTGAACAGCCATTTGGAACAAATTAAGTTCAAGTCTCGAGTCTCCACTGTACAGAAATAGGCAGGGAGTTCCAGAGTGTACCAGAGAAGGGGATGAATGATTGGATAATACTAGCTAACTGCATCTAGAAACATCAGAAGAACAGTTGGCATAAAAATTGTGGTAGAAAATAGCAAGGGATCCAGCACTGCAACAATGAGAAGACTGAAGACAGTCAGTTAAGAGTTGATAAGACGAAAAGCTTTTGACTCCATCTTGTATAAAAGTCCTGTTTGAGTGGAACCCCCCCCATATATGTGAAGCATACTTCATACATGGATGGATAAGGCCTCTGTACAGACTTAGCAGTTACAGGAATGAAAAACTGATAAAGATAACTCAGAATATCAAACTTCATTGAAAATGTCTTAGTTAGAATATAAGTAAAAGACAGACCAAGGATGTTCAGTATAGTACAGAAGGATAGAGTTGAGTGTCATTGAAGAGCAGGATAATTGTCTGATAGGTTGAGCTGAGTTGGTAGACAGAGGAATTGGATTTTTGAGACATTGAACAATAGATATTAAGTTTCCTCTGTCTCAATCAGAAATTTATGGTGATCAAAAGCCAGGCTTTGAGTGGCTTCCCTATGTGATCTGTTTACTTCCTGAAAGCTTGATCATCAATGAAAAACTGAAAACTGCATGGATATATCATCAGGGTAGGAGTGGATAAGATAAGAAGCTTGTTTAGATCGTCAATGAATAAAAGGAAAAGTGTGTTTGACAGGATCACAATTCAGAGAAACATCTCAAAAACAACACTAAATGAATAAAAATCACTCACAATTCCATATTATTGTAACAGGTCACTTAGTTCAAAGCAACACTTACATAGTTGTACAGTCATCGCTCATTACCCATGGCTTCAGTTTCCATAGCTTCACTTTTATATGGATTGCTGCCAACCACCAATTCAAATAAAGGAGTAGGTAAGCCACCAGTGTTCAGTCTGTTTTTTGTCAATAAAATGTTAGTCATCATGTGCATAGTTTTTTACTTAAAGCAATATTTTGGTGGCTCCAGATTTTCTTAAGAGGATTACAGAAGGCAAAAATTTTCCATGGGTTTTGTTTATCCATGAGCATGTCTGTTACCTAACAACCATGGATAGTGAAGGATGGCCATACACTTGATAAAATTGAAAACCTCTCAACTAATAATTCCAGTGAACTTTTTCCACAGATAAGAGCCAAGAAAATTTAATGCCATCTGGCAGGCAGCCCGGCCTATCATCAGACACCTGGTGATGTACTTTGCGGCCAAAAGTCTGAGGACGTTCAATAGGTAAGTAGCGCCAGAGAACCAAGTGAGTAAGCTGGGCTGCTTCATCAGTGTCTCTGGCAACACTGGTGGCCACTTGATCCACAGTGAAGATGGATGCAGGAGGGAGGTCTGTCCTCTGCAAGATCTTTGTGTTAGAAGAAGTTAATATTTCCACTTAAATATAGACATTTTCCTGCTTGATGGTAACCAACTGTAATCTTTTGCCATTTCTTTTTTAACTTTAATATCAAATCTTTATGTGCGTTTATTCATTAGTTGTATGCTAAATATGATTCGTTCTAAAACAGGTAAATAATATTAATGACAACAGAGAAGCAAGAAAATTCAACATAATCATAAAAAAGTGGATGAGTATTGAGATATTGAGTAAGCAATTAAATAATTAAGCCAAATTATGTGATTTATATTAAGTAATTGCAAGAAACTTAAGATATTTTAGTATTGCAGGAATTAATGAAAATTAATATTAAATAAAAAAACAGGTATCAAAAGACAGGACTAACATGAACAACACACAAGAAAAGAAAATCATAGACCATAATAAAAAATCTTGTAATTTTTCATTTTTTTACCTTTATTTATCTATTCATTTCTTCTTTTTTGGGAGGGAGGTTTGATGTACTATTTACTGTAAAGTTTATAATTATGAAACTAGGCAAGAATAAGTAGAAGTGAGTAAAGATGTCATATCTTGTGTTTTCCAAGAACTCTGCCTGAGATATAATCTTGGTTAAATACTTCAAAGACAATTCACATAAATTTTTCAGTGTTTCAATTAAATAGCCATCTGAGGCATAAATTTTAGTAACAGCAGCAAAGATCCTTATCAAGTACTATACACAAAATTCATTCATCCCATAGACAGACCCAAAAGGTGATCCACATTACAAAAATCCCAGGTAAGAGACTATGACAACTTAATTAATTGTTTGGTTGTTGGCAGTACCAAGCTTTCAGGAAAATATCATCTAGTATTGCTTGACTTGATTGTGTCTTTGTTTTTCTTGTAATTGCACAAGATTTTGCAAGGTATGTCATAATCCTATAAAAAAAGACTTACATTTCAGCGAGTGTCTTGTCAGAGGTTTGAGCACCATCGTATACATTTCACTATCAATCATTTTTGCCTTCAAGTAAATTTCACTATGTTTTAGTGAAATGCCTACTGGGTTCATGACATAGACCAGGCAATATCATATCCAGGAGGACCTCCGTTTACTGACAAGATGCAATGTCAAGAAGCTTTTAATCATCCAAGTTTTAGAGAAGAAATGGCTGAATTTTCAAAAGGATTCAATAAAGAAAATTTAATAAGGAAAGCATCTCTAGATATAAGAGAGGGTCTCAAGTCATGCATCACCCTGGAACTGTATCATATTGTGGTGGCATTATTTATAGCATACCAAGACAACAATATGGGAATGCTGAGCATTCTGTGAAACTGAAGAACTGTGTCAAGTTTTTGTGACTATTGTCATTTCCATCTCGAAAGAACATTTAGGCACAGGCTGAGAACGGGATTTTCCCAAGAGTTGTGTTGTCACATCACCACAGGACCAAAAACTCAAGAGAATGGATGAGTAGCTCCCCTGACCTATTCAATAAAAGTATGTGGACCAAAAAAATAAATAATGAATGAATGAATTGATCAATAAAAGGGTAAGAGATTAGACATACTAATACTATTGTAAACCTGTAAAACACTGAAGGAATTGTTAATAAAATATCTACTTTACCAAGCTTGTTAAACCAACTACAAAAGTTACCTACAGGGATAATATGATCGAATACTAAATGTGAGGAAAATGTGATGGAATAACTCCATTAATACCACAGTGTTCAAACTTAACTGATTTTTCTCTAAATGTCAGAATTTTTTTTTACATGGCCACTGTACACATTTAAACAAAAGCTTATAGAAGAGCACACACAAATAATTTACAACACAAACTCCACATATAAGACTTGTCAAGCAACTCACAAGATATTTTCCATGATGGGTAACATTTTAGCAGAATTCTAATCTGGAGAGGCTATTCAGCTCAACAGGAGACAGTCTGAAGCCTAAAACATCCAGCCTGAGCAACCTAAACTTTGAGAGCTTGGTATTCCTATAGGGCAACTTCAATCACCTGGGATTAAAGGAATGGCCCAAGGAGGAGGAGGAGGAGGAGGAGGAGGAGGAGGAGGAGGAGGAGGAGGAAGAGGAGGAGGAGGAGGAGGAGGAGGAGGAGGAGGAGCTCTTTGATCAGTGATTTTGTCTGTCTGGAGTCAAGTGATATCATTTTATTATTATAAACTGTTTTAAAACTGTTTTGTTTAATATTGGACGGTAACACACTAGTAAATTTTGGTAATGCTGGTAACGCACTTTCAATTTTGGTAGCAGTATCACAGTAAGTAGCACAGTAACGGTAATGCTCTAAAAAAATTTAAATCGGTAATTCACTGACAGTAATGCATCCCTGAATTTTGGCTAACACATTGATGGTAATGTACTATCTGTCCAGCAGTAACGTGCCCAGCTCTGACTATTACATAACTGACATTCTCAGAGTGGTTAGCACAAGGACCACATTTTCACAAAAAGCTAACATAAATTTTTATCTAGTTCTGCAAAATCTACAATACAGAAGTGCAATTACTTTACCCTTATTGTATTTAATACATGGAGTGAACAATTCATTATGGACATTTTTCTTATAGGAGCAAGTTTTGGTCTCCATATTTAGTGCCTATAAGGAGACCCAACTGTATTTCTATTAGAAATTATATCATACTTCTATAACTTCCCATAACACATTCATCAATAAAATGTCAAACTTCCTTTTGGTCTTTTACACTTTTTTTTGAGGTGTGTATTTCATCCTGATAGTTTTGCTGGCAACTCAACATCGGGTGATTTTAGATTAGTTCTTCCTTCACCTCCTTCTTCTGACTATATCATTTCTATTACTACATTAAATTTTTGCATGACCTTAATAATGTATTACACAAATAGGTACTACAGTATGCACATGGCACGCACGCACGCGCACACACACACACACACACACACACACACACACACACACACACACACACACACATACGTGATTGATAAATATGTATGTAGTATACATACACACACATTCATGCACACATTCATGCACACACACAAACACACACACACACACACACACACATACGTGATTAATAAATATGTATGTAGTATAGATACACATACATATATGCACACACACACACACACACACACACATACATGCACACACACACATTTAAAATACATATCTTATGCAAACAAAAGCTGAGGTAGAAACTGCCTCTTGGTTGCTGTCAGCTGTGTAAACAATGCCACAGCACATGAGATGTTTTGCGTCTATAATGGCTATCAAGGATATTTTAGCCATTATATCAGCTTAGTGGTTTAATATTATTTAATTAAAGGGTAAGAAATGCCTACAGATCCTATTATGATATAAAGTACAAAACTAATAATATAAGAATATTAAAAAAAAAGGAAAAAGTAGAATTTATTTATGACAGTGTCCGACTTGTTCTATACCCAGCTTATTTGGATCCAACTTAACTGAGTTCACAGTACTAAGATAAATCTGTAAATGAAATATATGTACAACTACAAACAATAAAAATGAAAATTCACACAAACATGGCATACATTAATCACACAAATTAACAAAAAATAAACATTTATCTAACTTTGGACAAAGTCAAGAACACAAAGACAACTTAAGGGATAAACTCCTTTCACTTACCAAATGACGACTTTCAGGAGAAAGTGGGTCTCCCTCATCCTCGTTTGCATCAACTTCCTGAAATATCAATCATTACTAATACTTAATCTATCACCTGATCATTCATTCAGAGCATCCAAATACAGTAAAAGTCTGTCAATTCAAACACCAATGATCCAAATTTCCCAACAGTTCAAATTTGTTTAAAGTCGGGTGAAAGAAACATTTTATTGCCCAAACTTGATCACTGTGCAAATTCAAACCCAGTATAAGGTGCACTATAGCAGCAAGGGGTGGAAATAGGTTCTGCTACTGACATTTCTTTATCTAAAAGTAAATGGAAGACCTATTATCTATCATATCTAACATCTATCACTTCACAACTTTATATCTGATTGCCAGGATGGGTTCCATCAATGTTGCTTTACTGGTGACCTTCTAGCTTTCCTTACTGTGTTTTAATCATCCTCTTTTAGAGATTCTGGCAAACTTTCACTGTTGCCTGGAGATATCAAAAGCTCTTGACAAATGATGATGCCACCCTGTACTTTTCCACATGAGAGCTACATAACACCAAACTTCTAACCTCTCTAAAATTTCTGACTTTCCCTCTTTATCATCAAAAGAATGTGCAAATCAATATTATAAATAAATATTAGAGGATATGATTGATACACATATATATTATTATATTATCAAAGATGGATATGAATAAATACATAAGAATTAAATCAAGTATGGGAGCTTCAGATGTTTTCCTTATTTCAATCCTGAGAACATGCATTAAAACTCCTCCTATATAAAAATATTTCACAGTATTTGAGGTTCTTTTTGAAAGTTACATAACTCACTCACTCACTCACACTCACTCTCTCTCTCTCTCTCTCACCTGGTATATACGTTCATCATGATTGCTGTGAGAACACTGATGTCGCCATGGTCGCCAGAAGATAAAACCCAAGAGGTAGAGTGAAAACATGCTGGTTTTTAAGTAGGTGCTGAAGAAAGGCTTATCAAAGCCAGTGTTATTGAAGATGTACTGGAAAAAGAAAGTGTATCAATATTAGCTGATAACCCTCATTACAAAAATTAACAATATAAATTATGTCTACATCTGCCCACAAATTAAGTTTACTATCAATAAAGTTTTTTCTCTATAGTTTCAGTAACCTATTCCAAATGTTTTAGCCTCACAATGAAAAGGTAGCAGCTTCAAGCACCATTTTCCATTGTAAATAGGTAAATAGAAAACAAGATAATACCTAAAACATGGCATGAAACACTTACACTCGCTGGTAAATCTAAGAGGGATAAATTCTCCCTAATTTTATTTAGTGACGATGATCATTAATTCAAATAACATAATCAATCCAATTTCATTTTATCATGAGTTCTCTAAATAGTCAAGCACTATACATTAGTGTAGAGATTTGAGAATATGGATGGATGGCATTAATAATAAATATTTGTTGTTTACCTCTGAGAGTTCTGAGGATGCAACCCAAATGACATCCACTAGCAGAAGAATGAAGATGCCCAGGGCAAGACGCCTTCCGTGAGTCATGGTATACCATCACTGGAAAAATGAAATATAAACAACTTCTAACATTAAAGTTCATCAAAATCTATCAAATAAAAAATTCACTAATTTGAATCCCATCATAAATATATTTGGGGCCCAACTTCTTCATAACCATCATCTGAAGAGCATTTGCAATATTGGGACTGTACTGTGCTTTGACGAAAGGAGAATGACATTAGTGAATTGATTAATGATGTACATTATTTACATGGCAAATTAATATATCTTTTAATTATGACTGTTTTTCAACTCCAACTTATGCCTGCCTTTCATTCCCAAAAAATCCCTGTGGAAAATTATTCTTTTTGGGTTGGAGTTTCTAACCAAACCCAACATTATAATTATCCTCTTAGAAGGTCATGTAATGCTTTATATGGGGTGATCCAGGAGAGCACAGCCTCTTGACTAGGTTATAATTTTGGGTTCAGTTAGTGACGTGCATTAAATCTAGGTTTATAATGTTAGCTGTAAAGTTGAGTTTGGTTAGTAACTCATAGGAGGGCAGGGTCCGGTGGTAGTAAATCATTGGCAATGCTAGTCACAGCTACTATCACTGCCACTACTACCACCACCATCAAAATATTTTGGCAGATTTCCAACCTCTTTTGCATTGCACCTTATTCAATTTAATGTTCCCCCACCCAAAAATCCTGATTTCTCACAAGTCCCCAAGATCATCAGAGACGCTATGTAGGCATAAGTTGGAATTGAAAAAGTCATAACTCAAAAAATATACATTATGTATACCTTCAATCAATTCACTGCATTTCTTACCAGAAAAACCTGAGCCACATCAGAGATTCATTGGTTGGACAAAACTGCAAGCTTACCTACAAATGCTCCTGAGGACAAAATGGTAAATATTTACATGAGGTCCTTTCTGTCAAATATGGCCATTTGCATCTTTAGACTTTTCAGGAAATGCAAAATTTGGTCTAATATGGTAACTAAGCCAAAACAAATCTAATCTAAGCTAACCTAACTTAAACCTAATATGTTTTTTTGCACAATATATTGATTTACAGAACATCAATATAAACCAGTAATACTCAAGAGCACACACACACACACAAAAAAAATCAAAGATTTGAAGTACAGTGAGTACACAGCAGCACTACCACAGTCATGTCATGCACTACTGACAAGGACCCATAGTAAACATTAACTGCATTGTTTTTAAACACCAAATTATTTTAAAATCTATCATAAAAAAAATCCCTTTCAAACAGCCAATATGGTTATGTCAAAGAGAGAAATGCTACAATTGTTCAAAATTACTATTAAAGTTTTCTTAAATAATAAAGGTCTAATTTCAGTAAGACACACTAGCTCATCAGTACCATTATATATCTCATGAAGGATAAGTGGCAATCTTTAAGAAGGGATAAGGCTATGGGGAGGCTGTTAAAAGTGATATGATAAGGAAGACTTCGTATCATTCGCCCAAGTCCACACATTATAGCAAGATGATCTTTAGCCATAGCAGTCTGATTACATGTTGTACATATAATAAGAGAAAATAGGATATTGTGGCAGAGGACTGGACAGGAATAACATATTGTATATCCCTAATAATGCAATAAATGACACAAGAGTACACTAAACATTGCTGGGCCAAAGTAAGGCTTGTCAGAAGCGCCTCGCCAAGACAACTATGCAAGCTTGACATCACAAGATGATCTGCACCAGCGGGTGAATTTCCCAATCCTTTACCACAACACACGCCACAATAACAACATAAATTACCTCAGTGTTCAGCAGTACGCCTCAGCTGTTTATTCCCAACCCGCCGCCGCAACACTGAGAGAGAGAGAGTGAAGGGGTAGAGAACAGCACTAATATTTTCCAAGTAAGAATATACTTTCAACTCATGCGTATTGGTACAAAATTACGAAAACATATTTAATCATTAGTTTGGTATTGAAAAGTGAATCCGGTATTAAAAATTGAAGTATTTCGTATTAATTAAGTCCCCGAGTAAATCTGGCACACTCTGCTCTGCTGTTCGTTCGATGCGCCGCCGCCGCCACTGTGCCAGTATCATTGCGGATGGAGTGAATGGTAGTTGTGTCACAGTTGCTCTTCTCGATGCTTGGTCATGCCTGTTGCCACACCAGTTTCTCCGCGAGTGTTTAAGGCGATCGAGAAGTCGGACATCCACACTCTAGCATGCTGCCGGGAAGAGGACATCCGTGCCATCCTGCCGTGCTTGGTGCGGATGAGCCTGATCGCCCCACTGGACCACTCAGAAGAGTGCATCGCCGGCAGGAAGGTCATCCTCAGAATACTTTCGGGCATCGAGGTTGTCAACTCCCTCGTCGCGCTCCTCTCCATTGACTTCCCTGCCCTTGAGGCGGATGTCAAGAAGGAACAGCAGCTCAGGTCAGTAAGCCGCGGGCAGCTCAACATATTGCCCGCGTCATGTGTTGTTGGCGTGTTGACAGGAGTGTCGCTGACTGCGTATACCTGGGATGTGTGCCGCTCATTAGATTAATGAAGCACGAGGTCAAACGGCAATGGTACACAGTGGGGTATAGTTTTAGTTTCTACACATACTCTTCCGTCTCCTCTCTAATTCATAAATCTAGTTGGCAGTTGCCCTGTGGGATATCTAGCGTTCTCCCGTTAACCCTAGTGGTGCCATATGACCTAAGCTGTTGCGGCATTTGATGGAATCATTTCCATATTCATCTAATTCATAATCCTCACGTGGAGTGTTACAATTTCCAATGAAAAATCAATTGTTGCAAACTAACAAAAAGCGAGTTAGGTTAGGTGAGGTTGTTAGGTTAGAAAGTTGTCAAGTAGTTAGAAGGTTAGGTAACTTTGATAAATATCACTGAGGTCCGCACAGACATGCGGAGCCTGCCTGGCGACCTCGTAAACAGCCATAATGGCAATTCCACAAAAGTATATATGTATATATATGGTTCTGTTGTAGTTTTGTACAACACACACTAGATGGTTTTGGCCACCCACAGGTTGTTCTTACTATTTACAACATTTCCAATTAGTAAATTACCTGCCACAAATGAATAATAATGCTGCAATAGGTCTGGGATTGTGCTGTTTGTCAAATTTTTACTGTGATCTGTGCACCAGTGATGAACAAACATTGAAGTGGTTCTTTTGTTTTATAACTGGGATTTGTGGATAGTAGGATATTGGGAGTCATGGTATTTATAGAACTTCCATCAATCATTTTTTTTTACTTGTTTTAGATAAAAACCCACTGTCAGTTATTAATATGGCTACTTAGTGGGTGGAAGTGAAGCAAATGGTGTAATTTTTGGCAATACAGACGTAAAGAGGTTCCACACACACTGCATAGTGTAGTGGTTAGCACTTGGCTCACAACCGAGAGGGCCCAGGTTCGAGTCCTGGGCATGTTGAGGCAAATGGGCAAGCCTCAATGTGTATCTAGTCCCTGTTCACCTAGTAGCAAGTAGATATGGGGCTTAACTTGAGGGGTTGTGGCCTTGCTGTCCCGGTATGTAACTTGAATGATGTTTTAAATTTCAGGCAGAAGCTTGGAGGTGGAAACCAAAGTGAGAGTGTGCTAGTACAAAACCTTGCTAATGGCTTGGCCCTGGAATTTGAGTGTTCGGATCCTACACGTAGACTCCGCCTCCTCCTTTCAGAGCTGCTGCTGGTGATGGCACAAGTAAGATTTACATTTGTTAAAAAAATCATTGAATATAAACATGGAAAGCCAAAAGTATCAGCATTTTTTCCTACAACATTTCTTTTGAGCATTAAGAAGTAGTGAACTCTTTATTTTAAGGGAATACGTGACACATGAGGTCGTCTAACTATAGTATCTTGGGTATTTCAATGAACCTTTGCAGGTAAGTAAACATCAGTGTTGTCTACATTTTGTGCGAGCTATGAATAGTCTTCTAGTATTCCTAAATCTCAATGAAAAGTATTTTGAAAGTTGCCATGCAGAAAGGCACGATTGCATTTCTTTTATTATGTTTGTCAAACCACATAAAAATTGTTTTTGTCACTTTTTCTCTTAATACTCCTTTATCCTTTGTCCTATCAATAATATCTAATCATGAAGCCCCAATATCTTGTTCAATCAATATTCCCTATACTTTTCTCATAAATCTGATTGATTTTAGCTTCTTTTTTTTTCAATTAGAAACAATAAATTTGATTGGATCAAGATATGATTAATTAGGAAATATAAATGTATATTACTACCTTATATTCTTACCAATTTTAATTATTTTCATATATCATGGTATTCAATTGTATGGCATTAGTGTTTATGGAAAGCTCAGGCTGTCGACACAAGAGCAGTCTTTACCTAAACACTGGGAGTGAAGGATGTATAGAATTTTTGGAAGACTTACATCTACCAACCATGACTTATAAGTGGAGAGTGACACGGGCATTACTTCAGAACCTACACAAGGCTGCTGCATGTTGCTGGAGTCAAAAAAGCACTCAAGGTGCATCTTTACTGAAAACTGAGACTCCAAGTTCATTGTTACCACCACAACTACTCCCATGCTAGTCTGCCAGCCCTGGCTTTTTAAAAGTGGCACTAATGTATAAGGTACTCTGTAAAAATTTCATGCCAATCTGATTGTCTATTAAAAGGCATCATTAGAAATTATAATTAAAGGGCAATTTTTTCTAGGAAAAACATTTCCAAAAAGATGAAAAGAAACCGGGAATTTAATGAGAAGAAAATCAAAGATGGAAAAAATTGTTATTTTTCTCTCAGAAACTAAACACAAATATGGAAATGTTTTTCCTGGAAAATCTAGATACACCAACAATGTATCTGCATATTTTTTCATGATGATTGATAGGAAATAAAGGCTGCAAGGCAAGTACAAAAATTGTGAATTTATGAGTTTTTCCTTTTTATCCATACTCCACCCAAATTTCATAAAATTCACTGGATATCTTTAGTTGATATTTTTTCTTTTCTGGATGGAATAGGAAAAGTGACAAAATATTTGTAGTGAAACTTTGCCTCTTGTAATGCAGTTTTGACTTAATATGGTGTTTGTCCAGAGCCAATTAACTGCACTATTGGCAGCCCCACTGTATATCTCTACTATAAGGTGTGAGTTTATCAAACAAACCTTGATTTTTCTAGATTAATAAGGACCTATGCATTATTATTAAAAAAAATTTCTCCAACATCAAGATTCGAGAGCCACGGCAGGACTTCTACCACAAAGCATCAGAGTTGTTTGACAATCCTTGTTACTTGGAGGAGGTGAGTGATGTGCTGTGCATTGCCTTAGCTGAGCTGCCCGCCTTACTACCTCCAGCAGAAGTGGCTGAGGCACTGCTGCATGTCACTAATGGACCGATGCTCATCTCTCGTATGGTGGCCAATCAACCCGACTGTTTCAGAGAAGGTATGAAGCTGAACTGAGTGCAATATCCTTTATCCTTCAGTTGGTAAAAAATACCTTTTAGAAGTGTAGTCAAGTCAACTTTATATCAAGCATTACTCTACTAAATTACTTGAGTTGAACAAAATATGTTACAGTGACAGTCTGGCCTAAAGCTTAACATTGAGGATTTTCTTTTTATTCCTTGTGCAGTGATACAGATCCAGTACAAATTAGGGATGTGGGATAAGTAATGTCACCCTTAAGAAATTTAACTTTTATTTTGGCTGTTTGTCAGTGTTTATTTAGTGCACTCATCACTTGTCATCTGCAGCCATTTTGAACTCTAATAAGGTCACCCTTGGGAAAAGTGAGTTATAATGTGTTTACCAGCATCTCTCACTCGCTTTGAATCATAATGGCAGGCAGGCATCTCTAACCTCCAACTTGTGCTGAAATTGATAGCCAATTATCTTTGGAAGAAGATATTGATCAAACCAGTGATATCAGCATTGATGTTGGTGATGCTAATTCTGATTATGTATTTGATCAGCAAGTGGAAGAGGCAGAATATTTTGATGTGCTCCCACTACCTCCACACACTCCTCCTTTCCCACTCCTGGGCTGCCACATGCCTCTACCTCTTCTTCCAATACATCTAACTGGCTGTATGCACCCAGCACAAGAAAGAAGAGAAAGGAGTTGAGGCCATTTTCAAATGGAAAGCAACAATCATCTGTTGTCCCAAGTAAAGATAATGATAATGATAAGTCTGATGACCTTGACTCTAGTACATTGACACATCAGACAGACAGTGATGAGACACATGGCATATGGCAAACATACATTGTCCTTTGTTGTCCACCACCTACAAAACACCACTTTGATGGCATAGGGGAGACAATACCAAGTGTACCTAACAAAGCTAGGCCTGCTTATCGATGGGACTAGATAGATAGGTGAGCCATATCTAAAGCC
This sequence comes from Callinectes sapidus, assembly GCA_020233015.1. NCBI lineage: Eukaryota > Metazoa > Arthropoda > Malacostraca > Decapoda > Portunidae > Callinectes > Callinectes sapidus. The sequence goes on from CM035194.1 coordinate 8,719,461, forward strand.
CCAGCTGGAAATTTGAAAATGGTGACTTTGAACCTAAACTCTTATTCATATATTTTTGTAATTGAGTTAAATGTGATCAAGACGGAAATTGTATTTTTGGTGATCTGGATGAGTATAAGGGAGGTAAATCAATGCTGATCACCTAGGGGTTGACTGTTGTAACTAATAAATGATTTGCTCATTCCACCTACCATAGTTGTGACTGGTCTGGTGATGAATGGAGACAAACAGGATGAGGACGTCCCTGGTGGTATGTTGAGACTACAGGCTGTACGTACATTATGTCAGATGAACCCCAGCCAAGCCCTCAATGTGCGAACCCTTTGTGTGAGTATTTTGATTTATTATTTGATTATCCCTAAAATTTTAAAGGAGTTCTTAATTGACATTGTTTAGTTTTTGTTTTCATTATTTTTCAAAATAACTCGAAGTGGTGAAATTATTTTGTTTGTAGCCTCTGAAATTTTAGAAATTGAACATTTTCTTTTAGAAGAAAAATTATCTGGTGGGGCACCAACCAAGGCAACACATATAAAATTTACTAATAACTACTTTTTAGAGCTTCCATATTTGTTGGTATTCAGATTAGTGATCTTTTCATTACACCAGAAAGTCATGAATAGTCCATGTTTCATATTAGATGTTTAATGTATCTTATTTTAGATATCTTTCTGTCTATAGGTGGAACAGTGCCGCATGCCTGGACTTGCAATTTACCTTACTCTGGATGCAGGGAAGGCTAATACTGGAGGGATGGGAGGCAGCAGTTTGTGTGGTGGGGAAGGAGGAGATGTGGTGAGCTATGTAACAGGGCTCCTCCTCTCTCCTAATCAACCACAGCGTTCATGGTTTGCACAGTTTGTCAAGAGTGGACAGAGGGTAAGTGTTTTTATAATATACAAGTGTTATTTTGTTTGACTAAGGGAAATTATGATTTATCATATGAATATAACTGCCCTCTCCAGAACTTATCAACTGCATTGTTCTGTAATGCCTTTAGATGTTCTCAAGGAAAATACCTACTTCAGTATATAAATTGTGAACATAGTTTAATCAAATATATGTTTATGTTTGTCCCCAGAGAAAATATGACCAGCCTGCATCAGCACTGGTAGCTTTGCGCACAGACTTGAGTGAACGCCTGAGGAACTTTCTGCTCTTTAATAGCAATGACACACTGCCAGATTCCCAGGTGATCCATGCCACAGCACTCCTCAGACTCTACTGTGCTCTAAAGAGTTTAGCTAATCTCAAGTAAGTGCTTTAGTGTAAGATAAACCATGCATTTTGACAAAAAGATTTGTGACATCTTCAAGAAAGGCTCTGGGGGCAGGAATCTTAAGAAACATCTCATCCTCTGATGCAAAAAATTAATTGAAAAAAAGTATAATGTCTTTCAACTTGACCATTGTTCAAATGACCATTGTTGACTGTATGTGAGCAGGAGAATGTAGTGTCATACTGGTTGATGGTATGATATCATAACATTTTTCATTTTGTCACAACTTACTGAGGTGTCATTTTTTGTCATAGGCATGCCTGCTTTTATATGAAAATACTCAAATCCCATACGAAGGGCATGTAATTTCCACCACATGTTGTCGATGTGTATGTGCATACGACAAGCTGTTAATGGTTCAATTGTGCCCATATATCCAATTCTAAGAATGTCTTTGTATAGTCTGACTCTTGTGCATCATTGTACAATCTCCCAAGCATCACTAAACTGACCCAGTGAAAATGAGTCTGTGGTGTTTGTGTTTCCAAGTAGTTTATGAACATAAACATATATATAAGACAGTATTGTAGGGCACTGGACAAAATATGTTGATTGTTGTAATTTTATTGTAGGTTTTACAAATTCCTGTAGTAAACACTTATATGATCTAATCTATACTTTAAGAGACCATTGGTATAATCAAATTTATTTTGTGGAAATTGTGGTACCCTTTGACATGTTTGTCTCATTACAGATTCAGTGAGGACACAGAGATCATGTATCTATTGCAGCTGGTGACCTGTCGACCCCCCCCTTCAGCAGCGGGAGTGAGGTTTGTCAGCACTGGGCTGTGCATGCTTATTGCCTGTCCCTCCCTCATCTCTTCCCAGGACAATGAGCGCAGGGCCTCTGAGTGGATCAAATGGCTGGTCAAGGAAGAGGCTTACTTTGCAGGGTGAGTTTTCACTGGACTGTATTTATTTCCAAGAGGTAATCTTGTCAAACTATTTATTGTGAGTTTCAAGAAAAGTAAAGAGCCTAATGGAAGTAAGTTTCATTTAAGGACTGGTGCATGCTACAGCAGTAAATTATTTTTAATTTATCTTGTAACAACTATAGAATGAGTTATTTCAAAGATTTGGTCTTTAGCAGAATGATGATCACATTAGCCAGAACTTCTTATTTATTTATTTTTTTCCTGTCATCCAAATTGTGCACAAGACTGGTAATTATGGACTAATTAGTGTAGTCTCAAGTGCATAATTTAGTTTAATTATATGTTTTCTCTCCTTCCATGGTCAGGGCTAGTGGTGTGTCATCATCTTTTGGAGCAATGCTTCTCCTCATGGCAATACACTTCCATGTACAGCAGCTTAGTGCCATCATTGAGCTGGTTAGTGCTGCTCTCGGCATGAAGGTCATCACTCGTGCTTCCAGTCTTGGTCGTATCAAGTATATCTTCACTCATGATGTGTTCACAGAGCAGGTAAGAGAGCCCTTAGTTGTATCTGACTGAATAAGAATATTTTGTGCTTATGAATATATATACTTATATATATATATATATATATATATATATATATATATATATATATATATATATATATATATATATATATTGTATGCAAGTATGTGTGTGTGTAAGTATTGTTGTTTGGGTGGTGTACAGAAACTCACGTGAGACATCTTGTAGCAACTCAATGAAATATTGCGTATACTATAGTGTACTTTTGGCTTGCAGGTGGTAACAGCACATGCAGTGAAGGTACCAGTTACAACAGGCCTTAATGCCAACATTCCAGGTTTTCTTCCGGTACACTGTGTTTATCACCAACTCAAAAGTCGCATGTTTACCAAACACAAGGTTCCTATCAAGGATTGGATCTACAAGTATGTAGTACAAATTAATTAATTTATGAAGGGAGATAAGACTTATGTACATGTATAGTAGATAGATTCCCATTTACAAGCATTTCCTTACATCTTAGCTTCAAGACACATGAGGATGAGAAAGAAGATGCATAGGTGTAGTTTAGAATTAACACGTTCAGTGTGTTTGTATGTATGTGTACTTTGTAACATTTTGAGCACATTTTAATAGTACTGTGATATTAATGATAACCTTGATCATTTTGCTGAGTATTCATGATGTGAAATTTTCATATTGTTGCATCTCTGTGTGGGACACCAGTGACACAAAAGGACATCGAAAGAAGTTAAAGGATAACTGTTGAATAAGTATCAAGAAGTTGAGCTTTTCACAAAGATGTGTTGAGGTGTGGAATAGTCTAGACAAGAATCAAGAGCAATTCATAAATTGAAAGAAATGTTGGATTTTTATAGATATGGAGATGGGACAGCATAGCATAGATCTTTTCCTGTGTTACAACTAGGTAAACACACACATCATATATAGTTTTTGATATGTAAAACACTAGCATTTTTGTAAAGATTTACACTAGAACAGGGATTATCATTAGTGCTACTCTAGTAAAAAAAAGTTGCTTCACAGTCAGATCTGTGCTTCATCAACACCACTGCACCCAGTGATGCCACAGCTGATAGAAGTGTATGTCAATTCCATCATCTTGAGCTCCAACAAGGGTGGCATGTCAGACCACTTCAATGAGCCCATCTCAGAGGAGGAAATTATGGCTGTGTTCTCTCAGTCAATATTCACTGAGAAAAACTCTGGAAAAAGTCGTGAAAAGGTAACTCTACTTTTCTGTACTAAGGCTGATTTTGATTTATTTCATCATTAATACAATAGTTCATTGTGGATTAAACCATGTACCTCATCAATATGTCAGTGAGTAAACATAAGAAAAGCTTAGAATGTGGCTATTTGGTTTGTCAATCCAGCACCAGAACCCAGGCCAGAGGTGTGGAGCCCTGAGAGGTAGCCAGTTGCGGAAATTTGCAGTGCGAGGGAAAGCTGCTCTCACATCCCCCACCACATCCACCTCCAAGACATCTCACCTATCCTCTCAAACTTCACCCACAACAGGGTAAATTGGCCTCTGTTCAATTGTATAGATTAAAGAGCTATCCAAATCCCCCTTCCCTATTCATTGAAATTCTATCAAATAGGTGACCATGACAGTTGTTTCAATATTTATTAATAAACTCCATTCTTGCACACTCCCTCTTTTCAATCTCCCATCTTTTCTCATTTTATGCTCTGATATTCAAGCTTGGCATTTAGGAATGTTAGTGTCACACTCATAACATCCAATTTTACTTTGCATCATCCTTCGTCATCTCGCTCTCTTCTCCACATAACATAACATAACCTGTAGGTGCTACATTTGAAGAAAATTATACCATGATCATGTGTATGATAATCAAACTGAGTGTGTTGAATAGTTACATATTATTACTAAAACTTCCATTTATATTTTGAATCTTAAAAGAAAATGAATGATTTTTTGTACAAATTGTCTTTTCATTGGCAGCTGCAATACACCAGTTGCCTCAATCATGACATCTCAGCTGTTGCTGCTCTACTACCTGCTCTTGTATGAAGATGTGCGCCTGACCAATAGCCATCAGCTTCTTGCTAGTTCCCGAAGGGTGCTGTCATACTCTCCACACTTGTTTGCTCAGCTTCCAATCAGATACCTGCTCTCACACGCACAAAAGGAACAGAGATTGTATGCAGGTATGTTGCAAGCCTCTTTCACATCCTATTCTATCCACTTCTCTAATGCAAGAGTTAACCAGTTCTCTGTCATTTGTATGGTAAGCTCTAGAATTAACAAGATCATTGGAGAAATTTACAATCTAATCAGAAACATCAAGGTAGCATTTACATACATTGTTGAAGATATAAAAAAGCTGATAACAACAATGGTATATCCACTGCAGCATTAGTGTGATCACCAAATATAAAGAAAGATATCAGGAAACTAGAAAGAATCCAGAGAGCTGCAAGAAAAATCCCTCCATCAATTGTCTTGGAATGGAACATTAAAAAAAATTGAGTGTCTGCCTTAGATATCGGGCATATTCTGGTCCTACTTAGCAGGGTCTGTTGTATTTATGAGTTTGTTACTTGTAACTTTATAATTCAGACAATGCATATTTTGTTTACTCTTTGATTTGTGTTTTTTGGTTAAGAATCAAAGTGGTTAATATGTATCTTTGCATTTCAGGTCTGTACTCCCCACTGGTGAAGCTACTTGTGAGCCACTATCCCCAGCTGTGTCTGGTGGAAGACTGGCTCTACCAGACACCATCAGCAAACTCCAGACTTGGCATCCTTCCACCTCCACTACCTCTTGATCCTCAGTCTGTAATAAGAGGTGAGAATCTTTGCAAATCAGTCTTCATTCTAATGCTTCTCACTTGTTATAAAAAGTTTATTGATTTCCCTCAAAAGTTTTATCACAGACTGTTAGACAGTAATTCCTTACTTGGATATATTACATTCTTTCAGCTATGGAGGATGCTGCTCACAACCCCGGCCAGGTGCTGGTGCTACTGGATCGTTTGCTAAGAATGCCTCCATACCAACTGTGGCCATTGGCTGGCTCTCTTGTATCCTCTATCAAGTGCCTTCTTAAACCTAGCATCCCTCGCAGGGTTTTAGGTAAGGACAGGTTTAGTTATCTTGTTTAATGTAAAATGCAGTAATATTATTGCTTTCCTTACATGAACAATAAACAAATGCAAGCATGGAAATAGACAGTCAGAGAAAAAGATGTAAACAAATGGTGGTGGAAAGTACTTTTTTGGCTCTCACTGAGCTCATTTATGCATCTACATGCCATAGTGCTGAGAAGCTACTTACGTTTAGTGGGATTTTCGATCATTTTGCCAAGACCTTCAAATACAGCCAACTTATTTTTGAAATAGGAAAGTGTTTAGTGTTTTAAGTGCTATTGATAACAAAATTTTCTTAACAAAGCAAAAACTACTTTATGATTCTAGGCCCCTCATATATCATACACATATGTGTATGATATATATTTCTTGCCCAATAGCAATAATGGGTACGTTATTGAGTTGCTTATTAACATTAGTCTAACACCAACATCATGTTAATGTGCACAGTTTTCACACACACACACACACACACACACACATATAACATAGGACTTGATTTTCAGACACGTATAAACAAGTTTGGATGAGGCTCAACTCCCTATTTCCACGAAGACTTTGGGCCATGACAGTGGAAGGATTATTGCCAGCAGAAATTCATGGGAGAGTTCGGCGGGCACTCTCTGAGGATGACATTATCTTGGATCCTCTCTATGTCCTTCGTTGCGATGACGAAGTGTACAGGTGAGGAAGTACCTCTCTCTTTTGACAGCAATATTATTAGAACTGATTACTTGAGAGCATGGCCTGCAATGTATAGGTCAGAATGGTTACTTTCCTTCCATTGAATTATATTTTTCATGGGCTTGCCTTCACTATTGTTGTTCTGACCAACACTTACATATCCTTGCAAATCTGAGAGTCTTGGCCCTGCTCATTCCAAAAGTCTCTCCTTTTCAACTCAACATTTCCCCCAAACTAAAGCACATAGAAACATTTTGATCTAATCATTATAAAGAAGAGTTGATAATGAATATGAACCCAGTGCAATTGCTATAGCATTATACTGTAGTTTACCTGAATGGGGGTTTGTGAATGCAGGGTATTTTTGGTGTATACCAGTCCTGGGGGCGTCAAGATTGTTACGTAGGCCAGCCCTTTTGGAGTTAAAGATGTTTTGATCGTGGCACCACCTTTATTAGTTACTTTAATCATGATAACTGTTTCAATTGCTGTTTTTCCTAGCAAAAGACAAAATTTCATAGCAGCATACTGCTCTTTCTTTTCATTCTACATCCTATCCATTCAGTACAGGTGACCAGTACAAATTGGCTGAACTTTTTATTTTTGTCTTTAATGTTATTGTTCTCTTGTTATTTTTTGTTTGTGACTTTTCTCTCATGTTACTGTTTAGTTGATTTGCTTATATGTTTTGGAAGTGTGATGAAATTAATGAAGAATAGGACATTATATTTAAGATGCTGATGTGTAGGTATTTGTTTGACTCCCATAGGTGTGCTCCCTTGTTGCATCTAGTTATCTATATGCTGCAAGTGTACCTTCTATCTTCTCGCACCTTCCTGTCGCAACAAATGCAAAATAGGCCAGCAGCTGCAATCTCCCACAATCTTAGTACCAATGCTTCTACTGGTACTGCCACTTCTCCCCTAACAATAGAAGAAGAGAGAGAAAAGCTCAGGGGGGCATTAGTACTCACCCAAGAGAGTGCTGCTGTGCAAATCCTTTTAGAGGCCTGCTTGATGAAGGAAAGAGAAAAGGTAAGCTGCCCGCAGGATTTCAAACTCAGTAATTTCGGGTATTGTATTTAGCTTTGTGGCTTTATTTCATAGGTAATAAATTATCATGTAAGAGCAGATTCCATATTTAGCCTTAATCATCGTGTGGGACATATCTTTCCCTTGGATTTCCTTCTACATTGAATTTTTAACTTAACGTATTGGTATTGCACTTTTTATATGTCTCAGTCATATTTCTTATGGGTAAGCAGGTGGAATTGGCCCTCCTTACTTTATATTTTTGCAGAAACCTTATAACCCTTGAAGCTCACACTTATTAAAAGCTAGAGTAAAAACTTTTCAAAGTTGACAAATGAATGAAATATAATGTTGCAATCTCATGTTTCAGGATGGTGCTGGTGCCTTGATACTCCAGGAGGTGCGAAGTATTGTGTGCTCATACATTCATCAGGCTTTCCTGAAGGACACAACATTAGCTAAACTGGTTCATTTCCAGGTGTGTAGATTGATATGCTACATGCATAAAATAACTTGCATTTATGAAAGCATATACCTGATTCATTGATTCAGATCCTATTGCTTACTTTCTATTGCAGTTAGATTAATACATTAAAGACTATTCATGTCTTCATACCTACTATCACAGTAATTTTCCACTCATAGATATCACAAAACCAAGGATAAAAGGTGGTTTATTGTCTAACAGGGCTATCCAGGAGAATTGCTAGGGCCAGTGGTGAGGGGTGTGCCATCCATGCATATTGCTATTGGTCTCAACTGGATTCCTGAGCTTCTACAACTTCCTGATCTAGAGAAGCAGCTGTTTGCCATTGAACTAACATCCCATCTGGCCTTGCAAAATGCTATGCCTTCTACTCTTAGTATATCCAGGCTAGGAATAAACACTCTAGCCACACTTTTGTCAGGTGAGTGATGGTTAATTGGGCATCCCTTTACTATAATGCTATTCCGCAGGTCTGCAAATGAGTAGCTATAGCACAAGCCTCCTTTAAATGATTTGAGGTTACATCATCCTTACTCTTCCTTACAGATAACTCTGACATTCTTTATTCACATTTCACAGAGATTTTTCTCCCTTACCCTGTCTCTCATATTCTCAAATCCTTCCTTTATTTCAGCATTCTCTCACCTCTCTCTATTGTACTTTACATACAGCCACTGCATTGATTATACTCATATATATATATATATATACTCTCATCATTAATTTCCTTTGCTACTTTGCTTCATCTACCTGAAATACTATAGATCAGAGGTGAAGATTTATTTATTAATTGCAGATTTTTTTGTGTGTGTGCAGTGAGTTGACTTGGGTTATTTTAGTGTATAGATAGAAAGATTATTTTTCTTAAAATCATAATTATCAGCATTAAAGTAAAAGCTATCCATTAACCTATACAGTGCTGAGTAAGAACAAGCGTTTGAAGATCATCAAGGAATCTCTTCCCTCATTGGTGGCCATTGGACGAGCCTTTCCTGCTCTGACGGATGATCTGCTCCACCTCATGGTCATGTATGGCCGTGTGGCCGCAGCACAGTCTGGCCTCCTTGCTGCGCCTGCTCCAAAATCAATTGGTGAGCTTGAAAGCATGAAAATATTAATAAATAATTTTTTTTCTGTTTATATAGCTTTCGTATTGTATTGAAGCCCTTTGTAGAAATAAATTTCCTTGTTCATGACAGCATTTCAAGATGAGGAGAAGCCTCTGGTTGATGGAGTGGAGAAGATGGACTATGAAGAAGGTCCTCCTGTGGATGTGTTTCGTTCAGTGCCACAGGAAGACTCTCTTTATGCTCAGGTTATCACCACCTTCAAGATGCTTGTCAAGGAGAGTACAATGTCCCACAATTTGTACTAGTTTGCTGATTGTGGGTAGAAGGAAACAGATCCTTTGGGCTTCTTTCTCATAAATTTTGTAATATTTGGATGAGTGTGTGTGTGTGTGTGTGTGTGTGTACCCATGCCCATGCATATGTGGGACTATTACATTTCATTGAGTGTTCATCATAATTTTCACTAAGTATGATTGCAATTTTTGTCTGTTAATTAATGTGAAAGAATTTATATGAAAATAGAATTACTTAAATTTCATAATTATTTTTCTCCCTTTACATGTCATGTTATCTGCATACATACCAATTCATAAGGCTACCTTAGAAACTTATTTCTTATTTATTATCACATGAATACTTCTTCAAGTTCCTGGGGATAAATAATCTGGGAAACTTATTTATCCCAGCTGTATTTGATTTAGAAAATTTTCTCCTCATACAGCAATAGAAAACTTGAAGCTACAATCATGAAAGAAAGTGCCTGACTAGGCTTGAAGGGAAAGCCACAAGGCAGCATATTTGATTTTAGAGAACTTTTCCTTTTCCCTCTCCTTGATAAGCAGCACTATCTTCAAAAGTAGTCATGGAAAAGTGCCTGACCAGGCTTGAAGGGAAGGCCACAAGGCAAGAGTAAGTCAGAACATCCTTTTCCTCCGTAATATATCTATGAATACAGAATAGATGCATGAATATAAGTCTTGGACAAGAGATTACCAAAATTTATCAAACAAGTAATTATTTTCAAAAATTTTGCTTGTAGTTCAAGGTGCTCATTGAGATATGACTATTTTCTCATTTTGTAAGCCTAAAAATACGTAATTTACCATAGATTGTAAATCAAGCAGTGCTGTGTGTGCCTATTGCTGCAATTATGTTAGTAAATTTGAAAATTCTTATGAGATGAGAAAACAAGTTTCAGTTCTCAAATATTATTTCATTCATCCAAAATAGCATATGACATTATTGACATATACCTTCAAATACCTCAATTCTTGTATAGCAAATGACGGAGGCCTAGAGAGAGGGAGAGAGATTGATCATGGATACAAGCAGCATGGAACATATGGAAGAGAACATCAGAGGTGTTATGTGACAAGAGAATCAATGCTAAAATGAAAGAAGTGTATAAGAGAGTCTTGGGGCCAGTTTTGCAGACAAAGTCATTGAAAAAGGTACAAGAAATGAACTTGGATGTCACAGAAATGAGGATGTTGAGATGGATGTGTGGGGTGACGAGGGCAGACAGGATGTGAAATAACTGGAGATTACAGAAGTTCAATCATGTGAAGAGGAGAGAAAAGATAATTATGTGAGTGAGAGTGATGGAGATAGGTGTGCAGGGCAGACATGGATGAGGGACACCTGTGGTAGAAGGACCAATTAAGGAAGGATCTCAGAGAGAGAGATAGCTGAGAGAGGAGCAAGTGATGGACTGGAACTAGTGGAGATGACCAGTGAAGAGATGTGACCCCATATGAAGATGGGAAATGCCAAATGAGAAAAAAGAAAAGGACATTTCACACTTCAGATTAATTTTTCTGTAAATAGAATAAGGTGAATTGCATCTCCAGATGTACTGTAGCTAACATAGATACAAGATGGAGCAAAACTTTCAAACCTATTTGAATATGTTAGCTTGTGATACATTTTAATTATTCTAAATACAAAAAAGAACAGGTATCTAGAGAATGGTTTCGTCAGTGCCAACTATATATTATTTTCATTAGCAACTACTTGCCAGACAATTTATAAGATTGAGATTATTATTTTCAGGAGCAATTAGTTGCCAATTCTCTATTGGAAGTTTAGTGAATAATGGAGTATGTTCATGATTCATCAATGTTTAGAATTAATGCATCATTAATTGGCAATCCTTCACAATATTTGAGAATCAAGAACCTAAATAAAAATTAATCTTCTATATACAAATTTTTTACAATCATGATTATACTATCTATAACTCTGTACAATATCTGAATAATGTATTAATTATTCTAGTGAAGGTCGGGCTGTATTGTTCTGTTTTCTCTGTCGGAGTTCTTCACAAATTCCTTGAGCATTGTCATCACCTCGTTGTCAAATTCCTGAGGGGTTGGTTGTACACCTGCAGAAGAGAAAACCAGGAGTGATTAACCATTTTTTATTGTCCATAAACTTGAAAAACTATACTCCATGCATGGTTAAATAGTGCAAATATAAAAAATAATAATGCCAACACCATATCCACTCACAAGTCAGGATAACTAACAACAGCATGGTACAGCACAAGTGAGTTACCACAGAAATGCAAACAAAACCAATGACTGGACCTCCAGCAACCTTGAAGATTACACCATTCAGATACTCCAACGCACTGCCCAGACGCAAAGCAGAAAACCAACAGACCACGGCCCAAAAAGCAGAGTCCAGTCACGCCATTACTACTACCACCAGATGACCATCAAGTCCTCATCTGAACAGAGCCCCACCCTCTCAAGTTTTCCATAGCTGACTGACTATCCTACCAGAAATAGTCCTAATCTGAACAGAATAGATTACTGCTTTTTCATTCATTCTTAAGTCCAGTATAAGATTACTCACTTTACGAATGTATTCTTGTATATTGGGAAATACCTGTACAGTGTTCCACTAGTTTTATTATATTATGTCAAGTCTTTCTTCATTACACACCTTACCATTGGACAAACTATCTATACCTTATCTAAGGAGTCAAAAGCATGAGCAAAGGAAAATATGTCTGAACACAATAATCTAGGCAGGGATAGTAATGAGCATGCAAGTAGGTAACTTCCCTCCTTTGATGCAGGTGACTGGGCTGCCACCTACCAACTTTTTCTGAACTAACTGTGCCACAGTTTAAACTGTCCTCTTGAGTTTTGTTAAAATGACTCAATCATCTATATTTTGGTTTGAACTGTTACAACATCACAGATGACAAGTTCCATGTCCAAATGGACACATAAAACAGGTAGTGTAAAGCAGTCTGCCTACTGTGAGGGAAGCAGCACACACACACATGGAGAGACACTAACCTGTGGCCCAGTAGTATATCTCCCAGTCATTGGATGGTAAATTAATAAGGCGATCATAGAGGCCGAGCTGATTCTCTGTCATGGTGGGAAGGAAGCGATGTGCAAAACTGCTGAGGATCAACCCATTCTCCAGCATTCCTCGCTTTCTGGACTGGTACTGCAGCCTGTCGAGAGTAATGTTCTATCAGCTTTGCTGAACACTTGATTGGAGTAGTGGAGACATAGTAAGGTAAACTATAGTGTGCTCACTATATCCAGAAAATTGTAAGAGGTTACCTGAGTTTGTAAACCCAAGCACTCATTAGCTACTGCCATATATCTAGTTATTTTACTAAGGTGCTCTCATGTAACAGCACTACTACTAAAATCCTATCCATAATGCCCATAATTTAGTTAGGTGCCATTGAAGTATAAATCCAGGCAGTGGCTACTATTGTGGTGCACATTTAGTGATAACACTGGTTAACTCTAATTACTTTATAGGTACCATATGCAACACTAGAGGTGATAGTACCTTACAGAATAATACTAGTAAATAAATATATAAATAGATATTATCAATAACAAAAAAGATTAAAAATTACCAACTGAAGAAATAGTTAATGTGGTAAAGACAGGTATTCTTTAGCCAACACCATATAATTTAGGTAACAAAAAATAATGAGAGCTTGTTGAAGTGGATCAGATTAGGTGGTTATTTGAAGGCAGATATTTTTATGATCAGCATGTGATTTGATTAAAGTAAATTAGGTGACAACCTATCACATCACACAAGAGGAGCTGGGATTAAATGATCTCATGTAATACATAAATTCAAAACTCCATTTCTTCAGTCACAAGCACAATACTTTACCTGGCTCGCTTGAGGTGCAGTGGCTCACCAACCTTCTCTTCATAGGGGGGGATTGTGGGCTCCTGGATTTCAGGAGGGGCAGGATACATGTCTCCTTTGTCACAGTACCATGCCCGTGTCTGAAAGATAAGACCAAGTGAACACCATAACATTGCCTGTGCAATTACACACACACACACACACACATATATATATATATATATATATATATATATATATATGTGTGTGTGTGTGTGTGTGTGTGTGTGTGTGTGTGTGTGTGTGTATTAATCATGGTGATTAATTCTTTTGTTTGTCTGAGTATGTACTTTGTGGAGAAAGGAGTGACTTAGTTTAAATATATGAATTAGTGTGAGGAAGATGTCTGTCTGCAGTGGATAGTGCCTTAATTACTTCCATTGAACAGCCAGATTTAACAAAAAATAATTAAGGTAGCAATTTCAAGTTAATATCTTAGTATTGCAAGTTAGGTAAGTCTAATCCGTCTTGGTTAAAATGGTTTAATTGTATTAGGTAATCGAACTTCATCTAAGCTAACCTAACCCTAAAAAAAATCTAACCTAACTTTTTGGTGTGATGTGTTGATTTTCAAAAATAATTTTGTCCACAACTGAGACTGGTGAAAGTAAAAAAAAATAAAAACTACCAAAATATCGAAGACGTTAAGTACAAGTATGCAATTGTGTCATGCGCAAGGACCAATAATAAACATCAAGGCAACAACTACTGGTCATCATCCTCCATCAAAATAACAGGATGCCAGCCAGACCTTATGTAACTTATGTAACTGGTCCTTACATGACACCTATGATTCTGCCACAACAACCAACTATACTAAAAAAAAAAAAAAAAAAAAAAACGGAAAAAACAAGTAAAGAAATGCCATATGCCGTAAGCTGAGATGGGGTTAGATAACAAACCAACAATAATCAAGAGGTGCTCTCGGGAAAGAACTGTGAAGAATAATTTCGTAAGTTATGTTCTCACTTCTCGAGGCCATCAAGCTTCACTTACTATGGTTGGCAGAGTGGTAGTTCTCGTAATAAAGCGTTGAGCGTGGCGGATAGAGAAGGACCACGACAATGCCATTCTTACGATTTGTGTCAGGCTCTCGACACAAACAGGAACACCAACCAACTCGGCGGCTCGCGGAGTGCTGGCTGGCTTTCCGAGTCCCGAGGGCCGAATTCCGTGCTCCGACCACTTCTTCTTCTTCTTCTTCTTCTTATGATCTCCTCTGCTTTGTATCGTTTGTAGGTCCTTTGGTGTTGTTTTCAGGTCCCTCCGTTATCTGTAGAAGGAGAGAAGAAAACTCAACACAAGGGACATTTGTTCTATTCGTCACTCTCCTACCACAAACCCCGCCAATGACCAGCCAATTTATTTTCCAGAAACCGCTCAAGAGGAGGTCAGTTATTTCAGTAATATATACAGTATACTTACATGACAAATTAAGGAAATAGAGATCTAGATAAGAATATACTTAGGAATGAATTATATAATTATTGCATACAGGAAGAAAATGGCACTATTTGAACTAATATCTACATCTTATACAATTAAGATTAGTGAGGATGCTGCTTCCGAGAATTTCTACCCATTGCTTGATATTGGTTAAAAGGAAAACAAAAACATGAAAAGAAAATTGACTCCATCAGCTGTACAATATCGTTTTCTTTAAATCTTTTAATCGAAAAGCATTTTTAAGGGAGACTTTAAAATTTCTTTAATAAAAAAAAAAAAAAAATGCATGTATATCAGGGATGAGATCCTACAGATTTTTTTTCCTTTTTTTTACCAAGTCCTTCAAGTATTAATCTTTATTCAATATATGGTAAGAGTTAGTGGATGTTTCGTCAGCTAACTCTATTATTAAATGTTTTCATCTTACTTTCAGAAAGTGGACCTTTTAGCAGAAACCACCCTGTATGCTAGACTTTATATCACAACAAAAAAAATGTAATACAAGATATTTTTGCATAATACACAGAGTAAAAAATCAACTATCTTCCACCAGCATACCAGGGGCGGGATGTTCAAACCCTCCCTGCTCTTACCGCCAGTTTTGGAAATGAATAGGAGAGTTTGCTGCTCCACTGCTCCCAATTCAAAGAACAACACGGCTGAAATGTCTCCACTAATGTAAATACTGAATAGAAAGCAATCACTAGTGGTCAAGTGAGGTGTGTCAGTCAGGTCATGCTTCCCCGCTCTTATGCCACGTTTAGGATGGGGGAGGGGGGACACCTTATTCAAGCCCGTGATTTGTGAAGTGGCGTCAATGGGGGATCTCTGGTGACACCCTCAACCCACACCTGAAAGGGCAGATTCCAACCACACCATGATAATAATCAGTTAACAATCAGACTAAAAGAAACTATGGCCATATTCCTGCTATTTTTGTTGAGAAACACATGGAGTTATGCAGAAGAATGACTAATTTTTGCCATGGCAACAACGTAAGCAAGTGAGGGAACCAATCACCATGCAAGCAGTGGTGGAGTCCCTTTTACCCTTACATCAAAGGGGTCCACTTGTACATCGATAGTTGCTCAAAACCTAAATTATTCCCTAAAAAACTGAGGGTCATTCTATATACCGGATCGCCTTATAGTAGGACATATACGGCAATTATAGAAATATATATCACTGTTAAAAGTTCATTGAGAGAGAGAGAGAGAGAGAGAGAGAGAGAGAGAGAGAGAGAGAGAGAGAGAGAGAGAGAGAGAGAGAGAGAGAGAGAACCTGATAATTAAATCTATCTTTAAAAATGATAACCACAATTGTTTCAAAATACGGATCTAGCTCGCAAGCTATGTAAAATAACCACTGTAAAGAAAATAAGGGGCGAGATGATAACAGTATATACTATACGTGTGTGTGTGTGTGTGTGTGTGTGTGTGTGTGTGTGTGTGTGTGTGCATTTATGTGGTGTGTGTGTGTGTGTGTGTGTGTGTGTGTGTGGCTTTTGTAACACCGGTGTGTGCGTGTGTGTCGCTGACAAGCTACAGCAAGAAAAGCAAGAGGATGATAAGGTCAACTGTTCTGAACTTCGCCTCCCCCCCCCCCCGCCCTTTTTTTTCTACACCGCCACATTACAATGAGAATAGCATCAATTTAAAACATGTTACAGCAATAATAAAATGATAATGTCATTCCAATGGTTACGTACAAGAGGCCAACCATACATACGGTAGGAGATATTACATGATACAATACAAACTGCTACACGTTGGAAACCCAGAATCATTCAGGTAGTGCGTTAACCAAACGATGGTTTTCAGATGGGATGATATTTCACGCACTCTATACATATATATTACACAATGGTTTCGTCCATTACACAATACTGATTACAAGCATAATTGTGAAAAGAATGTAGTGTGTATGAGAGAGAGAGAGAGAGAGAGAGAGAGAGAGAGAGAGAGAGAGAGAGAGAGAGAGAGATGATGAGGTTTTCAATCAATATTTCTTCTACATTCCGCTCTCAGTTTCATTGATTATTGCCAACACTTCTTCGATATCATGATATATTGTTGCAGAGCTGCCCCGTAACATTTAACACACGCAGAGTTATCACTAAATTCCTTAGGAGGAAGATAACGATGATCAATGTCCACGTGATTGCTTAACTAAAAGGTTGCCATGTATTCTTTTTTTTCGTGTGTGTGTGTGTGTGTGTGTGTGTGTGTGTGTGTGTGTGTGTGTATGTGTGTGTGTGTGTGTGTGTGTGTGTGTGTTATCGCATATCCTATTGCCAAAGCCCACACTGCACTATCTTTTATCAGCCTTTATTGCGTGGAACAGGACATCGAAGGTCACTAGTTATCTTTTACATTATATTGGTGTTATCGGAAAAAACTAATTGATGTACAATATTCTTTGCCATACGAGATGATTGATATAATAGAGCTTTTAATGTAAAACAATGTTTCAAGCCATTCCCGGCACTTAATACCTAATATTGTCAATTGTAATTGTTTTGTCTACATAGTATACTTATTCTACGCTGTCTAAAATGCTTGTTGTGTCCAATCTTGTTTTAAGTATGTTTTGCATTATTTTACACGGGTCATTTGTTATGGTGATGTATATCGATTCATGTTAAGCTGCCCATAAAGCCTTCTGACGAAACAAGGCTACCATTATTACAATTATTATTAATATTTTCGAGGCAGAAGACGGATGAGCGTGATTGGTGGAGGCGACACGTGACGTCACTTCATGGGACTTGTGCAGGAGAGTATAGACGAAACAAATTGAGGGGGAGAGCCGTGGTGGAATGTATTAGTGACATCCCGTATAAAGCTTTCACCAGCCTACAAGGGGTGTTGGGACTCCTGCACCACACGGAGTTGCTTTAGAAGAGTCGATAGTCACTTGTTTTTTATATTTCACCCTGTCGGTGTTTATTGTATTTTCGATCCTATAATAGTGTCTTCTCTGTTGTCATTCCTAAAACCCTGAAATTCTCACTCAATCTGACCATTTCATGAGGTGGAACAAATATTTCCCTTGGAGATGGACTGACCGGACACAATTATGGTAAGACCAACCCGTGAATAAGTCCAGATTGATCGAAAAACGGGGACAATTAACTACCACCTTATGACACGTCTAATAACAATTACTATATGATGGCAGAGGTTTATTTACGAGATTAGCTTTGGAATACAGTACGTCATTGACCATGAGTTCGGTATCGGACACTATGTAAGAGTCGTTATTAATTCCCACGGACATGAACGGAACTTCATTATTGTGGTGAGTCAGGATGAGTGATTCTGTCGTGACATTGTTGACTGGTGCGTATTGGTGGGCGTTTTTTCCCAAGTTTTCTCACCAATTCACCAGGTTGCTAAGGTCAGGAGGCTCTTTTTGATGTCTAACAGCTCCTTTATAGGTGTGTTCCTTTGTTGCTAAGGTTCTGTTGTGAGGGGAGGGGATTCAGTGCCCTTATTTGTTACTTGTTGATTTAGGAGCGTTTTTGGTATAACCTTCTACTGAAATTCGTCTCTTCTCGTAGATATTAAAACTGCTTTGAAGTCTTGATAAGTCTATAGTTTGGCGTGGTGGTGGTGTGGAGCTTGTGTGACATTGTTGGTTGGTATGGAGACTTTGTTATGAATCTTGTGTTTAGTTGGAACAAGGAAGGGAAGGCTTTTTATTTAATTTTTTTTATTAATTTATCCCTGTTTTTGTAAGTTAGCGTGGTGTTATATATTATATAGGTTTGAAAGGTTAGATGTGAAGCTTACATTTAACCTGTAAAGGTATGTATATATACTTTGTTGTGAAGCTTGTATTGATTTCTGTAAGCTGTGAGTGTTTGTTGTGGAGGTAACATTAGTCGTGATAGGTTTGCAGCATTTGCTGTGAGAACTTTCCCTTAGGAATATTCCAAGTTTGTTGGCTGTGGTGTGAATTTGGGTTGTGTCTTGCCAGCTTTTGGACAATTGGGAAAACTCAGAAATTGATATGAATTGAGTATGAGGGAGTTGTTTTCAAGGATGGAACACTAATCTTTCTAACTCAATCTTGAAGTGGAAGGTTAACAATTTTTTTCCCCATCTCATTGCTCACTTGTCTCATTTCCTGTACTCTTGTCTAGGCCCCCCTCAAGACATGATCAATTTTTCCATCTTGATTTCTTTGAGTGTCGTGCTCCCTCATCTGCCATTCTCAATCATTCATTCTCCTTTTCGGTAAACACTGAAACTCCCGGCTTGCTTCTATAATGTCACAGACACTTAGCTTTAAAATTTTTTACCATCATTTCTGATTCTGGTTGGGGATTGGCACAAGAGTGGGTTTCATTTTCCTCTGATTTTGTTGGGTGATGCCCCCTTGGCTGATGCCCTTTTACATACATAAGAAAAGGAAAGAGGCAACTGTTTTAATCTAGTCAGTAGTACCATGAGAATAACTCATGCGATGTCAACTGACAATAAAGCCAACAACTCTGTTCACGAACCAAATTTTCACTCGTGGATCAGTACACAATTGTTAGAAGAATTTTGTTCATCAACCGATTTGTTCATGAAGAGGGCTTGTTCATGAGTCAAGGTTCTACTGTATTGTCATTCACGTTGAAGAGTTGTATTTTTATAAAAGAGTTTTCATGATAGATTTTTTGTTATTCTGGTCTTTGAACAACAGAAGTTCCCTAGTCAGCTTGTCATCTTCACCCATTGCCATCTGCCCCTCAAAGTGTTTCCAAGATACAGTCTTGTTTCCATTCAAATCACATCATCCTTTTCTTGAAAACTCTAGGTAGATAGATTATTCAATCATGACAGATTATTTTCTTTGTTGGCAGAGTATGATGGTTGGCTGAAAATAAAGAATGTCTGAAGCCGTCAATGCCAGCCACCTGCACCAGCTGAGTGTGACAGGTAAGTGGAGGAATGTTAAACTTGTTATTACTTTGCTATTCTAGGCTCTATAAGGTACAGCTTTTTTCAGATATTTCCTAAATAAATTGTTTTGATGAATATCATATTGTAGCACAGCTGGAAGGAAAATCTAACTAGAGCTGAGGAGGTATTTGTATGGGAGAATGAGTATGGCAGTATATGAAGGAAGACCAGAATTTGAGGTAGGAGGAAGGCTGGGAAAAGACAGGAGTGGAGGTAGAGATGGTAGAGTTATGTATGTAAGAACTTTGTCATGTAAAACCTTCTTGCCAGCTTTGTCTTCAAGGTTAAGAGTTAAATTCCTTGCATTTTCATAGCTTAGGGGAGAGTACCTATCAAACAAGCTGTGCCAAAATGTCATATTGAACCAACTGTTTGTTTAGAAGACATTTGGTAACATGATGCTTCATAAAGGCTGAAGTGGCTGGTAGTCTTGAAGCAAATGGGTGAATATTTGTGATGGTAGTCAGTGTTATTGATGATAATTTATTGTAGCATTTTTTAAATCTCAGGTTTGGTATATAAGAGTTTGCTGTTGATAGAATATTTAATTGAGTATTTTAATATGTTGTGAAGATATGTAATGCATGTGTGATTTGTTGCAGCTGTTAGTGGGGACTTGTCAGGTATTAGCAGCATCTTCAATAAGCCATCAGCCTATGTGGAGCTGCTAGTGGATGGTGTGCACCAGAAGAAAACACAGCATGTCAAGCACAATGCTCATCCCAAATGGCAGGAAACTTTTACAGTGTAAGTAGCTCCTTCTTGCCTTTGGATCATCCAGGCTTATATTAGACTTGGAGAACATTCCTTATTTTAATTTTTTTTTACTTTCATTTATTTATTTTTCTATTACTTGACGTCATTGTGGCCTCTGGTGAAAGGGTAGCCTCAGGGATTACTGTACGACATCCACAAACTCCATCCTCCATTGTGATGAGACTGTTCCCTATTCTGTACATACTCTAATCCTCAAGCCCCAGCAGATGCAGGGTAATTCATACACATTGCCCTGCATCATAAGTGGCTCCATATGCCAATGAATCCTGCTAAGTGCAGACACACAACCTCCTTGGGATTAACAAGCCTGCTTAATTTTCATGCATTACTGCTGTCACTCACTTCATCTCTGTCACACACAATTGTTCTATCTTATTGCATAATCATCCCTCTCTCATTCAGTAGTCTTTTCACATGGTCCATCCACTCTAGACATGGCCTTCCTCTAAACCTTTCACTATGTACATCTTACCTTATTGTTTTAACTAGTGTCCTGTCCTCCATTATTTCCACTTGCTCATACCATCCCAACACACACCAATCTGTGCATCCAGCCAGTTCGTCAAAACACCAGTTCTTCTTACCTCCTCATTTTCCCTTTGTATTACTGCACTCATGCTACTCAAACATTGTTTCCTTTACATTTGAGAGTTTCATTTACAGTACTATCTTGTTCCTTATTTTAACACCACTGGGCACCATTATTCCCTCCTCTTATACTTGTATCCATATTCCATGTCCTTAAAGCTATTTCAGTCATCATCCTTAATGTTAATGGTTACTAGAGGTGATGGGGATCAGTTGACAGTCTTTCTCTTCCTAGTGACTCAAGGACTCTGCCCTTTAGGTATACCTTTAGGCTACAAATTTGTATAGGTGGGAGATGAATCCAGAGGAGAGAGAGAGAGAGAGAGAGAGAGAGAGAGAAGTTTGAGAAAAGCCCTCTGGGAGTGAGTTGGAGATCAGTCTTTACTTTCTTGTTAAATCCAAGGGATTTTCATATGCTGAGTTGCAAGCTTGATACAAGAATGTGTTTTTTTTTTATTTTTTACCTGAGGTGAGGGTTGCTCTAGCATCTGATATGATTATACTCTCCAGACTAAAAACAAATTCAATGCCATAAACAATAAAGATAAATGACATTGATATTCATACGATATATACACCAGAGACATGAATGGAAATTGTGCTTACCTAGATGAATTCTATTTACTTCATATTATTGGAAGCTTGTTTTGTGCTCAGCAGATGGCCAGATATTTTATCTGTATAATCATACAACTGTGTATTTCAAACAATAAAATTGGCTTGGTAGAGTATTACTGTTATACTTATGCTTCTGTCTTGAATGAAAACTCTAGATTGTATGGTTATGTTTTTTAAAGATTGGTAATATGATTTGTTCTACAGACTGGTGACCAAGGATTCTGTGTTGGTGTTCCGAGTGAGCGACCATCACACACTGGTACGAGACTCTTTCATAGGGGAGGCCACCCTTAACTTGGCTGATGTGGTGGCTCGTAGTGATGGCATGTCCTCCTCAAACCACACACTCAGTCTCACCTCCCCAAACAGTCTCCCCTCAGTTGGTTAGTATACAAGCTGATGTTTTCTTATGAAGCCAAGGAAATGAAAATGGTTTGATTGAGCTGCTAGTTTCATATAGAAGTCCAGTTTTCTTGTGGCAAACTGATGGAAATGAAATAGTTTTATTTGTGTTTGTTGGACTCTAGGACTTCATTGACAGAATGGTGCTATTTGTGTAAAAATTTATCAGCTGTCATACTCATCCTTTAAGAATCTATGACAGAGGAAGGGAAAAAAAAATCAAATATTGCATAGTTAAGTATTGTTCTGTCTTCTTACATAATTATTGTGATCATTGTAATACAGGTTCTGTTGCCTTGCTTATAAGGTACTTATTAAGTAAGGTGGTGTTAATTCTTTTTTGTATTTCAGTCTCTAAGACTCCCACCATCACTGTCACCCTGGATGGACTGAAAAATTTGACCACCAATAGTGCTCGACAAAGGGAAACCAACTATAGTCTTCCTACAGGTATTTTTCATTGAGAACTTTCAATTTCTAGTCCCATCTCTCTAGTTAGTTGCATCTGGCTGTGGTAAGGTGAAGGGTTGGTGAATTTTAGATATGAAGGTTAGAACACATGATCTTATTTATTAAAGCAGATTATGTTGGATCAATCTTCATGCTTTTCTTGCCTTATTTATTTCACACACTAATTCTGATTCAGTTTCACAAAATTTTGCTTACAACAAAAATCAATTTCAGTAGCTTTCACTATTGCCTTTCCATTTTTTTTCTTATCTTCTTTTTACTCTTTAGTCATGTGACAGCATTTGTGGTAAACATGTTTCTGTTGATCTGTCTGTTTATTTTAGCATTGTATTGTGCTTCTTTTAGGATTTCCTTGTCAGATGTACTTTAGTGATGCATCCTTTGAGGTAACAGCTAAGTTTTCTGGATGTGTAATTGGAAATATTTCAAGTACAGCAAACCCTCGATATAATGAACTTCAATTTTGGATATAATGAACCAGATTTCTTAGCTGAACTCCATCGGATTTAATGAGCTGAAGTTCGTTAAATCCAATGGTTGGTTCAGTCATCTCTTCTTGTTCAGTCAGGCAAGTGTTGGTGGCATCACATGTACAGTGGAAGGTTCATATCAATACTATGTTGTATAGTCTATTTAACTTTATTAGTAATATTGTATATGCTGGACTATAAGATGACCCCTAATTCATGAGGGGAAAATTTAGGTTTTGAAGTATTGCTGCTGTATGATGGTGGAGGAAGAAGCTGCTCATATGGTTGGCTGAAAAGAGTGTATCACTGATGAAACCCAACATGAAGGGCTTGTGTGGCAGTCCGTTTCCTCGCTCAAGTACATTACTATCATGGCAAAATTCACCGTCCCTGTTCTGCACAATTCCAGATGTTATTGAGCTCCAAATGATAGGAATCTTCATTGCTTTCTTTTCTTGATGACTATTAATTGTTACAGGTTTATTGTTGGAGCCTCACTGGACACTTTAGAACCATAATATGATAGGCTTTGGTGGCAATTCCCTCATTATCATCGCCTTGTCTCGTAGCTTTGATTTTATGCTGAGATTAGCTGTGAAGGCTATGATTGGCTGATGTAAACGTGTGTGTATGTGTGTGTTACAGTGGTGCTCATGTTCACCACAGGGTTACAGGTGTGTGTTTTGTTCTTGGTATATTAGACAACCCCGTCATTTTGGAGCCTAATATTTGCAAAATACTTGTCTTATAGTCTGACATATATGGTATTAGTAATTACATACGTATTACATATCCGTGCAATGCAATATTTATGTACATATTTTACATATTTTTATGTGCAGATTAATAAACAAACCATTGGATATAACAAACTTGATTCGTTATTTCCATTGCTTTTAACGACCATGAAGTTTAGCAAATGTTCAACTTTAACAAATGACCGCCACCTCATATAGTTCATTATTTTGAAGGTTTACTGTATTAATGTTGTCATAGTGGGATGTTTTCCCATAGCAAAATTGAAGCTAAATCAACTAGATTCTTGATTTTTCCTCAATGGCTGATGTGGCCTTTGTACCATCTCCTGGTGTGCCATTGCCTCACATGATCATGCATCAAAGTAAGGGAAAGAGAGAGAGTTGCAACAATGAAAAAATGACGTTGATTTTGACCCATAACGGTTAATTTATGAGCCTTCTCCATGATGTCCTGCAGTGTCATTCTGTGTTTATTGCCTAGGTAGTAGCTAGTTATTTAGCCATACTAACTATAATGTGAAGTGCCTTTCAATGGAAGTACAGCATAAAAATAACAAGCTGTTAACATCAAGTATCATATACTGCCATACTTTTCACTGCACATTGAAGATAAAGATAAATGTACATGAAAGAAAAGGTCTCTAACATTGGCATAGAGAGATTAAGTCTACACTGTGCTACACTGGCTAAGAATAACTTGGGTGGATTGCTTGGTTGCAGGGTCACAACTCCTTGGCTTACTTCTTTGGCTGCCTCCTGTTGGTGAATATTGTTTACACCACGAAAGGAGAGTAGCCTAATTATTTGCATTCAGTGAGAAATTCTTGCATCCTCTATGAGACAAGAAAATTATCTTAGAATGTGTGGCTTATATTGGATTTGAACATCTTTTATTGGACTTGAGCTTTATCGAATAACATTTTTCTTGTTTAAAAGTTTATTACTAATTTTAACAAAAATGTTCATGTTGTATTCAGTAAGCCTGTTCAAAGAAATGTTGAAGAAAATCCTTTGCATTGAGCTGGAATGGTATTTAGCAATATCAAGTTTATTGCTTGGCTTGCAGATTAAAAGTACAAAATAAATGAGAAAAAATGGATGGATGTTCCTCCTCATTTGGTTATAAATATACAGACATCAAACAAAATTGATATTGGCTTGAAAAAAGTTTGTTTATATTTTCTTTGTATATTTAGAGACAAAACTTGATATTTTTAAGAGCTGTAGGAAAAGAGTGTGTCATTGAAAATGAGCTTGCAAATAGTGAAGTAAGTGAGGAGTTTTCTAATTTAGATGAGCGTCTGGTTGAAGAAGGCTGGGTACTGCTGGCAGACATGTCCAAAGACCGGCGACGGGACCCTAAATCCGCATATGCTGGAATTTACTCTGGCCTAAATCCACCTCTGGGCCCAGCACCTTGTGCAGCTCCAGGTGATTGTTACCAGTACCCTTTACTGCTCTGATGCTTCACTCCATGTATTTGGACTAACATTGATGTCCTGTACTTTGCATAGCCATTATGGATTTTTTTTCCAAAGCTTACTGTGCCAGGCTGGGGTTTGTTAAAGCTTGCCTACATTACTTTTGGCCATTTAGTGATGGAAATCCATGGATGCAGTGCTTACTTTTAACCATACCAATATACAAAGCTACTGACTGGCATGGTGTGACTTAAGCTTAGGGGCCTTAATATATGTGTTTATATATAGGTTTCTTTTCTTGGGTTGGCATCTGATTGTCTATGGGGCATGCAGTTTGTAATAAAACTATTAAAATAAACCCCTGCTCAAGGCAGACTTGCTTTCAAGTTGTGATGGTTGTGATGATTATTATTTGATGAGTTTAAATAGGCTGTGGTATGAGATTTTCTCACTTTTCGTTTAGATTTTTAAGTGGCTGCCTTGAAATAATATAATGATATACCTTTCCTTTAATAGTAGAAAAGAGATGGTTCTTGATTAAGATCTTTGGTGACTGTAACTATGATGACAAACAAATTGTCAATTCCAGTACAGCCTCTCCTCACTTACTGACTTAATGTTTAATGGTCACTTATATTCACGACATACCCTTTGAACCACCACCACCACTAATGTATGATATGACACAGTGTACAATTTTCTTTTGTTTTATTTATTTATTTTTTATTGTGGTATTGTGTCGTGCAATATCAGCAATACCAACACCATACACTTATCCTACCCAACATTAACTTGCCACAGAGTTGTCAAGTCTACATTTTCTATGAATTGGGTGGGAAAATTTTTGGTTTCCACAGGTTGGCAGGTTATTGGTCTGTTTTGGCTCTGTTGGGCTTTTTTTTTTTCTTTTAAATCTTTTCTTTAATATGTTATTATAGCTTATTTCTCATATACTATACAGCACAGTGAATACACAAGTAGGTGAAAGCTATTGTAAGATCTGGAAACAGCAACACTATACACAATGCCCACTCTCCCACATGGTGGATAATGAGATGGAGATAAGTAAGAGGTTTATGAGGTGTCATATGATCACTTGCTAGAAAGGAGTATGCCTATGGATGTGAAGAGTGGCTCAATGAATAATATTTTTCTGTTAGTATTGACATTTGGATGTGAAATAGAGGTCAACAATCAGAAGTATGTGCTGTGGAGATAATAATTCTGAGATGGACTTGTAGAGTGACATGACAGGAGGGTGAAAGCAATGAGCCTTGAAACAAATGAAGGGGGAGAGAAGAGTGAAATCAGCAATTTGGAATTAAGAGATTTCTTTCAGCTTACCATGTTATTATTACATGTCATTTTGTATCCCCTTGTGTATCAATGCCATTCCTTTAACACTAGTTTCTTCTCTGTGGCATTCCATTGTCATTGCCCACTGATATTGTTTGTATTTATTCTTCTCGTATGGTAATTGTTTTTCATTTTAGTATTTTGTACTTGGTTGTAATGATGTGTGAGTATCCCATCTTGGTTATTGCTTTTTTTCTTGAATTTGTATGCTGCCCACTGCTTGTACTCCTTAGCTTGTTAATCTCCTTCATTTATGTGCTTATATCCATTTATTTTTTATGTAATCATACACTCTAGTATGTCTAGCTGTAACATGTAGCATGTTATGTAATCATACACTCTAGTATGTCTAGCTGTAGCATGATGAGTCCAGATGCCCTTCCACCTAAAGATCAAATGGTTCTTGTGTTGCATGTCTGCCTAGGCATGATTCTGTCTGATAAATGGAAATATAAATAAATAGTGAAAAAATAAATCAGTCTTCCCACCTTGCCTCTCTCCTCTCCTCTCCTCTCCTCTCCTCTCCTCTCCTCTCCTCTCTCTCTCCTCTCTCTCCTCTCTCTCTCTCTCTCTCTCTCTCTCTCTCTCTCTCTCTAAATCTATAGTTTATATAATTTCATTTTCTTCTGTGAACTATGTTGTATAATGTTATTTTGTTTTTCCTTCCAGTAGTGAATGTTAGTGCTGCTAATACTAATGGGTCTACTGGGAGCAACACTGTCACAGTGCGTGTCGGTGGCAAGACACCGCCTCCTGTCCCTCCTCCACCGCGCCCACCCATACCAGAAACGAGTGTTGCTGGGAATAGTCCCTTGCCTGCCATACCTTTGCCAGGTAGCAGCTCTGGAACAAGTTCAGTGACACACACACCAGGTACACAGAGTCCCCTACCCCAACTCCCAGCCATTAACAATGACACCCCTGCTGCTGCTTCTCACCCAAGTGTGCGCACCAGGAAGAATATAGGCAATGGTTCCGCCATATTGGTTCTCGGAGGAGATAGTCCTACAGATGGAAGTAGCAGTCAGAATGGAACACCAACTACTAATTTGAATGGTACGAATGGTGTTGGTCAATCCACCTCTTCCACTCCCACCGCCACTCCTGCTGCTGGCCTTCCTGCAGGCCAGGCAGGGGCACACTCAGCAATAGCCAACAGCACTGCAGTAGTTAATGGCCAGCTTCCCACCAGTGCTGTGTCCTCAGCTTCTTCCTCTCCAGTGGCCAAATCCACTGCACCAGCTGTTGTCCCTAGAACCTCTCGCCACCGAACCCACAAGCTGAAACGGAACTCAGGTATATCTCTTGGCCATGTGTCGCTAATGCTTAGTTCACTCGTGTTACTGATCCTGTATCCTACATCATCACTGGGTCATGCATTCCAGAAGATATTTCAGAAAATCATTTTAAAATTAGATATAATAGGACTATGAATTATATTTGTTTCTTTATCTTCCAGCTGACAGTAGCAACAGTGGAGTTGTGGGTGGCAATGCTAGTGCTGGCAGCACCAGCACCAATTCGGGTGTTGGTGGAGCAGCGTCAGCTCCCGCTGGAGGTAGCAATGGTACTAGTCAATCAAACTCATCAACAGCTGAAGAGCCATTGCCTCCTGGGTAAGTCCTCTTCTGTACACATTGATTGCAAAGAAAATATTGGAATGTATTTAATTTTTTTTCATCAACATCTACATTTCATGACTTAGATATATGTATTCACACTGCTTTTGGTTTTCATATTTTTATTTTTTGAAGCAATGATTTCTTCCTTTCTTGAGCTTGACAACTACTATCGATCTCTTCAAATAATAACCTGGATGTCATCATAGGTGGGAGATGAGGTATGATCAGTTTGGGAGGAGATATTATGTTGACCACACCACTCGATCCACCACTTGGGAGCGTCCTAAGCCCTTGCCTACTGGGTGGGAGGCACGGCGGGACCCCCGGGGCAGGGTGTATTATGTGGATCACAACACCCGCACCACCACCTGGCAGCGACCTACTGTGGAAAACATCAGGTGGGTCTGCATTCGAAAGGAGCTTGTGTTATATGTTTTTAGCTGAGAAGCAAGAAGACAGACAAATAGAAGACTATTTGAAGTATTTGATATTGGTTCTGACATTTCAAAATCATGATTTGTTCCTTGAATTCTTCACAGGCAATTTGAAGAGTGGCAAGGAGAAAGGCAGCACATTGCCCAACTCAGCTCTCAACGGTTCTTGTATCCTACTCAGAACCAGGAGACGGAGAATGATCCTTTGGGACCTCTTCCCCTTGTAGGTCCTTGAGTCTGTTGTATCTAATGACTACAGTCAGAAGTGTGAGCCAGTATATGAGATATTTAGGGCTATCAGAACGTAATTGTTGATTGCTCACATTTCAAACAAGTGACTTATTTTAAGTTATTTCCAAAGTTTTTAATATTGCTAACATAAATGTGATATTGGTGTCAAGTTATTGTTTTTCTTAAAGGATTTTATGATTACAATTTTAGATGCTGTCAATATTTTTTTTTAGCTCTTGAGTTACAAAAAATTTGCAGTTGTTTCTAGTTTGTTATTTATAGTTTGCTGTTCATAGATATCTTCCAGTTGTTTTGATATTGTAGAAGACGGGGATGCTTCATTGAATATGTTTTATTTATGGCCTGAATCACTTCCAGGGATGGGAGAAACGCCATGAACCTTGTGGCCGTGTGTACTTTGTAAACCATCGAAATCGTACCACTCAGTGGGATGATCCTCGCACTCAAGGGTAAGTAAAGGAAATACATTTGTGACAGTGAACTATAATTAAACTTTATTCAGTTCAAGAAAATGTGACAAGATACAGTATCTCTGAATTCTTTAAATTATGTGTGGCACAGACCATTTCTTGCTATTTGTAATAAGATACATATAGGTATATATATTACACTTACTCAGAGGAGGGCTCCTAAAGAATATTCACACACACACACACACACACACACACACACACACACAGAAGGCTGGGATGTTAACTTTCTACTCTTGCTGGACAACAAAGTCATAAATTCATGATTTACCTTCTACTTTTTCCATACTAGGTGAAAGGTCCCACAGCATGAAAGGAGAGTAATTAAAAATAAGATTTGAACACCAGATCTGATGATTGTGAGCCAAGTATGGTAACAGCAACAGTATCATCAGGATACATGATGAAGCATACTTTTGGAAAATTATTTTACTCAGATTGATAAGAGACTGGAAGACGTGTTGATGAATGTTGTGATAAATTTTCATGTGTCTGTATCATTATTTAGTACTATTGGGATTCAGTGGCTGCTTGTTCTCCATCGATGTTTTGTTATTCCTTTAAGGATGGCACTGGAGGAGGAGCCATTGCCAGCTGGGTGGGAGATGAGATTTACAGAAGATGGTCGGCAATACTTTGTGGACCACAACACCAAACAGACCACCTTCCAGGATCCTCGGCCAGGAGCCAAACAAATGTAAGTGCTTTGTTATTGTATTTTTTCATATAGTTCATATTGAAGACCCTTCTTTCTATTTTCATATAGTTAATTATTTTACTGAAGATCCTTTGGAAAACCTGCTAATCAAGATCAAACAAAATTGGAGCAGGGAACTGCTATGGAACATTTGTCCTTTTTTTTCTTTTTTAAGTCAGCAAATCTCAAAATTGAGAAATAACTACTTTCCTTATTTTCAGCAACTCCAGTCGGGGCCAGTATGGCATACCAATGGTGTATGAGCGTTCCTTCAGGTGGAAACTGGGCCAGTTCAGGTACCTCTGTCACAGCAATTCTGTGTCTGGCCACATCAAGATCAGTGTGACCCGACAGACGTTGTTTGAGGATTCCTTCCATCAGGTGATGAGACTCCCAGCGTATGAATTGCGTCGGCGATTGTTCATCATCTTTAGAGGCGAGGATGGCTTGGACTATGGTGGAGTAGCAAGGTGAGGGAAACGAAACACATTGATAAGATTTGAGTTACAAGTGAAGTAATTGGTTTTCAAGGATTATATTAGGAGTGACAATAGGAAGATTACATGAATAGGAATATTATACTGTAGAGGAATAATGTGATGTGTTGAAAGAGATGGCATAACTGGGTTTGAAGTGGACTTATATGTATACCAAAAGGAACAAAACTAAGAAAAAAGGCTCACTGAAGTGCTGATTCCCAAACAGAAGCAAAGAATGAGTCAGTGAAGGAATCTTTGGTTTGGAAAGATAGTGAATGCATATTGTTATTTGAATCAGACCACAAAGAGGACTGATTTCTTTACAAGTATGACTATCATAGCTGTGTATGATAATGGAAAAGATATCACAATAAGCAATGAACTGATAATGAAAACTTTATCAGCCACAACCAGTAATCAATAACTAGTGGTAGACCATTAAATTTATAAATCCAAAATTCCTGTACTAGTTAACTCAATATTGATATTTCAAATTATAAAACCAATAAATCCAAATTTTTATTTTCATATTTCTTGAAAAAAATTAGGAAAAAATTCAGATTCAATGTTTATCTTGTCTTCACCAATGAAAAGTGTGGTTTTAAGTAAAATAACTACAACTGGTTTTGAAAGTTTGAAACCAACACGCTCATGTTCCAAAAAAACTAAAATTGTGAATTTTTACTTGTTTGAAACCAAAACTATCGATGATACCAACAAATCAATAATGCAAGGAAAGTAATTATCAGTTCATCAATAACCCGATTGTTATTGTGATAATTTATTGATATAAAGCTCACCTGTGATGATTATGCCGTGGGACTGTACACAGAAACCATAAAAATGCAATGATGTTATTTGGTATTTGACACTGTCAGTTGGAATTGTCATTGTCACAGTTGTCTTTGTGGCAGTTGTGCTGGTCACAATTTGAATAATTCTTTTCTTTGCAATTAATATAAATGTCTTTTTCAGAGAGTGGTTTTTCCAGCTATCCCATGAGGTACTAAATCCCATGTATTGTTTATTTGAGTATGCCAACAAGAACAATTATTCCCTTCAAATCAACCCAGCCTCAGAAGTAAATCCTGACCATCTCACATACTTCAAGTTCATCGGCCGCTTCATTGCCATGGTGAGTATTTAGTTGTCTAGGTAATTGTGACTAGAACCAATTATTGTTGTTGTTGTTCTTATTATTGTTGTTCTACTACTAATAGTGCTGCTACTAGTAGTAGCAGCAGTATTTGCAGTTTATTTTTTGTACCTACTATGAAACATCACACTTCACACATACACAAACTATTGCTTCTGTTTTGTTTGCAGGAGCAAATAAATCATGTTGAAAATGATTTTTAATGGTTGCTGTTTGAGATAGTGTAACACTTTCTATTACAGGCTCTTTACCATGGCAAGTTCATCTACTCCGGCTTCACCATGCCTTTCTACAAGCGGATGCTGAACAAAAAGCTCACCATGAAGGACCTTGAATCTATTGACCCTGAATTTTACAATTCTCTTTGCTGGATCAGAGACAACAATATAGAGGTAAATGATTGGGTCAACTGTGGGCAGTGGTACACCATTATAGGTGAGTTGGTGACCACACTTCACGTGCCGAAAATTAAATGTCTTTACTTTATACAAAGCTGGTGACAACCTCCAATTTATTTCCATTCAAACAGGAGTTAGGCTGAGGACAAAAGTGGTTGGTGCAGCATTTGAAGGATGCAGGTGAGGTTACTGCAATTGCCTGCCCCACTTCCCAAGTCTAGCAGGCATTGTTAGACCTCTCTAAAGACCTGTTCACTTGTCTTGAGCAGGTAGCTAAAGAACCAAGGCACAGGAAATCATTGGGAAAAATACCTTAGGAATTTGGGTGAATGCAGTAGCCTCACCAGTATCCTTGAAATTGTGGTACGGCTTACGTGTTATAGTATTAACATTGTCTGTTTTCAGGAATGTGGTTTGGAGATGAGCTTCTGCACTGACTTTGAGGTGTTAGGCAAAATCTCTGAAGTGGAACTGAAAACTGGTGGCAAGGACATTCAGGTCACTGAAGAAAACAAGGAGGAATACATTGAGTGAGACCTTGGAAGATTTTCTATTTTTATCTTTTCAATACACACTTTCTATTTAGTTTTATAGAGTATTTCTAAGGGACCTCAGACATCCAGACACATTCATTGAATCTACTGTGCTTCAATATTAGTGAATTACTATTAGATGAACAAGATCAGTGTCTGAGATTGAATAAAATCTTTTGAAATTGTAACAAAGCAAGTCTCTTCCACTTTGTTATGCAAAAAAATAATCTTGAATCTTTGAAAATAACAAAGTGGAAGAGAGACTTACTTTGGGTCTGTGGGTTGTAGGGGAGAGAGAGAGAGAGAGAGAGAGAGAGAGAGATATGCCCATTATTTATGCAATTGAATTTATTGCTCTCTGCTTAATTGTATTTGATTGCTTAGTCCTCTCTGGATCTTTATATTTAATTGTCTTTAATGAAAAGCATCAACACTGACAATGCATGTTCCTTGCAGGCTGATGATGCAGTGGAGATTAACCAGGGGACAAGAAGCCCAAACTCGGTACTTCCTTGAGGGCTTTTCAGAAGTGGTACCGCTGGAGTGGCTCAAGTACTTTGATGAGAGGGAGCTGGAGCTGCTGCTGTGTGGCATGCAAGAAATAGATATCAATGACTGGCAGAAGCATACCATTTACCGTCACTATAATCGCTCCTCAAAACAGATCATCTGGTTTTGGCAGGTGTGTGTTTATTACTACTCTTTCTACATATTTATATACTTGCCAGGTTGACATATCCCTAAAGGATGTTAGTTAAAACATGTCTTCTTTCATACATTCATTAGCATTTTTCCTCTACCTCATGGTGTTTAAGTGCCGTATCCCTATGAAAGAGGTAACGTACCCTTATTGCAAAGGTCAGTTACACAATGATAATACATTTGTCTACTTATATTTTAAACTGAGACCTCTGTATAGGGATGTAGCACAGAAGCACCATTGCCTCCCTTCCCCAGATAACACTCATCTTTTCTCAGGTTGAAAGAATACTGGGACTATGGTCATCGTGCATATTCTAATTTCCTCAGTGACAATCTACTTACCTTGACGTCAGATATGATCTTAGCATATAAATATATAATTATTGTGGTGGCTAGTGAGCGACTATTCATACCTTCAGAGGTGGGAGAGAGGTGGGAGGTGGTGAGAGAGAGAGAGAGAGAGAGAGAGGTGAGAATGTAGCTATGAGATAGTCAATAAGAAAAAAAGAATTTGTATTGCATGTGTGTGTGTGTGTGTGTGTGTGTGTGTGTATGTGTGTGTGTGCCAGTCAGTTGGTTTCCTATAGAAAGAGCTCAGTGGTCCTATTGAATGATCTTTGGGTAGGACTGAGACCACTCCCACACCAGATCCCAGGACAGTGAGGCCACAACCCCTGTAGTTACCACCTGTACCTGCTTGCTGCCAGGTGAACTGAGGCTTGCCCATTTGCCTTGAGCCTCTCAATGTGGGGTAGCCCTATCCTTGCTCTCCTAGCCACAAGTAGAGGTACAGGAGGTGACTCAAGGGGTTGTGGCCTCACTGTTCAGGGGTATGGCGTGTGAGTGGTCAGTCAGTATGAGCTCTGAGTTCTTTCCATAAGGGGCTGACTGGCTATCTCATGTGGTCCCACCTCCCCATCTACACTTGCTTAGTTTTTCTTTCAAGTTGTACACACTTTTCTGTATTACTGCCTCACTTATCTTGTGTATATCTGGAGGAAACTATGTTCTTGTTACTCTAGCATTTTTCTTCTCTTAGCTGTGTGCTGTGTCCTCACCTGGGTTTTCCTACTTCTCTTACCAGCAGTTTCTCACGATTATTACATCTTTATTCTGTTTTCATGTGTTAATTCTTCTAGTATTGTAACTATCTTCATTGACATCCTATGTATCCGTTGTAATTTTTTTATGTTCTTTTACAGAGACCATACTACTGATTATCTTATTCCATCTTTGGTTTAATCATAGTTTTCTTCTGTTCTTCGAGTAATTTTTCTCCTGCTTTTTCATCCACTTCTTCTTAAAATATATATCATTCCATCCAATCTTCTGTCTTGCAATATCTGTTGTGCTGTATGGGATAAGTGGGGCTTTAATTAATATTGTTTATTTAACGTACTGCATATGCATATAGGTAAGGGTATTAGGTTATTAAATTAAATAATGAAAGAAGGCATGTATCAGTCATTGAAGAATTTGAATGTGAGCTTTTTTCTTTCATTCCAGCAGAAAGTGAGGCTGATATTTGGTCCAACACAGAATTGTTGTAAATATTTAGTTTTATAATTAGAATGATGTTTGATTACTGTAATTTGCTTATTTTCAGTTTGTGATAGAAACAGATAATGAGAAGCGTGCAAGATTGCTCCAGTTTGTGACAGGGACATGCCGAGTCCCTGTTGGGGGCTTTGCAGAACTTATGGGTTAGTAAATGTTTTTGTAATTTCTTCTTTCTTCTTGTATGTTATCTGTATGTATATTAGAATGAGAGTAATTGAGACAAGATCAAGAAAAAGCTGTTACAGTTGCTTGAGCATTTAGCAGGTAGGGCAAAGGCATGTTTTGCTTTAGATTTATTTAGAGAAATATTTTGATATTGCAAAAATATAACTACCTTGCTGGTCTGTGGTGGCTCAAGATTCTTGCACCTCCAGCCCCTTACTGCTGCTTCAGACACAAACAGCATGACACCAACTTACTCTAACCCAGACATGCCTTTGCCCTACTAAATACTTAGGTCCCTGTAGCAACAGTTCCCAGATTCCATATCTACTTCAGATTTATATGTTTTTTACTGTCTGGCTTACTTTCTCCCACACAATCATTTGACTCTGATTCATACTCTAAAGAAGTAAAATGTTTTGTAAAGATTGATATGATTTTGTGCCCTGAAAGATACAAGCATTTCTGTTGAACTCAAAACTGGTTGATTATAATTTGGCTGAGTATTTCTATATAGCAATTATTCTTTTGAAATTATAACCATTTGAGCCTCCATCTTTCATGGTGAACAAGATATTTATATTATAATCTGTTAAGCCATTTGTCTCACCTTGCAGGAAGCAATGGACCTCAGAAATTCTGCATTGAGAAGGTTGGGAAGGAGACTTGGCTACCTCGTTCTCATACGTGCTTCAACCGTCTAGATTTGCCTCCATACAAATCTTATGAGCAGTTGGTGGAAAAGCTCACTTTTGCGATTGAAGAGACGGAGGGCTTCGGCCAGGAGTAGTGATCCCAACATCTGTGAGCATGAGCAGATTATTTAATGGGTGTAAATATGTATGTGCATTGGGTAGGTCATACCAAGTATTTACAAAATATGCTTTTGCATATATATATATATATATATACATACATATATATATTCTATTGGCCACACTGATGATCTGTCACAATATAGTTTGATTACCCAATCTTATCCTACCTAGGTTGTGTCATACCAGTCAGTTTGAATAGCTGGTTGGTTCCTATTAATTTAATAAATGATAAGTTCTTGATTGATTTGTCATAATACTTTCTTTTCCAATATGTTTGGGGAAGGCATTATTATAGGGGTTAATTGATATTGTTACGTTTTATCTTTATCCAAAGAATATGTTATTAGCCCATGGGAGAGTGTCTTAAAAGTTGTATTATTAACTGTATAAAAGATTTAGACCTTTATGCTTGACTATGCTTCTGTCCTAGACCTAATTCATCAAAGACTAGAATGACAGGATTTTATAATGTTGATTTAATATATTTTACCACAGCAGCAACACAAGTCAAGGCACTTACACCCTAGATTAGGGGAGATGACTAGTTTTGGGCACTTTGTCATATAATTCAACTAATCAGATGATGACAACCTTTCTGACCCTGTCCCATGCTGCTCTTATTTTATAGTGATTATTGTTGATCATTTGGCCTTGGAAAGATATGCTCATCTTGGATTATTATTGATCATTTGGCCTTGGAAAGATATGCTCATCTTGGATTATTGTTGATCATTTGGCCTTGGAGTGATAGGCTTATCATCTTGATGACTGTGTTGAAGAAAGTTTTCATTTGTAATTGTTGGAGAGTTTCTAGAGCAAGTTATCCAAAGTAATTGAAGCAGCTTCTGCATTTCCCACAAGTCTTCCTTACTTCCCTTCCAGCTGTGTTACAGTCTAATGCTTCTTATTTCCACTTTTTTCTAAGGAAATTACAATAATTTGATTTATGATCTCCCATGGTGGGCAGTGATACTTGGTGTTTGTGATAACTCATGACTTATGAGTGATGTTTGAGTGCAGTATGAACTATATGGACATTGTACATTATTAACAATTTAGAAAAGTCCAAGCATTTTTGTTATTTGCAAAATTCTCTCTCTCTCTCTCTCTCTCTCTCTCTCTCTCTCTCTCTCTCTCTCTCTCTCTCTCTCTCTCTCTCTCTCTCTCTCCTGTATACAGAAAATATCAACATAGGTGTCTATTTAGCTATACGGTGCCACACCTAAGAGCACCCTTGAAATATGCATAGCTTCCCTCTTTTACAAAAGCCAACTAGTCATCCATTGCAACTAAACACATCTTTGTCAAACATGTGCAATCGGTGAACACGAGATTAACTTCTCAGATTTTCATTGGTCAAGTGGCCTGTAATGCAAGGTTTACACAGATGTGCCGTTTTAGTGGGTTACCACCATGACAATCGGAGAAAAAGGGATACATGTCTGTTCAAGAAGTAGACTCCGCATGTTTTATCAGATTTTGAACTGCTGCTTTTCTCTACATACATGGACTCCTATTCAAACACAAAATTAACTGTGCAATGAGTTGTGTAAAACAAATATGAAGTACTGAACTACTTCAAGCAAACAGGAAATATTGGTCATACCACAGTAATTTTCTAAGATTGAATTTGGAAATTTTGTAATACTTTGCAGTTTGTTGTGATATATAAAGAATGTTCGATGACCTGTAATATTTAAATCTCAGTTATATATGGTTGGAATACTGAGTGTATATAAAGGATTTGAAGGATAACTTGAAGCTTGTACACAGGAAAAGAAATAAGTGTTTATGCTAAGTACCTACATGTATATGTATGGATGTCCGTGCGAGGTATGTGTTTGTGAATGAGTGCTTGTGTGCATGACTAACATGTATGCACACTATGAGCACATGTGTTCCTTTTTCCCATAAAAAATCTTGAAGTGGTGACTGATAGCCTTACTCATATCCACTCACATGTATATTGGTTAAACCCATAAAGACTATTTGACATATTTCGAGGTCATTAGGAGTCTTCTCTGAATTCCTTCGTATAAGAAACAAGAACCACTAAGAAGGGGACCTATAATTCTCATGCATTCAGGTTTTACATAAGAGCCCAAAAGAGAGAAGGGAATAATTTTTATGAATATATTGCATTCTGATTCCATATGCAATAGTGCACATAATCTGCCTTCCTCAATTCTACAAGTTAAGATGCAAGTCTCTCAAGATAGTCAAAATTAGAGATATCTTAATTTGATAAAGATCATTCACCCCATTACTTTAAATTACAGGACTTAAATATCGAACTCTAAATGTACACTATATCTCTCTATATTTATACCAGGCTATCAATCCCACATGGAGTGCTCTAAATAAAGCACCACACACATGCAGACAATATTAAGCATAAGTAGATATTAAAATGAAGTAAATGAAATCTTAAAATATTTTTCACTTGATGAAACTGAGGTCTTAATAAAATTGTCCATATTTTTCACATGAAACAGTTTAAACTGAGGGCTTGATTTTAAAGTAATGTTCATTTAACAATCAACAAGGAAACATTTTCAACTATATATCTTTAGATTGATTCCTATTTTTGCATTGTAACATTTTGTAAATTCAACAAACCATAAAATGTCCCAAAATATAAGAATTGCAATGAACATGCCATATTACTTTCTGTTTACATGGGTGATTATGTAGTGATAATTCCAGTCATCATTTCTTTCTTTGCTGAGTGTACACACAAATGTATTCAAACTCAGGAAGCATGTCAGA
This sequence comes from Callinectes sapidus, assembly GCA_020233015.1. NCBI lineage: Eukaryota > Metazoa > Arthropoda > Malacostraca > Decapoda > Portunidae > Callinectes > Callinectes sapidus. The sequence continues at coordinate 8,758,053 of CM035194.1, forward strand.
TCAGTTTTAATTCTCAAATGTTTGATTCAATCATGAATTAAAATTTTTGCTTTTACAACTAAAGTTTTGATTCTCTCTCTCTCTCTCTCTCTCTCTCTCTCTCTCTCTCTCTCTCTCTCTCTCTCTCTCTCTCTCTCTCTCTCTCTCTCTCTATCTCTCTCTCTCTCTCTCTCTCTCTCCTCTCAAATTGTACTTTATGGCAATAAATATGCAAATGGATGAACTCTTTCCTGTTGTAATATAATGCATGAAATATTTCCTGGACACTGACCACATTAGTTGGATGCAATTTAGGTGCCTCATACCAAAATTTTCAAAATAATATAATCTTTGTTTATTAAAGAGTCTTGAAGACAAATAAATCTGGAAATAATTAATTCAGCAATATTATGTAAGGAAACATTTCCTTGATAATTAAATCAGTGTATTTTTTAAAATTTTTAAAAGATTTTTTGATTGAAGTGGATATTGTATACCATTATATTTTTCAACAGTTGCTGTGCTTTCTTTTAACTGAACTATTAAAGTGCTTATTTCAGTATGCCAAAGTAAAAAAAAGTAAAGCTTTATTGAGAAAATGTCAAATCATGGCCTCAAACTTTTTGTATTGGATGGTCACTTGTATGAATATTTCCCTCCTTGAGAAGCCTCTAGTTTGTGATGTTGTTCACAAGTCACCAGAAAATTCAAGGTTGCACTGCATCTAATAAATTGACCGTAAAGAAGATGCACTTCATTAGTGATTTATTATAGTTCTATTTTTTCCAATAACTCATTTTCATCATAATCTTTTTTTTGCTAGCTACAACTTTTGAGTTTCATGTATAAGAGTCATGATGTCAACTGCATCTTCCAAGAAAGGGAACTGGAAGTTATATTGTTAAGTCTTATCTGTTTAGAATCTTAAGACATATACGCATCACCTTCATGTCCAGGGACAAACTGTTCATGGTGCAAATGTCACTCTGCCTATGATGGCAAGGGACAGCAACAGTGAGCTTCTCATGAATAGTTTGATAAATTTTCAGAGGGAATACCTAATACCCAATTTTTGCATCTTTTGAATCATTAGGTATTTGTGATCAGTAAGAATTTCCCCTCAGGAAATTATATTGCCATTATGAACAAATGGAAAGAGATTTTATGGATTGTGTTTTCTGTATGAATCTTCAACCCAAGTACAGAAGTAACTATTTGAATGGAACTCAATCAAACTACTAAATAGCAAGATGTCAAACAAGAATATACATACGTAATGTGACTTGCGTCAGCTACTATCAGGTGAACATTTATTTTCCCAGCATATTGCATGTGGGTTAAGTGTGCACAAGTGCATCATCACTATCACATTTTAGTGTGTTTCGTTAACTATCGGTATTACAAAATAATTTTCTCTTATGTTTGTGTAATTGTATTCATATTTGCTTCTAAAAGTAATCAATACTATAGTTTCACTGTAGCTTTCCCATGTAAAATTCAGATTATATATACAGAGAGGAACTGTTTGTGTGTCTGTGTGTGTGTGTGCGCATGTGTGAATGTGTGCAAGCATTCATGTATGTTAGCACACATGAACATATGTGCATATTACTATCTTATATTTTCAAGAATGTGGGGCATGTACAGCATTCTGCTCTTTGTTGTAAAATTTCCTTTTGCAGAAAATCTTTTTGACATTGTCTTGATGCTTGTGTGTGTGTGTGTGTGTGTGTGTGTGTGTGTGCTCACATGTGCATGTGCATGTGTGTGAAAACTTCTCCACAGTTCTTGTATAGTAGAGATACAAAATGTTTTGTTGAGATTATTACTTCATAATTATGACACTTGTATAGTAGAGATACAAAATATTTTGTTGAGGTTATTACTTCATAATCAAAATGTGTGTCTTGTTTCTTGATATAAATATGTAAGGGATACACTCTTGATGCTTTATTAAGACACTAAGTAAGCCTTGGTTTATATTTCAATATTTTCAGAAGTAAGGAAATTCTTACCTATTTGTGGTATTCTTGGCCATTTGCAGGTTATTACAATTACTGTAAATTTCATGCTGACTGGCACCTGGTACAGCTTACTGGCTATCTTAATTTCTCAACAGATTGAGTAGTAGTCAGTCTATCTTGGGTTTACTGTAACAATAGCAGACTGCACTTATGTTTTATTTTGTAAACTCTTAGTTATGACCTGCTGTCCACTTCCTATTACGTAACAAATCAAATTTACTTAACCATAAATTTTCATAAATGCAAGGGGTTTAAGAGTATTCATTGGTATTGTCTTGGGATTTCTTGAATATTTGTGAATCACAAAACATGAAGTAGCACTGTATATATGTGCTGGTTTCTGTTGTTTTTTGGAGTATACCATCTTCATTTTTGCTTTTAAACAGACTCTTATCCATTCACTCCATTTTCAGTCAGATCCTCCAGTAATAAGCATGTAAAGGTGATGTGAGAGGCACTGAAGTCTACCATTTTTGCTAGTTTTTAATACAATTGTGATTATGAATGAGTTATGTTCTTTAGAATAATTTTTCAATATTTTTAAATATTTACTGGTAAATGCAGATTCACAATTGAGAGGGCAAAACTATTATTGAATATTTGTCAATTGTTCTTCACCTGTAACTGTTATTGTCCAGTATATTTTGTAGGACAATGAAAGGTTCATTCCAAGGAAGGACTTTTATGAACACTGGCTGTTAATTGAAGAAAAGGTGTATAAGTAGCAGAGAGTTAAAAGACATGTCCTGCATATGATAGTTAGTGGAGGGAATCCATGAAACCTAGAAGGAAAATGTCCCCAAATTAATAAATTTAAGAGCTAAACCTGCAAACCTCAAGTTTACTGGTTTCCACTATCAGCTAAGAACTTTCTTAAGCTTTGATAATGTTGAAAGCATTTGATCCAACATTATATCCTTCCTTGAATTAATGTTTGCTTCCAATCACCTTTCTTCTGTCTATAACATATCCTCAGCTTCTGCTTCAGGTGGAGAAAACTTTTACTTTTATAAGAATTGTATGATACATAGTTTGATATATAATGAATAGTGACATTGCTGGCTCTAAGACTGCTATTGGAGGACATACATGAGGCTGAATAGCACTAAGTGGTGTACCTGTGATGTATTTATTTCTACTTTTAGTCATTGATATGTTAATTTCTTTATTTTTTGCTGTGAATCATGATATAAAGTGTGTGGGTGCTGGTTAACTGGAAATTTGCTGTAAGAATGCCATGGAATGATAGACTAGTACTTGTTAAACCACATAGTAATTGTTTCCCTCCATTTCTTGAAACCAAGTGGGCCTTTTTATGTTAACAAGCAAGAAAAGAAGTCTATAAAAAAAGGCCTTTTTATTTTGTGATTAATGACTGTGACACTACTCTAAAGTTTGATGGTAAGAGTGAGTTCATCATGCTGGGAAAGCAGCATTAACATTTACATCCCTTTTGGCATTGTGGCATGAATGAAAGGTGTTGCATAATTCAGTACATTTTTTCAAGTTTCATAATTTACTCATGAGTTGAAATGGAGTGGAAAATATTGTCACCTCATTTCACAGACTTGTTACCTTTTATAATCAAGATCATGAGCAGGGGATGTTTGGTATCTATTGTTCACTTTTAAAGGAGCATCAGCTTACTGTGGAGTAACTTCTGTTATTTGAATAAATGTCTCAGAAGACCATTCAGCTCTTATATTGGCTTCAAATGCACTTAGCAAAGAAAATAAGTGACTAATGTTCACCCATTTTGGTGATGCTGGTATGAACAGCTTGTGAGAAACTTTTATTCTCAGCCATAGTTGTGTTTATTGAAAATTTCATAAAATGTACTTAAGATTTATATTCCACAAGTGATATAGTTAATAAGGTATTGAAAAACTTGAATATTACAATTGTGGCACAGAAAAGTACAAGAGTACTGCTAGCCACTAGTTTGGTATTTGTCATTGATTAAGGTTTTGACGTTTGCATAAACGAATGAATCATTAATGTCCAGTGGTCTGTTGTATTGGTAGTTAAGTGCATTTCTAAACACTAAGCTATACAGTTGGAACACGTAAATGGTGATGCACAGAAGGTTTTTGATGATGTGAGGCTGCATGGAATTTTATCTCCTTTTGCATCTGGGTCTGGCCATATATCACTGTCATCATGGTTGTTATTGTACATCATGTTGCCATTGTCCCAAAGCCAGTAAAAACTTGCAGGTGTGCCTCATTCCCGGCCGAGTCAGGACAACACATGCCTGTATATAGTGTAATATACCCCTCCTTTTTCCTTTGATTTCTACATTCATAACCAAGGATTTATGTATATACTGTGATAGTTAGATAAGTCAGTGATGAAGCTGTATGTTCTAAGAAGGTATTAGCAAGATTTTTCTTGAGAAATGCAAAGTATTTTTAATAGTCTTGATTCTCTTGTTTCCTTGTACATTCTTTGTACAGTGGAAACTGCCAATTGGTTCTCAGAAGCTTGAGACTGGGAGATATTGTCTGGATGAATTATTGACTAAAAGGCTTATGAAAGAAGTGATATGAAATGTTCAGATCTTCCTCACTAAACAAATTAAAATATGGTGGCATCTTCATCAAATAGTTATTCATTTCCTTTGATAATGTTCAGTCTTATGTTCTGGTATTTCACATTATGCATTACTCAAACTTTTATCAATTGGCTATTAAATTTTATGCAGTTATCTTTGTCATTGCCTATATATATACTTTAGTTTTCACATTATTTAAGTTTTGGGGTCCAATTCCAGTAGGTTGAAAAATGTTAAAAACGTGAGTTTTGGTCTCGATTGGCACCAAAACATTACACAGTACACTAGTGAGTATAGAATGCAATCTTATGTATTTTTTCTGGTATCTGTTGTTCCTTGTGGCTTCACGTGGGTGTTTAGTTCAGGCAACTCAATTGTTGTATATCAGCAGTTTTGACAATAGCTGCGTTATGTGTCAGAGTAAAATATTTGAAATAATTATATATTTGATTATATACTGCATTCAATTTTGTTTGCAGTAATGATTCTTATTTTCCATAATAAATATTATTGCTGTGTATATATTATATGAAATCTGGATATGTAAATAAAATGTAATCCATAAACTGGCTTTCACTCATTGAATACCTCGCAATGATAACTAGCTGTGCTCTTCACGTCTAGTGCATTACATGGTTCGGTGAGAGAGAGAGAGAGAGAGAGAGAGAGAGAGAGAGAGAGAGAGAGAGTATTTACCTAGTTGTGGTTAACTGTAAGACAGTACACCGTCCATTATCCATTATCCATTAGCAGGAGATGATTTGGGGGTAGGAATGGGATGGGATGGGTGAGTGTTTGAGGGTGAGGTGGGTGGTTGGCTGGGCAGGGCTGCGAGTATTGGTCTGATGGGCAGCCTTCCTGGCAGTTGTCCGGAGGCAAAGGAGGATAACTATCAATATACTCCTAAAATGGGAAATAGGAGGAATATTGTTGGAAAGTGTTTTGGTATTGATAACAATTGACTAACATTGCACGTATAATTTAGTATTTAAATCTATCTATTAACATAGAAATGGAAAATGGACTCCATATTGGCTTATTTACAGTGTATATTCCCATTGAGGGAGTCAGCCAGACCAGTGGCGAATCAATGATCGAAGTTTATGGGAGGCCTAACCAGAATTCCCTTGAGATTGGTGGTCTTTCTTACATCCCTTACTCGTAAAGACGTAAAAGCATTTATCTCAAAGACTCACGGTAAGTCATAGAATTTTATTGAACCTTACCAGAAAGATCTGTTATATTGTTGTTCTGTTTATATCTATTTGCTTGCACCAAATATCTTCACCTTTAAACACAGTAAACAATAAAAAAAATAGGAGCTTCAGTTCCCTAACATCCCCACTATGGATCACACACACACAGAGAGAGAGAGAGAGAGAGAGAGAGAGAGAGAGAGAGAGAGAGAGAGAGAGAGATAAGTTTTTAAATATATTTTATTCATTTATTTCTTATTCAATGTTCTCAATTGAACTAGTTATATTCTCTGCTTTATCCTCTGATCGGCGGCGCTTCATGTAATAACACAAACGTACGGAATTAACTTAGTAATTTTCAACACGACACTGACACATTACTTTAGCTTTATTTATGTATTTGTATTTTGCGTTGTTTTCGCATCATAACCACGAAAAGCCAATATAACGGAACATATTATTATACAATCGTTACGAGCTGGCAGTAACGTACTTCATGCGTACGGATGTCCAGGTCTTCTTGTCCTGGTCGCACGTAGGTAGGTCCGCCTCCGGGATACGACTCAGGAATTTCCAGGTCATTGTCTTTTCTTTGTTCTCGTGACTTGCCTTTCGCATCTCCTCGGAGGATACGACCCTGAACTTAGAGTTACGCCTATGTTAAATGTTCCGCAATGGAATCTGATGAAAGGTCCACACGAAAGTACGAGTACGTATACCAGAACGAAGTCGAATGAATTCTATAGTTTACTGACTTCAGAGCGAAGAGTTGCGAGTCACTGTTTACTGGGTCCTCTGTACCGCAAGCCGCTACAGGGCATTGAGAAGTAGTCAAATGTCTGGCTGTTTATCATTTCAGCTCCTATATAAGAGCTGCGGTGGACACAACTTCAATCACTTGCAAGGAACGAAAGGTAGATGTTGAACATCTCAGTGAAACATGAAAGTTAGCTTTTGATACAATGAATCTCTCTTGCAGTTCAGGCATTTTCATCAAAAGAGTGATATTCCAGATGCAGTGGTGCTATGTGGTGGCAGTGATGGCGGCAGTGGTGGCAACGGTGGTGTATTCCGAGGCCTTCCACCACCACCACCACCATCATCGCCCGGGTGTGGCAGCTCTGGCTTTTGTCGGTGTTAGTGTCTGTTGCCCTTCGCTCGCTCACCTTGGCAATGACTTGACTAATTCCATTTAACGTATTTCCCGCTCGTCTTAATTTTTTTTCCTCTACCGGAGTGAATCATTATCATCCGCAAGACAGTTGCTATATCTTGATTTACAACCTCAATATATCAAGTGAACAGATAAAGCCACCTCTAAATTTATTTACAGAGGCATACCTGTTATTCTACTAAACAGATAAAAAAAATGTGTGGATCTCTAATGTAAAAAGACTGGCGACTCGGAAATAAGCTTTTGTTAGCCTATGATCACAGCAATCTTTCAATACCGAGTCAAAGGAGTAATAAGGATCCATGAGAAATGCCATGATTAAAATTGCCATACCTTGCTAGGGGTACCTGGCCGGGAGACACAACCACCACCACCACCACCATCACTCGGGAGGTGGGTGCGTGGACTGTGGTTGCGGCGGCTGCGGAGCATCCTGCGGCTGGTGTGGCGGTAACTACTATGGCAGGCGGCGTCGCAGGAGTCTTGAAGACTTTCTGGAAGACGCCAAAATAACGGAGGTGTATGACAAGGTCAGTAAAATATGCGGTTAGTTTTATAGAGTTAAACGTGAATGCATGCGATTCAACAAGGAAATATGTGGGTAAGTGACAATTGTGTGAGGTCTCGCTCTCACTCGTGTCTCTTTGTACTAGTAACACATCATTCCATCCTTCGTGAGTCTAAATGGATATCATTAAACACAGCTATGACACTAACAGACAGGCTATTTGAAAAACTCTTCCAGAATACAAAATAAGTAAAGAAAAAAATGAAAGTTCGTTATAGTTTTAGTAATTCTGACACTTCAGATTGCATCAGAGGACAAGGACCAGTGTGGGCTGCGTCTGGTGTGTGAGTTGGCGCAGCAAGACCCGCGAGATCTGGCCGATGACGAGGTGCAGATCCTCCTGCCCTACAAGTAAGGCCTCAGGGAAGCTTCCCTTTGTCTCTGACTTAATTAACGCCTCTCTTCCAGTCAAGGGCGTGTCTAACGATGCAAACTTTTCACCCTCCCGCAGGGGCGCTGGCGAGAACGACGGCACGGTGTACGGCCAGTACGACGAGGCGGCATGGCACGGACAGGAGGGTCACCAGTGTCCTGAGCACTACCCGCTGTGCGCCTTTACTGCGCGCCAGATCATGGACGAGTATAGGAAGTACGAGCAAAAACAAGATGATAAAGGTGACCAAGAAGAATAAATCTCGATAAACCTTGGTGGCATCGAGAAGTTTAACTAATAATAATAATAATAATAATAATAATAATAATAATTTTTATTAAAATAGGAATATACATATTCAATAACTTTAATTTCAACATTAAACGCTGATACTTTACTAGTCTGACTGACTAACTGTGACTACTGTATGATAAATTTTAAGTAAATCTAAACCATAAAAATGTGTATAGATTTATTCATGTGACAACAATAGAAACATTACCAGTAACATGGATAGCAGCAACAGCATGGTTAACATCACAAAAATGACAACAAGAACGAGTACAACACTACCAAGAACAAGATTCACACCACCACCATCAACAACAACATCCACACTACCCTCACTACCACCACCAACAACACCAACACCAGTAACAACAACAATAACAATAAAATATGAATCTGACTCTCCTTAACACCTTTTCGTGCTGGGAGAACGGACATCCACAAGTCAGAAAAGAAACAAACACATTCACTACTTGCCAGGAACACGAGAATCCTTGATGTTTGGCTGCAGTTGGACAGAATAACATTTCAACATCTCATGACTGCACCACCGACTGTCCAGTGTGTGCGTGTGTGTGTGTGTGTGTTTGAGAGTGAGCGAAGAAAAAAAGTAGTGAACAAAGAAATCATGCGTGTTGACTTCACTAAAGAAAGTCTTTCATATTTCCTTTCACACACTAGATACTCTAAAAAAAGAAAAACAACCACCATAATTATACAAAAGGCATAAAAAACAACACAAGATAAAAGAGAGCACTTCAGAAAAACAAGTACACCGAATAAAGAGAAATAAATAAAGCAGCGTGGTGTTACAAAACCAACCTGTTGTGATGTGTGTGGTGAGGAGAGGAGTGGCGGAGGCAGCGATGACGTGTGAGGTGAGGCGCATTAGGGATTCGAAACATTAAAGCTCCGAAATAAGGTTTATGAAAGATGAGGTAATGCCGAAGCTAATTGATTGTTGAGTTCATTTACTTGCCAGTGGTGATCCCGACCTAAAGAAATAATAACCAATGACTAAGTAAATAAACTAATATATTATAACAAGAGGATGCCTTCATATCAGGTTTTTAGAGACATTATGGTCTTGGTGGTGGTGACAGATCCATTTGTTTGTCTCTGGGTGGTGTTGCAACGTCTGGAAGTTCAGGTTTACTTCCCAATATTCCAAAAGAGAAAAAAAAATGTGGCTCGGAATTGATGCGGAGAAGTGAAGCCCGTATGCGTACGTTGTGGTGTTTATGCAAAGGAGGCGGCAGGTCCATACTCACGCAAGACAGGAGAGTGATTTGCTGCTGTGGCTATGAAACAGGGAGGTGATTTATAGCCGTCTATGGAGCAACGAACGAACGAACGAACGAGAGAGAGAGAGAGAGAGAGAGAGAGAGAGAGAGAGAGAGAGAGAGAGAGAGAGAGAGAGAGAGAGAGAGAGAGAGAGAAAATGGAGAAATATTGGTAAAAAAATAAACGGATAGCCTTACAAATATTTGAACACAAAAGGAAACTAAATTAAAACATGTTGGATATGAATGTAGCTGTGAGATATTAAATAAGAAAAAAAGAACAAAAATGCTAAGATATATATATATATATATATATATATATATATATATATATATATATATATATATATATATATATATATATATATATATATATATATATGTATAGACACCTGCATTGGCAAAAATAGACAAGCACATCAATAGATATAGCATGCATCACGAACACCTGTATCTTGAACGCCTTGTTTTACCAACAGACTATAGAAATACTTAATCATGTTTTCCTTGCCTATTTTCAACTGGTGACTCAAACTTTCCAGTTAAACAAGCATTGCAATCAAGGAAAGACACTTGAAAACCACAATAAACTTCACTAGAGCCTGTTTAGTTTGCAGTAAGACGCCAAACGTCAAGAAGACGGACCCAAGTCTCATCTCTGTATTAGAAACCAATAAAGGAGAGCGGCAGTTTTTATCGTTTTTAGTGTAAATACATTTAGAAATTCCTTTTCAACTTTCCCGTGACCTTTGACCGTGGAATGGCATCATGAAGAGAAGGGCGAGAGGGCGCAGCGTCGTAAAGCGTGCGCAGGAAGAGAGGAGTTCCCGGCTGGATGGGATGGGGCGGCGCTGGAAGGGACAGTAAGGGACGGGAGGGGACGGGCAGTGATAGAAAAGGATAGGATAAGCAGAGGGCAAGGCGAGACATTCAACTTGTTGCATCCTGGTTTCTCCTTAGACGTGACCGTAAACACCTCTTCTTCCCCGCCTCTTCTGTTCTCCCCTCTTGAACAATGGCCTACTTGTATCAAATGACGCATGAAACTGAAGCGTGCTGCAGACTCAACAAGGACGGGCAGCATCTCAGCTGGTTTGAAGATAAGAACTTTGTAATTATATTACAAGAAGTTCATGACTGAAGGAATCATTTTACCTCACGACTGGACCAAGGAAAAGTGGATTTCGTTGAAGACGTCTACACTTGCATCCTTGTTTAAAAAAAGTTGAAATGTAACAGACATAATAATAACTATAACAGTGATAATAATAATAATAATAATAATAATAATAATAATAATAATAATAATAATAATAATAATAATAATGATTATCATAGTACTGATGACGGTGATAACAATAAGGTCGATTTTAAAAATAATTCTGCCCTTTGATTTCCTTCAAGCACAGAGCCGAGAAAGCAAGCAAACGGTCTCAGTACAATGGGATTCATTAGGGATATGCCAGGCTTCATCTTTTAAAGAACCAAATTTTTCTTCCGGATGAAGAGAAGAAAGATCCTGCAACACACATTCAACGAACCGGTTCTGGTTGGGTTTTTCAAAGGTCAACATCGTGACACTGATCTCAATTCTCTTTTCTTCCTCCTTCGGCACTGGGAGCCAAAGGAAGACGCGTGATTTTGTGCACTATTGAGGCGGTGCGTTGAGTCGTTCCCGGACACCACCTTGCTGCCAAGCCTTCATATGCACTCCTATACGGGTGTCGGCAGCTGAAAACAGAAAGTAGGGGGAAGTCCACACAAGCATGAATAATCACCGACACCATCTGTAATTTTTCTTCTCCGAAGGAACGGAACACATCACTGACGTCAGAATAAGATTTGAGCCTTATATAAGGCTTGGCCAAGCCAGCCCCTGCCTCAAACCCTCATCCCAAACCTGCGAAGGTGAGAGAGTCAGCTCTGCAGGGACGGCAAAACAATCTGACCCATACTCAAATGAGATCGTTGCACTTCATCCTCTCCTTGCTCTCTTGAAGTGTCCTGAAACCAGAAAAATTTGAGAACGAAATGTTTGATATTGTGTTTGATGTATCATATGATCCTCAAAGCCAATCTGAAATTTCTTTTAGACGCCAGACTTCTTCCCTTTGTTAGCTGTCTATTCACAGCCTTAATGCATATATTCCAGATGGTTCGTCAGCTGTTGGTGGCGGTGATAGCCGTGATGGTGGTGGCCAGATGGGCTGCCGCAGAACCTTGTTATTCCTGTGGCCATTCCGGCAAACAGCACCAGAGATTCGGTGTGCCTGGAGGACTCTCGCAGGCGGGGGTGAGTACTCTTTCCTTTCCAAAGTATTCACTGAGTTTTAAGACACAAGGGTTTGTTAAGGACATGGTCGAATTCTATGTCGACCTAAAAATGCTCTTTAGTAATATGAGAGGCTAAATGTTCAATAACCAAGTATGATTTATAGTGGAATAACATCACCAGACCATGTGGATAACGGATGGTCTGTCAAAAAATGATTCCCCAAGTCTCTGACGCACTTTTGTCGTCTTGCACGACTCATTTCATTCTCTGAAAAAGTTATGTAGATTTGCAACTCGATTTCATAGCCTATATACACTTTCCTGAAACATACGACTAGCGTTCTTTGTACATACAACATTACGCTCAGTCTGCATGATATTTTGAATTTGTGCATAATGGTTAGTTATGACACGTTGAATATTTTCAGAGGTTTTCACACAGCCAAAGTCAGAGCCAGCACAGCAGCTCCAGTCACTCCCAGAGTCACAGCCAAGCCCACGCCCAGAGCCAAGCCCACGCCCAGAGCCAAGCCCACGCCCAGAGCCAAGCCCACGCCCAAGCTCAAGCCCAAAGCCATGCCCATGCCCAAGCTAATGCACAAAGTCAGGCTAGCGCTCAGAGTCATGCTCAGAGTCACGCCCAAAGCCACGCTCAGAGTCAGGCGTTCAACCGCGGCAGCAGCAACACAGGAAGTCACGGCCTAGGCGGCAGTCCCGGAGGCCTGGGCGGCAGTCCCGGAGGCCTGGGCGGCAGTCACGGGGGTCGGGGCAGCAGCCACGGAGCCCAGAGTGGGAGACATAATGTGGGCCACCCAACTGGGTGTCCTGGGTGTGGCTGCGGGGGCTGCGATGGTTCCTGCGGATGGTGCGGCGGCAACTATGGACGCAGGAAGAGAAGCATCGATGGCCTGGCTCAGAGCGTTGATTTGCAGAACTTGTTTGATGCCGTGAGTAAACCAGATATTTTTGTTACGGAAATTTTCTCTATATATTCACGCCTTTAAGCTTTATATGCAACATCTTTCACTCTTTAGTATCAGGACAGGTATTCATATCACACCATTGCTGCATTGCTCAACTTATAGAGGTATCGGCATAGGTCTTGATAACAAGCAAGGTGTGATAGTATGTATGCCGAGCGATCCTATCAACAGTTTTAGATCATTGACTTAAAATACTAGAAACTGTTCTTTTCTTTCGTAGATCTCATCAGAGGACAAGGACCAGTGCGGGCTACGTCTGGTGTGCGAGCTGGCGCAAGAAGACCCGCGAAACTTGGCTGAGGACGAGGTGCAGATCCTCCTGCCCTATAGGTGAGGCCTGGCTGGTGGCGCGTCGAGATGACAGAGCCTTCCTTGCTTTCTTAATACCAGCGTCCAATTCACGAGTGTACGTAATTCTGAAACACCTATGATTCTTTTACAGGGGCGCTGGGGAAAGCGACGGTACTGCTTATGGTCAGTATGACGAGGCAGCGTGGCACGGGCAGGAAGGTCATGAATGTGCCGAGCACTACCCGCAGTGCGCCTTCACCGCCAGCCAGATCATGCAGGAGTACCGCAAGGAGGTCACTGCCTCACCCAGCGAAGATTGATGAATTATCTTGATTGTTATTCCTCAGAATTGCCATGGATTGCTCGACAAGCTCTTGTGATATTAACATCTTAGGAAAGCAAAATTCTACAGCTAACAAAGTTCCGTTCTCAACTTTTTTCAATAAATAAATACATTGTGATGAATGTTATATTTTGATCTAATCCTCATTTCTAAACACGGAGGTCTGAGTCAAGAATGTACGGGTGTATGGAAGCAAAATCCTGGGGAATAATAAGCGCTGCATGGAGGCAAACTATTCAGGGCAGAAATTCAATAATGCCAAGACTCGTAGAAACATCGCTCGTTTCCGGTAAGTATTTCACGCAGACGGGTGATAGGCAACCTGAATACGTGATGTACCCCGAGTGCTTTTTCCAAGGAATATATGGAAATAATGGGGTACATGGCGGGGTGAATGGCCTTACCAATGTGTATAAGAATGTACAGTACGAAAATATGTTTTAGGAAGAAAACTGTGTGCATTGTAAAAGACTGATTTTAAGTGAGATTGAAGTAATGCAAATTTATAAATCATATTACTACAATCACTTAGACGTAACTCACGCTTCGCGGTATTGAAATAAGGGTTTTTATTTTGCTATAAATTCAGCACCTATATAACGACTATTTAGGACCAAGTAGCTTATCTTTACGTCTATGATAGAAAACTGATATTGTTTGCAAGCATATTTGGTCTTAAAACCATAAAGGAAATCATGAAATACTCGCAACATTCTTTTGTAATAAATAATTTTTGGAGAGACGGTACATGAAAACCTCAAAAGCTGCCGGAAGGGTGAGTGGTGGAAGGACACCGACATAGTTAACTCAAGGCCCTTCCCTCCCTCCCTCCCAACCCCACACTGCTTCATCACTACCCAACACAGTTTTATGAAGTTGTAAACATCATACTATATATTTTTACACGGCCTGAATACCAACTGCTTGCTCTTATTCATTTTACTCTTACTTTTTATATATTTATCTTTTATTTATTTAATCATTTATTCATCTATTCATGTTTTATTTTATTCATTTGATTATTATTATTATTATTATTATTATTATTATTATTATTATTATTATTATTATTATTATTATTATTATTATTATTGTTATTTATTTATTTATTTATTTACTTTTCCTTCTTAGAGAGAGAGAGAGAGAGAGAGAGAGAGAGAGAGAGAGAGAGAGAGAGAGAGAGAGAGAGAGAGAGAGAGAGAGAGAGACAGAGAGAGAGATAGTGATTGGATGGAGGTGGGTCCGTACGTCACAGGTAAGTCAACAATGGGAATTCCGCGAGTCAGGGAGAGGGAGAGGGAGAGGGAGAGGGAGAGGGAGAGTGGGAGGGAGTAGCGGGCGCGGAGTGGAGCGTTGTATTGACATATAAAACAAAGGGAGTGAAGAGGGCAAAAAGTCTTACCTAAGAGTGTCGTTAAAATAATAGTAATGATAACAATAATCCCAAATGACAAGGCAATAAGTAAGTAGGTTTGATGAGAATGAAGAAAAACCGAATGAAATTTCTGTACACGCACAAAAAAAAAAAAAAAAAAAAAGAACAGTAGCTATATTATTAAACAAGTTAGTCTTCATCCATGTACTCATAGGTTTCAAGATCGCATAACTGAAGACGTGGCTTCATAAAACTTTCAAAAAATATAATGACGTATTTTTTTTAATTTAGTTATTATTTTCTATTATTTTTTTTTTTATCTTACTTGGCAGCGCACAAGAATAATTGACAAACTGACTAACGGTTAACTAACTCTCTGATGGAGCGATTACTAAAGCGTGTCAAAAGTTTGGGATGTAAGGAATGAAAGATAATTCCCTTAATTAAAAAAAAAACAAAAAAACAAAAAAAAAAACAATCCATTTTTACAAACCATACACCAATATTAAGTGCTTTCCTTTTTCTATCATTCGTTCCTATGCTTCTTCCTTTCCCTGATGTGTGTTCTGTTTTTTTTTCTTTTTTTTATCTCATTCCTCCCTTTTCCAGCCAGTCTTTATCTCCTCCCTTTCTCCGTTTTTCCCTCCTCTTCCTCGTCATTATTTCTTTCATCGTTTCTTTCTTCTTTATTCTAGTCTGTATTCTGTTTTCTCAGTGTCTCATTCCTTCTTCCTATTCCACCCGTCTTTACTTTCTCTCTAGCTCCGTCTCTTTCGTTCCTCGTCTTTCTTTCGTTGTTTCTCTCCTTCTTTTTCCTAGTCAATATTTTTTCCTTCAGTGTCTCATTCATCCCTCTCCCACCCGTCTTTACTGTCTGCATCTCTCTCTCTCTCTCTCTCTCTCTCTCTCTCTCTCTCTCTCTCTCTCTCTCTCTCTCTCTCTCTCTCTCCATTTTTCGTCTTTCTATCGTTGTTTTTCTTCTTTTTCCTAGTGGGTATTTTTTATGCGTCTCATTTATTCCTCCTCCTTATCTCCAGCTCTCTCTTTTTCCTTCCTTCCTTCCTTCCTTCCTTCCTTCTTGATCAATGCCGAGCAAATATTCATCAGGGTCACCGATTCAAGCTCATTTGTTCGTCTTTCGCTTTCTTTTTTTTTTTTCTTCAAGTGTCTTATCTTTGTTTTATTCATTTCCCTTTCCCTTTGTTGTTTGTCATTCTTCATACTCGTTTTACTTCTACTGTTTTTACATATGAATTTTTTCTCTCCAAATTCGTCACTCTTTTATTCTTTGTTTCTTTACTTTCTTTCCTACCCCCTTTCTTTTATTTTTTCCTTGGTATGTTTAATGATTAAATTCCTCGTTTCTTCCTCTTCTTTGTCTTTCTCTCTTTTTTATGTATATTTTTTATCTATTAATCTCGTACCTTTTTATTCTTTGTGTTTCTCTTTCCATTTATTTTTTCTTATTTCTCTTTTACTTTTTATCTTTTGCTTCTTTTTCACTTATATTTACAGACATATCCATATATTCATTCAAACAGTATTTCATTTCTCCACGGATAAACTTATACAAGACACACCAGCACGTCATAATGCAACTTTATATGAGTGATACCAGAGGCCGAATTCCTATACAATCATTCTACAAAATGATACCACAGTCTACTCACCGTTCCATCTCGTCTGCCAAGTTCTTATCTTTAACGAATATTAGCGAGTATTACTGATAAGCGCTGACGTGAGATTAGAAGAAACAGAGATAAACAAATCCATTGTTCTACTTTGTTTACTCCTGTAATGAAAAACACGATAATAAAAGCAAAATATGAAATTCTCTTGGTCGAGAGAGAGAGAGAGAGAGAGAGAGAGAGAGAGAGAGAGAGAGAGAGAGAGAGAGAGAGAG